>CM053329.1:14997787-15016347 GCA_028583605.1 Dastarcus helophoroides
AACACAAAATGTGAAAAAAATAAGATTATCAAAAAATGTCGAAATTCCATAGAAAGAACGAATTTGGATAAAAAATGGAAAATTGAATGTAAAATTTCTAAAAAAAATGACGATTTTGAGAAAACTAGCCACATTTCGAAAAAAAGACTAATTTACAAAAATCGCAAAACCAGAAACCGATTTTAAAACCTTAAAATTTCGAAAAAAAATCGAAGTTGCAATAAAATCAAAATTTGGAGAAAAAATTCGAAATTCGAAATTTTCCAGAGAACGCCATCCATAAATTAAAACAAAAAATGTTGTGAAAAAACACAAAATGTGAAAAAAAGGGTTTATAAAAAAATGTCGAAATTCCAAAGAAAATACGAATTGAGAAAAAAAAATGGAAAATTGAATGTAAAATTTCTAAAAAAAATGCCGATTTTGAGTAAACTAGCGACATTTCGAAAAAAAAGATTAATTTACAAAAATCGCAAAATCAAAAAGCGATTTTGAAACCTTAAAATTTCGAGAAAAAATCGAAATTGCAAAAAAATCAAAATTTGGAGAAAAAATTCGAAATTCGAAATTTTCCAGCGAACGCCATCCATAAATTAAAAAAGGAAATTTTGTGCAAAAAGACAAAATGTAAAAAAATAGGATTATCAAGAATGTCGAAATTCCAAAGAAAGAACGAATTTCGGAAAAAAAATGGAAAATTCAATGTAAAATTTCTAAAAAAAAGGCCGATTTTGAGAAAACTAGCGACATTTCAAAAAAAAAGACTAATTTACAAAAATCGCAAAATCAAAAACCGATTTTGAAACCTTAAAATTTCGAGAAAAAATCGCAATTGCAAAAAATCAAAATTTGGAAAAAAGTTCGAAATTCGAAATTTTCCAGAGAACGTCATCCATAAATTAAAAAAGGAATTTTTGTGAAAAAACACAAAATGTGAAAAATATGAGATTATCAGAAGAATGTCGAAATTCCATGAAAAGAACGAATTTAGAAAAAAAATGGAAAATTGAATGTAAAATTTCTAAAAAAAGGCCGATTTTGAGAAAAATCGAAATTGCAAAAATCAAAATTTGGGGAAAAAATTCGAAATTCGAAATTGAATGTGAATTTTTGACAGCTTCGGGATCCAGGTGGAGGGTAAGAGCCCCACCCTGCCTTATTCTAACTACGCCTAAGATTTTACCTCGAAAGATTAGCTAAAAATGGAAATTTTTAAATTCGAAAATTTAATTTATTACAGTACTTAATTTAGCATTTACCTCGTAATGTTAACTTTTTTCTTAAAACTTCGATTTTTTTCTAATTTTCGAGTTCCCAAATCTGAACTCTTACTCAAACTCTTCAATTTAGGTTTGAAATTGTTACCACTTTCGATTTAGATATTAATAATTGGGTTTTTTTCTGGAAATTTCGATTTTGGCCTTAAAAACTGGATTTTCATTTTAAAAACTCGACTTTATTTACGATAAAATAAAAACAGATTCATTTTTCGATTCCTATTTTTTATGACTAAAGTGAATTTCTTTTAAATTTGAACACTAAAAATTGGTCATCTTTCTTAAAGTACACCAAGTACTATGGGGTAGTTCACCGGTTCCAGAACATTTCACCCCTCTCTATGGGCCTGCTTCTGGCAGCTTAGCAGACAAGATTGCATTTTAAGGACAATTTTAAAGTTTTCATTTGACTGTGCCTCTTAGTCGATGTAAATGTCACTGGAAGTTCCTGAATGCGATAAAGGGTGCTTTAATGGGACGTTCTAAGGAATTTTACCCCCCAAGAATATAATATACATATAATATTGTTTTGTAATAAATAACTATAATCTGTTTGCTCTTAAATTTGGAAAAAAAAATACACCGTCCGATGTGAAGAGCTTTGGGGTGGATTTAAACCTGCTAAAATGATAGTGACTTTATAACTCTGGCAACGAACCTATTGCGAGTTATATAATTGAATCCAAGTTGCGTAAATACTGAAAACACATCCATATATTGCAACATATGACTTTTATTGCTCAATAAACCTACTGTAATTGTCTAGTCAATTCTTATTACAGACAACTTGAGTTTATTATCGAAATTAAAATTAAATCTTTGCTTACTAGACGAGATACAGTGAAGCAACTTTGTTGTATTAATTTCCCCGTTATTTAATCAAAATTAATTGTTATTTAGAACCACTTATTTATAGGGTAAACAGCCTTAAAGCTCGCCCTGACGACACATAATTTTCTGGTCACATTTAACTTATTTAACTAAGAAGATTAGTCGGTGTGGGACAACAAATCGTTCGACTTTATCGTCGATTTTTTGCAATATAATCCGCATAAATTCGAGCGAATGTTCGAAGCAAGAACTTCAATATGCTAGATTAAAGTTGAGAAAACATTACGGGACGAAGTTGATCGCTCTATTTAATAACAGAGATTAATCCGTGGAGAGCGTAAAACATTTTCATACAGGACGATGTGGGTGGTCAAATTATGATCTATTGATATTTTTACTATTGTTGTTATACGCAGATAACTAGTTAAATAAGAGGTCACTAATTTTTCTCTCGTTTACCATATGGTAAACTAAAAAATAACTCATTACTTACAACTTATTTTAAGCATTAAATTGATACGAATCATTATTAATTCAGATGTAATTAAAATAAACGACTGTGGAGTACAACAGTATTTCTATCTTAAATCCTAATTTGAAATGATTGATAATACTAATCCTGTAGGAAATCCGTTCAACTTCAAGGAAACAATTATCTTGATTATGATTAAAAAAAGGCAAAATATCCAGAAATGTGAAATGTCTGGAAAAAAGTCGAAAGTTTGGGGTTAAAGCTGATTGTAGAAAAAAATTAAAATTTCTAAAAGGATCCACCTTAAAAAAAATCTGAAAATTATAAATAAAACTCTTTTTGTAAAACCGTTACAAATAAATTATCACAGGCCCTCGAATAACCCACAAAAATCGAAAATTGAACTTTTGAATCCGAAACACTTTGCTCGAAGCTTAAAATTTTTTGAAAAAGATGACATTCGTAAATAAGCGCCAACATTTTGGAGTTAACCTCGACGTTTTAATTCTTTTTATTTAATACATTAAGATCTTAAAAATTGAAACACAGAACTTGTCCCCTGAAACAAAGAAAGATTAAAAAACACAACAAAGGATTGCTCTAACGCGTTTCGACAGCCAAGCTGTCATCTTCAGAGAGAAACAGTTTCTCTCTTCAGAGAGAAACATTTTCTCTCTGAAGATGACAGCTTGGCTGTCGAAACGCGTTAGAGCAACCTTTGTTGTGTTTTTTAATCTTTCTTTGTTTCAGGGGACAAGTTCTGTGTTTCAATTTTTGAAGATAACCAAGGACCAGTCCGTTACATCAAAACATTAACATCTTTCCAAGTATTTAAATGCAATGAAATTTCGACTTTTTTACTCGATGTTTCGAATTTTATATTTACATTTATAAAAAAAATGAATACCAAATTGTCAGTTTTAAAAATTCCTGATTCAATAAAACTTTGAAAAAAATTAAAATATCGAGATAAGCAGAAAATTTCTCCTTCAAAATAGGCCTAATGAGGTCTCTCTGATTGAGATAGATCGTCTTTGATTGAAATATGGATGTCACACGTCTCAGTTTTTACCCTCCTTAGCATGGTGGAGTATTTATTCGAATATTTAAATGTTTATCTTTGTTTTTCGAATTAATTGGGTCAAATTACATTTTCGACAATAATGAAACAAGATACTTTACCTTAGTTAAAATTTTCCCGTCTAGTAAACATCGCATTGCGGTGTGTGTATTCCATTAGTAGACGTATTCGCTTTTAATTGTACATTTGTTTGCGTAAACCATATTTGTTTGATTCTTAAAGACCAAATTAGGTTAACTCGCACAAAAATGTGTATGATGTTGATAAAAGTAGATTTTACTCGATACTAACACAAGCTTAAATTGTTACAGAAACACAAAGTTTTTCTGTAAATTTTGTAATTAATTAAAAACTATGACCTAGTCTCCTTTGATAAAATTCAGTTTAACTGAAATAAAATGTTAAATGGTCACTGTCTCACACCATTGGCATCGCATCGAACTTATTGTTTTTGCTTTCAGTTTAGTTTTCATTGAAGTTTGCTTCCCTGAATGTTATTATTTCATTAGGTGGTTATTTCAAACGAATTGTATTGATCATTTGTGTTCGCAAAAAAGTTTTTCAAGAAATTTCTAACGCTATAAGGAAACTTTCGACCTTTTTTCCAAAATTTTAAGTTCCAAATTAAATTAGATATTTCTAGATTAGAGTGAATCCTTATTATGTGGAATTCTTCAATTTTCATAACTGTTAAACTCTATTAGCGATAAATACAACAAGGGATATTTAAAATTCCAAAATGTTTCTATAAATATTTGCTATGATCGGACCTGGTTTAGCTTTTGAGCATCGTCGATGGTTATACAAGTAGTTTGTTTAGCCGTTGTTATGCTAACAAGTTCCATGGACCACAGACTCATACGATTATTCCGTCTAATCCGAGTTCTTATTCAAAGGTTCAGTTAGAGGTAGCGTGCACTAAATATCGTTAGGAACTATCATTAATATCGATAGTTTTGAATTTCGAAAACTGTCGATAGTATTGTTCGGTAACATCGATAGTTCTTCAGTAATGGCTTTTGATGAGTTTTTGTTTCTGTTTTCATTTAAAGTTCAGTAACTTTCTCTATCTGTGTATCTACCTATCTGTCTGTATGTCTGGCTGTCTGTGTGTTTGGCTGCCTGTCTGTCTGTCTGTCTGTATGTCTGCATGTCTGTATGTCTGTATGTCTGTATGTCTGTATGTCTGTATGTCTGTATGTCTGTATGTCTGTATGTCTGTATGTCTGTATGTCTGTATGTCTGTATGTCTGTATGTCTGTATGTCTGTATGTCTGTATGTCTGTATGTCTGTATGTCTGTATGTCTGTCTGTCTGTGTGTCTGTCTGTCTCTCTATCTGTCGGTCTGTCTGTCTGTCGGTCTGTCTGTCGGTCAGACGAAATATTGCAAGGAAAATTGAAATGTCTTTAAGCCCCAAATAAAAAAAATCAACTCGACTTTTTGCTCTGAATGACGTTAAACTCGGAATGTTCATCGTTTTAAGTTTTGGATTTTTATCGAAATTTTGGGGATCACTGTTGAAATTTAGAAACTAAAATCCGGATCTGATATTCGAACCGTTTTTTTAAAGTTTCGACTCAAAATTTCTGAATTTTTTGGGTCTAAAGTTAAGAAAAAAAAATTGAAAATTGAAGTCAAAATTTACACAAAAATTTGGAACATTGACTTTTTTACAATTCTTTTATATTTTTTATAAAATTTACACTTTTCATCAAAAATTTCTCTCTCTCCCCCCTTTCTCTGCTTCCTCTTCTCTCTCTCTCTCCCCTATTCTCTCTCTCCCCTATTCTCTCTCTCTCTCCTATTCTCTCTCTCTCCTATTCTCTCTCTCTCCTCTCTTCCTCTCTCCTCCCTCTTTTCTCTCTCTTTCTTTCTCCTTTCCTCTCTATCTTTTCCCTTCTCTCTCACTCTCACACTCACCCACTCACTCACTCAGTCACTCACTCACTCACTCACTCACTCACTCACTCACTCACTCACTCACTCACTCACTCACTCACTCACTCACTCACTCTATCTATCCATCCATCCATCCATCCATCCATCCATCCATCCATCCATGCATGCATGCATGCATGCATCCATCCATCCATCCATCCATGCATGCATGCATGCATGCATCCATCCATCCATCCATCCATCCATCCATCCATCCATCCATCCATCCATCCATCCATCCATCCATCCATCCATCCATCCATCCATCCATCCATCCATCCATCCATCCATCCATCCATCCATCCATCCATCCATCCATCCATCCATCCATCCATCCATCCATCCATCCATCCATCCATCCATCCATCCATCCATCCATCCATCCATCCATCCATCCATCCATCCATCCATCCATCCATCCATCCATCCATCCATCCATCCATCCATCCATCCATCTATCCATCCATCCATCCATCCATCCATCCATCCATCCATCCATCCATCCATCCATCCATCCATCCATCCATCCATCCATCTATCTATCTATTTTGAAGAAAGTGAAAATTTTGAGAAAAAGTTTAATTTTGAAAAAAATTGAAAAAAAGTCGTAATACCTTGAGAATAAAAATTTAATTTGATGACAAAAGATTAACATTTTCTAAAATAAGTTCGAAAAAATTGTAAATTTTGAAAAAAGTCCCATTTTTTAAAAAAAAAGTGAAAATTTTCAAAAATGTCGAATTTATCAATTTTTCAAATAAAAATACCATTTACTACATAAGAGTCGAAATTTCGAAAAAAATTAAAAATTTTAAAAAATAGCCGACTAAAATTTTTAAATAAACTAATTTTCTACGTAAAAGTCGAAACTTTGAGAAATGGTCGAAGTTTTTGAAGAAAATGAAAATTTTGAGAAAAAGTTTAATTTTGAAAAAAAATTAAAATTAAGAAAAAAGTCATAATATCTTGAGAAAAAAGTGAAATTTGATGACAAAAGATTAACATTTGCTGAAATAAGTTCGAAAAAATCGTAATTTTGCAAAAAGTCCAATTATTGAAAAAAGCGAAAATTTTCAAGAGTCGCATTTATTAATTTTTTAAATAAAAATACCATTTACTAGATAGGAGTCGAAATTTCGAAAAAAATTAAAGTTTTTAAAAAATGGTCGAAATTTTCAAAATAAAAATTAAATTTTGAAAAAAGTTTCAATTCTGGAAAAAATTATATCTTAAAAATGAACCGACATTTGATGACGAAAGCTCAAAGTTTAAAAAAAGTAAACATTTTTAAAAAAGTTCCAAAATTTTAAAAATCGAACTTGCGTGAAAAATCTAATTTTTCAAAAAAGTGAAAAACTTTCAAAATTTCCAAAAATTTTTATAATTTTTAATTATAACACAATTAGCTACGTAAAAGTCGAAACTTCGAGAAAAGGTGAAAATTTTTGAAAAAAGGTGAAAATTTTCACAAAAAATTAAATTTTGAAAAAAAATGAAATTGAAAAAAGTCCTAATATCTTGAGAAAAAAGTTAAATTTGATGACAAAAAGGTTAACATTCTCCGAAAAAGTTCCGATTTTTTTTCGAAATTTCGATTTTTTTTTCGAAATTTCGACTTTAATCTGGAAATTTCGGGTTTAAAGTCCAAATTTCGGCTTTAGACTCAAAATTTTGCCTTTACACTCGACTTTTTTCTCGAAAAGTCCACTTTTTTTTCAAAATTCTACTTTTTTCTTAAAATTCCGAGATTAAAGTCGAAATTTCGACTATTTCGACTTTACTCTCGGAATTTCGACTTAGATATCGAATTTTTTCTTGAGATTTCGCGAATAAGTCGAAATTTCTATACTCAATGGTTAAATTAGGTAGGTGAAAGTTGCGTCCCACCACTCCCCTTTCCAAAAAACTGGGCCAGTTGGTAGTGGGGTGCGTTCAATAATTGCTATTTTAAATTACCAAATTTTCGTCTTTCTTTCTCGAAATTTCGAGATTATGATTGAAATTTTGAAAAGAAAGTCCAAATTTCGAGAAAAAAGTCGAAATTTCGAGAAAAAAAGTCGAAATTTAAGAAAAACCTAAGTCAAAATATCGAGAAAAAAGCCGAAATTCTGAGAAAAGAAAGATCGAAATTTAAGAAAAACGTAAGTCAAAATTTCGAGAAAAAAGTGGAAATTTCGAGGAAAAAAGTCGAAGTTCGCGAAAAAATCGAAATTTCGAGAAAAATGTCGAAATTGCAATAATAATTGAAAAAAAAAACGAAATTTCGAGAAAGAAGTCGAAATTTTGAGAAAGACCTCGAAATTTCGATAAAAAAAGTCGAAATTTCAAAATATTTCGAAGAAAAGTCGAAATTTGAGAAAAGAGTCGAAATTTCGAGGAAAAAGTCAAAATTTTGAGAAAAAAGTCGAAATTTAAGAAAAAAATCGAAATTTCGAGATTAAAATCAAAATTTCGAGGAAAAAAGTCGAAATTTAAGGAAATTCTAAGTCGAAATTTTGAGAAAAAAGTCGAAATTTCGATATTAAGGTAAAAATTTCAAAAAAAAAGTCGATATTTGAGAAAAAAGTCGACAATTGAGAAAAAAAAACGAAATTTCGAGAAAAAAAGCTTCAATTTCAGAAAAACGTCAACTTTTTCAACTTTTCTCTCGAAATTTTGAAATATTTCGAGAAAAAAAGTCGAAATTTAGGAAAAGAGTCGAAATTTCGAGAAAAAAGTCGAAATTTCAAAATATTTCGAAGAAAACTCGAAATTTAAGAAAAGAGTCGAAATTTCGAGAAAAAAGTCGAAATTTGAAGAAAAAAGTCGAAATTTGAGAAAAAAAATCGAAATTTCGAGATTAAGGTCGAAATTTCGAGAAAAAAAGTCGAAATTTAAGAAAATTGTAAGTCGAAATTTCAAGAAAAAAGTCGAAATTTCGAAATATTTCGAGAAAAAAAGTCGAAATTTGAGAAGAGTCGAAATTTGAGAAAAAAATCGAAATTTCGAGAATAAGGTCGAAAATTCGAGAAAAAAAAGTCGAGTTTTAAGAAAATTGTAAGTCGAAATTTCGAGAAAAAAAGTCGAAATTTGAGAAAAGAGTCGAAATTGCGAGAAAAAAGTCGAAATTTGAGAAAAAATCCAAATTTCGAGATAAGGGGCGAAATTTCTAAAAAAAAAGTTGAAATTTAAAAAACCTAAGTCGAAATTTTGAGCAAAAAGTCGAAATTTCGAGAAAAAAAAGTCGAAATTCGAGAAAAAAAGGTCGAAATTTTGAAAAACAGTCGAAATTTTGAGTTCAAAGTCGAAATTTCGAGAAAAATGTTGAAATCTTGATATTTTGGTCACAATTTCAAGAAAAAGTCGCTATTTCAGAAAAAAGTCGAAGATGGGAAAAAAAACGAAATTTCGGGAATAAAGTCGAAATTTGAGAAACGTGAAAATTTCTAAATATTTTCAAAAAAAAGTCAAAATTTGAGATAAACGTGAAAATTTCTAAATATTTCGAGAAAAAAGTCGAAATTTTTGTTAAAAAAGTCTTATTTCGAGAGAAAATGTCTAAATATAAAAAAAGTCGAAATTTCGAGATAAAGGTCAAAATTTCGAGAAAAAAAAGTCGAAATTTGCGAAAAACGTTAGTTGAAATTTCGAGAACAATGTCGAAATTTCGAGAAAATAAAGTTGAAATTTAAAAAAAAAATAAAAATTTCGAAATAGTTCGAGAAGAAAATCGAAGCTTGAGAAAGGAGTCGAAATTTCGAGAAAAAAGTCGAAATTTCGAGAAAACGGTCAAAATTTGGGAAAAAAAGTCGAAATTTCGAAATATTTCGTTAGAGAAAAAAGTAGAATTTTAAGAAAAGTCGAAATTTTGAAAAAAATTTCATAAATAAGTCTGAATATAAAAAAGCTCGAAACTTCTAGATTAGGGCAATTAATATATTTTTTTTAGAAAGTATGTGAATACTTACCCTTTGTTTTATTTAAAAAGACGTAATATAGTTAAAAAATCTGCACTATATGGTACTTTAACACAACACTTGTAAAGATCACTTTATCAGACTGTAAGAATTTGACATTTTAGAAAATTTTCAGTCAGTTTCAGAGTTTTTCAGTATTTTTTCCAAAAAGGAATTTTAACGTCGAAAAAAATATTACCACGTAAACCAATTTTCGTGATCTTGTTGTGTTCAAATTTTATTTACAATGGCTTACCCAATATTTTACAATTATTTGTTATCTTTACCTATTAACAGAGATATATCTAAAATATTACGCCTTGCAGATTGTACACCCCCACTCATAAAAATTGTCATTTTGTAAGATCAAATCGTAAGCCCCAAGCATTAAGAAAATGTACCAAGCTTCATCTTATCTTTTATGAGTGCGGAAAGAAAGTCGTATCTGGATTAACGTACGTAATGGGGACTCCAGGAAGGAGTTCTTACATTAGGGTACAAATTTCGCACGATAATTGTTACATTTTTCTCCAAAATTAATGCGTCCTTATTAAAAACTCCATCCCATTATTTTAAGGGATTTACCCCGAAATCTCCAAAGCGACTTCGTATTTATTTCAATCAATAAAAGCAAGCAGAATTGGGCATTAGTAAAAAACCCCGAATTTTTTTTGTCATTTTTTTATTGACAGTTCTAATCCTTACTATGTGGAATTCTTTAATAATTATTAAACTTTATTAACGATCAAAACAATAACAGATACTAAAAGTTCCACGTTGTTTCATAGCAAACATTTATAGAAACATCAATTTGGGAAAAATGGAATTTGTAATATTTGTTGTTGCTTTAATCGTTAATAAAGTTTAATAGTTACGTTGTAGTAGTTGTAATAACAATAATAGGTAGAAATAATTCAACAAACGAACCAATGAAATACATTTGTTTATGTGAATAATGTTAGTATGTTATTCTTTTTTGGTGCAACGGACTGTTCCTTGATTGTCTTCCAAAATTGAAGTACAAATCTATCCAATGAAACCAAGAAAGATTAAAAAACACAACAAAGGTTGTTCTAAAGCGTTTCATCTTCAGAGAGATATAGATATCTCTCCGAAGAAAAGTGGAGTATCTCTCTGAAGATAATAGCTTACCTATCGAAACACGTTAGAGCAACCTTTGTTGTGTTTTTTAATCTTTCTTGATTTCAGGAAACAAGATTCGTATTTCAATTTTTTGGTATGTTATTCATTCTAATTAAGGATCAATCTGTAACAAAGAAAATTCAAAATTTTGCATTTTATTTTTTACTTTTTAATCAGCAGAACTAGTTTTGGACATCAAAGCATTTTGTGTTTGAAAATTTTGATTATTAAATGATTTGTAAGATGCTGAAAAGTTCATAAATTTATAATACAGTAATCTTCTGCCTACTTTGAAAAAAATGGACGCTTTTGTGCTAATTGGGGGATTAAACCTTCTACAGAAGACTTTATCTTTATCCTACGCATTTAATTGTCTACTGTGCACTGTAGTGCCTTCAAGAATTATCATTTTCAATCTAGTAGTGCATACAAATTAAAATTGATGATTCTTCTTGCCTTTTTTTATCGTTAATCTGGGACAGTTGCCCTGTTAATTGCGTTATAAATAGTCTCCCCTGATTCATTTCGACTAGCGTAACTATCTCGAGCATGTTTTTCAAGTATTAGCCAAATTTTTTCCAATAACTTGACACAATTAGCGTGTTATCATCGTGACGTGTAGATATGTGCAGCGGTGGATGTCGAGCGAATTTTCCTGATTGGTCTGTTTGAGTGGCGTCGGGGGCGCAGGCCGACTATAAAAGATGTTCAAGCTCGTGGTGTGCCCCTCACAGTTACAACCCCACATTACAAACGACAACGCAACAAGCCTACTCTTCATATATACAAAAACGCTGAACCGTCGACGGCCTCAACAGGTGACCACTTCGTTGCTGGTGAGTTTTCTTGCACGTTTTTTCGCTTTTCGTGGCGTTTTAACCGAGTGGGGTGATCCGCGGTGTATTTGATATGTCGCTGTTGAAAGTTGGCGGGTTTTTAGGGGTCGTAAATCTGGCGCATCCGCCATTTATTTACATTTTGTACCGTATGTAATTTATATTTTTTTGTAAATTAATTAAATCTGTAGCAATGACCATGTCCAGTTAAGACAGGTTAATTTAGAATAAATATGTTTCGTAAGTAGTTTGGAATAATTCTTCAGGTGAAATCGAGTTCAAATGCGCGTTAATTGTATCAGAAAATTTCTAACGTTTTTTATTTTATATAAAATCACGCGTTCGCAATAGAATCTTGTTTGATAATCTTTACTGTTAGTTGTAAAATATAATTATTTTTTCCGACCAATTCTTAATTTTTGTTGTTAAAAACTCAAAATAAAGATTTTTTAAGAAGAATCGTTTACATTTTCATTATTTTCTATTAAAAATTTCAAATAAAGTGAGAAAGCGTAATTTCTATTCTATAATAGTTTAATTGTCTAGTTAAAATTAGTTCAACAATAGTATTTAGTAAACAGGATGAAATTAAATTGAAGAATTTTTTAATTACCATTTTAAAATGAAATATTTAGTATTTTTACCTCAATCAGTTCAAAATGTTTATATTTTTGACCTGCTTTACTAAACAATTAAAGTAATGTTTGATTAACTTTTAATGACCATGTTTAAAAATATTTATTTTAAACAAAAAAATATTGTCCCACTAGTATGGTGATTTTTAAATATAAACAATTATTGCTTTGTAAAGTTTAGAAGATATCGTGAAATTGTAATACAAAATAAAGGAATAATTCGTTGTTAAACAGATTTTTTTGCAAATTCCTTAACTTTACATAGTACCTACACCTGCGAAATTCAGTTTTAAATTCAAAATTACGAATTTAATTTGTATACTTTTATTATGTAATTATCTATTACTATTGAATCGGTGTAATTTTATACATCTCAAATTTTATATGGCATGAAATTTTGACTTTTATTTTTTAATGCACAGGCCAATAAGTTTGAACATTTATTAGCTTCGAAGTTTGGAATCTAATAAATGTTCAAATCTATTGGTCTGTGCATTAGAATCCTTGTCTTCTGGGGACTTTTTCCTAGAGAGCAACCACTTCGCTAGGTGACAGTGTTTCAACTGTTGCTAGTTTAGCTACCTATGATTCACTATACACAACGCCTGGAGGGCTGTATGAATTTGTAGTCGAGGTTGCATTCTACTTGCATACTTTTATCTTTTACATCAACATCAAAGTTGCATTTCTTATTATTTATTCCTAAAACTTTGATTTGAACTATACAGAAATCTTGATTTTTATTTTTCGAAATTTATACATCAATCTCTCGAGTTTAGCCCAAGACATCGCATTAAAAAATAATGTTGAAATATTTTCTCGCAATCGTTACTTTTTTTTGCAATTTTCCACATCTTTTAATTATTTTTACCAAAATTTTACTTCAACTCACAATTCTGACCCCTTTTTCAAGCTTCAGATTGCCAGACTTTAAACAATTGATTAAATACAGGGTGGACCATGAAAAATGGTACACAGAGCAATGGTGGATTTTTCGAATAAAAATAATGAAGTTAAGCTACATTAACCTTTTACCAAAAGTTGATATTAACAGAGATACAGGGTGTCAAATTTGAAAAAAAATTTCGATTTTTTCCTATAATTATGAAATGAATTGTAATATAGACACGAAATTTGGCACAAGGGGGTTTCCTAAGTCAAGAAACTCTAATTTGCTAACATATTACCAATAGCTGATAGAGGGCCCTACCTGCGCTATCCTGCATAATTCTAAATCATAATAACTTTTTTGTGGACCCACGTATATTAATTTAATATGTAGAATTTAATTTCTCCATATTTTTTACGTAAGAAAGGTGTACTTTCCAAAAGTTGCTACGAGCAACCGTTTCCAAGATATTTACCTTTAAAGATTGACGTGGTTTCAAATTACTAAGATATTAAATTTTCGAAGTGGGCTTGAAAAAAAACTAATCGTAAGACAACTTTGAAAGTTATTTATGTTAAATATTACTTTGTTGATAATATTATTACCCCAAATTTGAAAATCTCAATAAAGAAAATCCATAAAATTAAGACGTAATTTATTTTCTAACATAGAGATGTGAGATATGATCTCTGAGTCCGCACAAGAAAATTTTAAGTCTAGGTGGTCAAAGCAGATATTTGGAGATACATTTTAATAAAAGACAGCCAGGTTTTTAATGGTTTACAATCTCTTTACATGAAAAAGATCATTTCCACATACTTATTTTTGAAAATAAGTTTTGTTTTGGTATTTTATTTAAATTTGCTTTGAAAATTTAAAAAATATGTGTAATAATAATGTCAGTAGAGTAATATTTAATATAAACTATTTTAGAGACAGTTTTATTACTTTTATTTTGAAACCTACTTCAAAAAATTCACATTTACATAACTTAAAATAAACGTACTGCAAACTTTGAAGGCAAATATCTTTAAAAAGGTTGCTTGTATCAACATTTAGAAAGTATACTTTTTTTACGTAAAAAATGTAGATTAATAAAAATATCTATTTAAAATCAATGTACATAAAGGAACACAAAAGTTGTGATGCTTTAGAATAATACAAGGTAGCGCAGGTGGCGCCCCCTATGAGTTACTGACAATCTGTTAGCAAATTAGAATTTCTTGACCAAAGAAACCCCTCCATATTAAATTGCTTGTCTATAATGAAATGTGTTCATCAGTTATGCGAAAAAATCACAATTTTTTTTTTCAACTTTGACAGTCTGTATCTCTGTTAATATCAACGTTTGTTCTATGTACCATTACTTATGGTCCAGCCTGTATATTGATAAAATAACTGTAAATATAGTTAAAATCTGAAATTTCTAAAACAAAATCTTTTATGCATTCTAACCATTTTGTGTAAAAACTTTAAATTAATCTAATTTCTGCTTTAAAAGTAGAATATTTACTATTTTTACTTTCACTTAGTTGAAAGTATAACATCCTAGCAACTTGAGCTAGTTACCCAGTATCGTTTAAATTATTTTTATCTTTACTTTGTTCACACACCCTTTTCTTATGAAAACTTCCATACACATATTTTTATGTCGTTTAATTTCTTAATTTCTTTAAATTTTGAATTTGCAATTTTTTTTTATTATTTTGTAAAAAATTTCAATTTAACATTCAAAATTTCAAAAATTTTTGCAAATTTTGACTTTTATTTTTTTAAATTTCTATTCTTTCGAGTCTTTCTAATGTAATTCCAAATGTTAACTAATTTTCGTTTCTTAATTTCGAGAATTCTATTGTTCACTAATTTTCGTTCCTTAATTTCGAGTATTCTGATTTATTAAAAGTCCTAGTTTACATTTTCAATCATTATGTTTTTTCTAAAATGTCGATATCTCTTTCTTTCTCTCTTTCTCTTTCTCTCTCTCTCTCTCTCTCTCTCTCTTTCTCTAAAAATGTTGACATGTTTTATCACAACTTCGACATGACGAAAACTTTACTTTCTTCTCTAAATTTCGTGTAAACTCACATTTTCGTTAATTATTTATTTTCTAAAATTTCGGGTCAGGTTCCAAACTGAAACCTTTTTCTTAAAATGTTGATATTTTTTTATCAAAATTTCGACATATATGCAGTGTGTCCCAAGATGAGTACTGAAGGGGGATTTCTTTTTTAGTTGTGGGTTTATGAGAACAGGTCATTCTTTCTAGAAACTCCTGCTTGATCTTAAGTCACCGAAAATTTTTTTGTACGGGGAGTTTAATTAATTGAAAATTTCAAACAATGGCAAAGAGTAAACTAGTATTTTTTGTTGCATTGAAGATTGTTTCTAAGAAATGTAGTTTGTAATAACAAAATATGCTGAAACACAAAATGTTGGTGAATTTTCTAAAAATTAAACAAAATAGATTACAAATCATGATTAGACACACTAAAATAAAAGAATCACTTGATAATAACAATAAGTAATTAAACTAAAACATCATCATTCAAAGGTATTACCACTTGCTTCTATGAAAACTTCTATTCTCTTTATAAGTCTCTGGGCATTTCATATCTGCAGTTTTATTTCCTGAATTCTAATGCACAGACTGATAGCTTTGAACAGTTATCAAGTTTAGGGTTTAGAAGACAAACAGGGGTTTCAATCTTGTTAGATCTTGTCAGTATGGCGTACCCAATTCGAACCTAACACCTTCGAAGGTGTACACTAAAAATTACAAATGTTCCCAAAAGTAATTTGTGGCAACTCTGAATCTTCTATACTATCTGGAGAGAAAAGAAAATGGATGACTGTGATAGTAATCATCTTGGTGATGATACCTATCAAAACAAATATTATTGTTGATTTGTCAACAATAAGAAAATAACTTACTTTTTTATTTTCCTTATCAAGTTTGATTAAAAATATTTTTTTTTCAATATTTCAACGCGTTTCTTGTGGTAACCACTTTCTAAGTATAGAGCCTCCTAACTGTCTGTAGACGAAACTATAAAATAGCTCCAACAACTGTGATACAAGCAGAGTGCAATAATACATGTGTTTAGAGAGATGCTTATTGTGGTTCAGGTCTATTCTATTTGCAAAATTATCTAATGCACAGACCAATAGGTTTGAACATTTATTAGATTCGAAGTTTGGAAACCAAAGACCGGTTTCGATTTTGTTAGATCTCGTCAGTTTGGTATATCCAACTCGAATGCCTACAAATGTCCCGACAAGTAAGTACTAAAACATTCACAGGTGTCAAGCGAGTGACTCTTAGTAATACCTTCTATTGGTCCATAGAGAAACTATGGCCATCGCCAACAATGTCATATGCAAGTAGAATGCAACCTAGACTACGAATTCATGCAACCCTCCAGGCGTGTATAGTGAATCATAGGTAGCTGAACTACCAACAGTTGAAACAATGCCACCTAGCGAAGCGGTTGCTCTCTAGGAAAAATTTCCCACAAGACAAGGAATCTAATGCACAGACCTGACGAGATCTAACAAGATCGAAACCGGTCTTTGGTTTCCAAACTTTGAATCTCATAAATCTTTAAACCTATTGATCAGTGCATTAAATTCCTTGTCTTCTGGGAAATTTTTCCTAGAGAGCAACCGCTTCGCTAGGTAGCAGTGTTTCAACTGTTGGTAGTTCAGCTACCTATGATTCACTATACACGCCTGGAGGGCTGCATGAATTTGTAGTCTAGGTTGGATTCTACTTGCATGCAAAATTGTCTAAAAATAAATTAAAATTTGAAATTTAGGCTTTTTTGTAGTTCTAAACCATATTTTTAAATAAAATTTTTCCTTACTACTAAAATAACAGCAGCTTACTTCAGGTCATTTTCTAGAATTTGATTAAACTCTCTGTACAAAAACTAACAAAAATTATGTCATTCTCAACGATTTAAGATCGAGCGGGAGTTTTTATAAGGAATGATTTTTTTTGTAAATATACAAATAAAAAAGAAACTCCTTTCAGTACTCTATCTTGGGACACATTATATATGGTAGTACTAAGAAGTCACTCGTTTGACGTCTGTGAATGTTTTAGTACTTACTTGTCGCAACATTTGTTGGCATTCGAGTTGGATATACCAAACTGACGAGATCTAACAAGATCGAAATCGGTATTTGGTTCCCAAACTTCGAATCTAATAAATGTTCAAACCTACTGGTCTGTGCATTAGAATCCTTGTCTTCTGGGAAATTGTTCCTAGAGAGCAACCGCTTTGCTAGGTGGCAGTGTTTCAACTGTTGGTAGTTCAGCTACCTAGGTTAAATTCTACTCGCATGCAAAATTGTCTAAAAATAAATTAAAATTTGAAATTTAGGCTTTTTTGTAGTTGTAAACCATATTTTTAAATAACATTTTTCCTTACTACTAAAATAACAGCAGCTTACTTCAGGTCATTTTCTAGAATTTGATTAAACTCTCTGTACAAAAACTAACAAAAATTATGTCATTCTCAACGATTTAAGATCGAGCGGGGGTTTTTATAAGGAATGATTTTTTTTTGTAAATACACAAATAAAAAAGAAACTCCTCTTCAGTACTCTATCTTGGGACACACTGTATGTAAAAAATTTTATTCTCTTTTCGAAACTTTATTGTAAACTCGAAAACGCAAGTTAATATTTCAAAATTTTAACTAAACTCGCAACTTGGACTTTTTTTAACAATTTTGGTTTATCATTAAAATGATTTTTCGAATTTTCGACTTTATTATCGAAATGTGCATTTACTTTCTCGAAATTTTGATAAATTTTACTTTGGCTCTCTCTATTGCATTGGAGTCTCGCTTAAAGAACTACGAATTTAATTAAACTATGACAAAAATGCATATTTTAGTGATGAACAATATGCAAAAAATAAGCCTTATTAAAAGTTAACACTGTTTCAGTTAAAAAACTGAAAAACTGAATTTCTTTATATGATCTTTTCTCGAATTTTTTAATAAATTTCTTCATTTACATTTTTCTCAGAGATTTTAATACATACAGTGCCTTTTTCAAAAGGGAAAGCTGTTCGAGAAAGAAACAGGCAATGTTTTCTAGAGCACAAATCGCTTTAAATGAATAATTAAAATTCTGCTTTTCTTTTTTCATTTTTGACTCCTGTTGACTAAAAATTTAAAATGATAATTAATTAAATTTATTTCAAATTCATTAAATTCAATTTAGAATTAACGCTTTTTCTTGTTGTTTGCATTCAAAGATTATTCTTATTCTTATTCCTTTTTTTTTATATTGCCTACCTAAACTACTTAAAAGATAATTAATTTTGCAAATATATGTAAAGTTCAAGTCGAAATTTGTAGATAAAATTCGAAATTTCGGAGTCAAATGTCGGAAATCAAATTAAACATTTTAACTAAAATTTAAGGTCCAATGCAAGAACCACTTTTAATGATTTTACAGAAGAAGCAAAAAACGTTTTAAAGGAATTCTTCGATTTTAATGCCAATTT
>CM053329.1:15016447-15038947 GCA_028583605.1 Dastarcus helophoroides
TTTATCAATAGCACTAAAATCTGACATAAAAAGTGACAGCATGCTGCTAATAATAATAATAATAATAACAAAATAATAATAAATAAATAAATAAATAATAAAATAAAAAAAGTTTCAAACCTTAATTTAAGTTCCAGCGCTTCTAGCGCCCACTACGGTGGTTTGATATATCACACTTTATATAAATATTTTTGAAATCACATAAAATCTTTATAAGAGATATTTAAGAATATTTATATAAAATTTTTAACAGAAGATTAAAATATCCATATTCATTGAAATTAAATATACTGCAAGAAAGAAATAATATATAATTTCAAACTTAATATAAATTGTTTGATTTATTAAATATTCATAAAAAATTATTATGTCCTGAACGGCACCTCATACTACACAGTGGTTAAAAAATATGTTTCCTGTTTATGGTCTATTGACTACTCTATATTGAAGTCAGTTAGCTACCGCTTACAAACAAGATATATGATCTACTTATCACAGGGCCAAGATTTAGAAGTAAGAGGTCGACAATCCCTTAGCAGGTAAAAAATTTATAAAGAAATCGGAACATTCCAGCCCCCTTGAAGTCTTGCAGCTTCAATAAAATCCTAATAATATGATAAATAGCAAACCAATTGCAAGAAATGATCAAAATTACAGATATAAAGCTTAAGAATAGACTTATAATTACGGGGATCTTACATTATTACTCAGTAGTACTGAAATTAGAATTGATCCAAACAAAATTTTAAATAATATACAGGCTCTTTTAGTTAACATTTCCACAGCCGATATCTCTGAAAATAAAAAGGACCTATATATTTTATTATAAGTTTAGCATTTTAATGATCAGATGAATTAACCCTAAGGGTGCGTTTAGATTAGAGATTTATTTCATAATAGAAATCTCAGGTATCTGAGACTAAATTCCCTTGCCCGTTTACACTAGGACACAAATATAGCTGAATAAAATTACTAACACTTTTAGCTGAGGTCAAATCTGTTGATAAGTCGTTCATATAAAAATTGCGACTGATTATTTTACTTTCTAATGGGAATTGTTCTTCAGCTTCTTTTGCTATTTTAAGAAACGGGCTGCAAAAAAGGGTGCACAAGTGGTGCCGTAAGTTACCATTATTAAACAGAAAGTTTAAATAAGTCCTTCTTTGCTGATGCCATAAAACTCGTTGAAAATCGGTGTCATATGGATACCCTTTTTATCATTCTGTACATTTTGGTGATCTTACTTGACAGTACAATAGGATAAATTAGAAACGGAACGGAAATCTTCTTGTATTATTGCTTGGGCGATTAAAATGACGTTAAGGCTGACTTCAGATGTGTCTTACACCACATGAATTTCATGCTCCTTCACAGTTTGTTTGAACCCCCTGGTTGGATAAGTAGTACAATTCAGAAATTTCTCATTTCGACAAGTGGTTCACACGTGTCGTCCCTATTTTTTAGAAGTTTAGGAATCATTTTATTGACACTGAATGTGCCTCGCCCATTTTTCTTTCGTTTTTGAAAGGCAACGTTACAATGACGAGACCACAGGGCGCTCGTAAGTAGTAATTGTCGTAAAAGTGTTATTCCGGCTCTTTTCTTCTTGGGATAAAAGTATTTTGTTTTCAGTTTCCTCTTGATCCTAAAATTTATTGCCCCGGTCATGTAATTGTTCTTCCTGACAAGAATTTATGGTCTTTGAATTGCATGTCATATTTTTGTTCCTTTGAATGGACTTTTAAATGACCAGCTGCATTCAAACCAATTTGTTTTCTTGAAAATGAAGTTAATTTTTTCAAATTTCAATGGAATTTCTAATTACTCCCAAAATAAACTTGTTTCAGTTAATAAATCTATTTAGATTATTTCGCATTGAAATCAGGATCATCAAAAAAAAACATTAGAGGGCAGTTGAATGGCAAATTTATCAATCTTAAAAATTGAGGTTGGTTCTGTGATTTTGTTTATCTTATTCCAGATCACACGTGAATTCGTTTAGATGTGATTTGATCCATATGGTACATTACTTCAAACTCTTTTAAAGAAAATTACAATTTTTTAACTAATGCTGAAGTAATGATGTTAGCTCGACACCCTGGATTTAACAACGCTGGACATTGTTTAAAGTTACTGCACCTATTTCTAATTAAAACTAGAGCTGTACTGGTTGTACCGATTGCCATTTTCGCTTTGCATGATCGTTTAATTTTTCGGCTATTATGGGAATAAATAAAATTAATTCCCTTTTTTTGCCGAAAGCTCTAAAACCTTTAATACAGTTAATTAGTTGTCTTAGACCGGGTTGTGTGGTTTTTGTGAATTAAAAAATGTTTAGGACAGTTGGACCTGTTCTTTTATTTTAAAGCGATCTTGCATAATTAATTAATAATAATAATTAGCTGATACTGACAATGATTCAATAACGTCACTTGAATCTCCCTTCACAGAATCGCAAAGATAATGAAATTTCTTAATATCAAAAATACGCTTGTCGTAATGAACTGAACACTTAGATGAATCTAAAAACGAAAATGCGAGGTTAAAATTTTCTAATCTAAAGAAAATCCTCCAGAAATCTATTTTCTTTCACGTTTTTACGATGATTTGAATTACTAAGATACACAAATTTATAAAACAGTCTAGAGCAGTAACAATTTCCATTCTACATCCAAAAAATGAGAATTTTCCATCAGAAGGTTTGTTATGATAGCAATTTAAATGTATTAAAATCTTGCAGTTGTCAATCACTGATAATTTCTTTGGGATTTACGTTCCTAAAAAATTTTCATTGTCAACTTATTGACTTTTTCATTTGAACGAAACTCAAAATGTCGAAAATTTGTCAAAAATAGATTTGGAGTACTCTCTCCAAATTTTTACTCTTCTTTACAAAATTATGCGTTTATGCTTTCAAAATAATTATAAACACAAATTTTGGACTTTTCGGAAATTTAATAAATTTTTTCCACAATTTCGACTTTTTAAAATTTTTACATCAAAATTGCAATTTTTGTGTTTTTTCTTAAAACTTCGGATTTCAAACGGATTCAAAATTTGAACATCAGTCTTGCGAGTCTAACACAAGTTGTTGCATTAAAAAAATAAATATAGCGTATTTTCTTGAAATTATGACTTTTTCACAAAATTCCACAACCTTTCAAAATGTCATTTATTTTAATTGAACTGTCGATAAATATTTATGTTTTGTTTAAAATTTTTATGTTAAATAATAAATTCTAAATATTTCTAAAGATTTTGACTTATTTTCGAAATTTTGACCTCAGCCTAAAAAATTCTTTAAATTACAAATATATAAAATCGAAAACTCAAGATTTTTTATCGAAATTTTGAAACGTCAACTTTTTTTTCGAAATTTAAAACCCCCTTTTTTATTAAATCATGAGTGGTGGGTTTCCTCAAATTTTAAAATCCCAAAATTTAAACTTTACTTTCTACTCTTACAATAAAGGTTTTAACCAGTGTTAAAGCTTTAATTTTATATTTTTAAGGTTTTAAATTTAATCAAGACTCTTTTTTTAAGAAGAACACAAGTCATTTATTTAAAATCTTGGCTTTAAATGAAATATTTTAATTTTTTTCAAATGATTTTGATTTAGTTGCAAAGTTTTATCTTTAACCTCAAAATGTTGACCTATGTTTTGAAATTTTAGAACATTATGAATTTTTTGAAATCCTGGAATATTTTCCTAAAATTGTCTATTTTTATTACAATTTTCCTCGCAACTTTTCTGAATTCAAAATTTTGGCCTTATTTAGCTATTTTTTTTTATTTTCGACCTTAATATCGAAGTATTCGACTTGAGATTTCGAGTGAAAACTTGAATATTCAAATATTTTTCTTTCGACTTTTTTCTATTTTTAAGGTTATTTCTGCAATGTTTATCTTTTCTAAATTTACAGTTTCCATTAGCCAAGTTTCTTCTGAAAGATTATTTTTTAAATTGAAATATACTCGTATAACCAAATAGACTACGAAATAATTTAAATCAAAATAATATTAAAGCATCTATGCTCATGGCTCTTGAAAGAAATATTTTAATACAAAGCGAAAACAATGAAATATTAAAATATATTTAATCTACAAGCAAAAATTTGTCAACTTTATTGTAAAAGTAATTTACATTTATTTGAGCCCTAAAAATTATAAGTGCAGATATTTTACCACATTCGTTTACTGAGTACTTCAAGACAGTACGTGAATTGGATTTAGGGTAAGAGTTTACAGCATAATAATGGAATTATAACCCCTCACTTAAGGGCCGCTGACTTGGGTAACCCGTGTAAACTTCAGAACCTTTAAGTTTGCGCATCTTTACATGCTCACAATACCGCCTACTGTGTTCAGTTTTTGTTAGTGGTGTTTTCGTACTTAACTCACTAGATTCTCTATTTTCAATCTCTCGTAAACGTTTTTTACGCTCTCAATATGTCTTTTCGCTATTTTTCATACTCTTAATATCCATAGCTGATAGCCTTATCCAATGAAACGTCACTGGATTAAACGAATATGGTGCACTGCGGTGAACTGTAAACTTAACATTCTCTCATAGAGTGTGTGAATATGTCGGCCTCTCGACGCCGAGAGCGCTCGACTGGCGATCCGAGTATGTCCGACCGACCGACACCTTGTTCTTCAAGCTTGAACGAAAACCCGAAACTTCACCCCATATCTCAACATAAACATTTCCAATGTTAACAGTATAGAAGTTTTTAAAAGCCATCATTAAATTTACAGAAAAAATAAAAATTTTGAAAAAAAACAATTTGGAGAAAGGATCGAAATTATGTATAAAGATTTTCAAAAAATTCAGAATTTGGAAAATAAATTAAAATCTTAGAGAAAGGTCAAACTGAAAAAGTCTTGGCGATTAATAAAATAAATAAACATTTGAAAAAAGTGGAAGCTAAAAAAAAGAACATTTGAATTTGAAAGTTTTCAAAATATAAAGACGAAATGCTTTAAGGAAATCGAAAAATGTTTAAGAATTTTTAATTAAAATCGAATGCAGCATTTAAAAAGAGTAATCATTTTTAGAAAGTCAGTATCTTGCGAAAAATTGAAAATTGAAAAAAAGTTGAATAAAAAAACAAACATTCGAGAGAGTCGATATTTGCAAAAAGTCAAAACTTTAAAAAAATTCAAATTTTTAAAAAGAATTGAAATGTTTTGAAAAAATCGAATTTGAAATTAGTTACATTTGCAAAAAAAAAGATGAAATTTCGAGTATCAAGTTTCTGATATCAACAAAAATAAGGTCAGACAACTTCGAGATCAATTCCAAATATTCAAAAAAAAATTGTAATTTTCAAAAAATAAAATTTTTATCAAGAACGAAAGTTATAAAAGTAAAAGGTTCAAAAAAATCAAAACCAACCAAATAAGACAGAATTTTGAGGAATTTGGAATATTCAAAAAATCAAAATTTTGAAAAAGGTCGAAATTTTCGAAATCAAGTTAAAATTTCGAAAATTTGGAAGTCGAGCGGGAAAAGATCGACTTTGTCAAAAAGTGAGTTTTTATTGGCGAAATTTTCAAAATAAGTCAAAATTTTCAATAAAAATTGAATTCTTCAGAAAAGTCGAAACTTTCAAAAAGTATATAACCAAAGGATCCTTTTTTTCACCTAGGCAAAGCACGGGTATCAGCTAATTTTTTTTTATAAAGTTGGAGGTTTGAAGTTTGAACTCAAAATGAACCCAGAATCCAGAGTTTCAGCCTGACATTTTTAAATTCGAAAAATCGAGAAATATTTCCTTCAAATTTTAAGCATTACCCCAGAATGTATATGCTGTAATATTTAAAAAAGAAGGGGAACATTTCCTGAATTATGTTAGAAAATCAATTTAAATAACAAAAATTAAAAAATTAGTAAGCTGGAACTGAACCGAAAACCGTAAAAAACTGCTATTTTTGTCGAAACGAAAACCGGAACGGAACCGATATGATTTTTTCCCGGAACGAAAACCAAAAACCGGAACGAAAAAAATAGAGGTTCGATGCCCTGTGCAAAAATATTAGTAGTTAAGAGTTTAGGTGACTCCAGTGCCATAGCAAGGTATTAAATTTAAGAGAAACAAAAGTGATATCACAAAATTTGTGATATTTAATAGTATTTTTAGGAATTAAATTTATATAACCTCTTATAGCCTCCAAAATATTTTTGGGTTATCATCTTTAAATTATTTTC
This sequence comes from Dastarcus helophoroides, assembly GCA_028583605.1. Lineage (NCBI taxonomy): Eukaryota > Metazoa > Arthropoda > Insecta > Coleoptera > Bothrideridae > Dastarcus > Dastarcus helophoroides. The sequence goes on from CM053329.1 coordinate 15,022,660, forward strand.
ATCGAATACAAAAAAAAATCATTATTGACATTACTGAGCCCCTTAAAATACTCTGTGCGGTTGCACCTGGTTACGGTTCTAGATTACTTAATCAAAATTGTTTGCTTTCATAGGAATAAAATTATATCACTTTTTCATGAAAACTGCATTTGAAATTAAAATATATTTTATTACAAAGTTCTAATTAAACTCTACAAAAACACAAAAAAAACATATTTTTTTAAACAACATCCGCTCTACGATTTTTTAAAGAAATAAAGTGTTCATTACTTTCCCAGCAAAATTGTTTAAATCCAAATTTACAAATTAATAATTAGACCCTAGAATGGGTACTGCTATCTCTTAGTAAATAGCCGTACTATTGGCAGTTAGACCTGTAAGCGGCACAATTAGCAATCGCAATCAAATCAGCCGGTACCTACGCATTTAGCATCATAAACCGTAAATACAAACTCTGACTCGTACTCACCATTTGGCAACATCGCTTCAGCGGAGCGGCGTACCGCACCGCCAGCTAGCTTGCGTGGTGTTCTATAGTTTATTTCTCCGTATCCCGTGAAGGCCGTTGATAGGCATCGCATGGCAGTCACGCTAGGTGCATAATTCTGCGCGCACCAACGTATTTCAATTTCCTCATAATATATAATATAATGGAATAAAAGTTTGTGTACTTTATTCCAAGTTACTCACAAGTATTATTAGTTAATTGGTATATCATTATTTTGTGTTTAAAAATGTGTTAAATCCAAGACTTTTACATTAAATAGAAAATAATAGATCGCTCATTTCACGAGGAGCGCGCGCTCTTGCGCTCTTTAAGACCAGCCGCCACTGTCCAGAGTCAACATTTCGAAATTTAAAACTAAAACGATTAAAATTGTTAATGAAAGTCGAAATTGTAAAAAGGTCGTAATTTTTAAAAATGGAGAAATTTTGAAAAAAGTCGAGAATTTTATGAAATGTTAAGATTTTCAATAAAGGTCCAAATTCTTATATAAAGAATTAAAGCTACATTTTCAAAAAACTAAACATTCAAAGGGTCGAAATATCAAAAAAGAGTCAAATTTCGAAAAAATATAGAGATTTTTAAATATTCAACATTCCTGAAGTCGCTGTTTTGAAAAAAAAACCAATATTTTCAAAAAATCGAAATTTTGAAGTAAGTCTTAAATTTTTAAAATAAATTCATAGTTTTTCAACGAAGTCGAGATTTTTAACGAACGTCGAAATTGTCAAAAAAAAAACAAAACTTCAAGAAAATCGAAATTTTGAATAATAGGAAATTTCCGAAATTCTGAAGGAAGCTAAAATTGTCATGTAAAACGAAATTTTCAAAAAAGTCAGCAATTTTCCAAAAAAGTCAAAATTTTCGAAGAAAAGCTGAAATTTTCAAAAAAGTGCCAAATTTTCTAAAAAAATAAAATTCAAATTTTCATAAACTGGAAGTTTTCAAAAAATTCGAAATTAAGAAAAAGTCGAATTTTGAAAATAGGTAATTTGAAAGAGTCGAATTCTTCAAAAAAAGCGAAATTTTTAAAAAAAGCTATAATCTTGAAAAAAGGTCAAATTTTAAAAGAGGGGAATTTTTAGGACTCGAAATTTTGGGATTAATTTTAAAAAATCGTTTGTCAAAAATTAAGTTTGTTTATCCTCAAAATTTAGACTTTTTCAAAAATGTTGTCTTTTTTCTTGAAATTTGAATACTCTTTCGAGATTCTGAATATAAATATTCAAAATAAAAATTAACATAAACTTTTTAAATTCAAGTTAGCACTTTGGTGTTTGAAATCTATCTTCTGCTAACATTTTAAGTAAAAATTTGAAATTTTTAATGAAAATGTAAATTTTAAGAATAAAAGTAAAACATTCCACAAAAAGTGTAATTTGAATTATTTCTAAAGTTCAATTTTTTATGAAAAAATTAAAATTTTAAGATCAACAATAAATTTTCAATTTTAAAGACGAAATTTTGTGAAATTTGTGAAAAAATTTAACATTTTTAGAATAGATTTTTACCACAAAAGTTCAAGTAGCAAATGGTCGAACTTGTAAAGAACTAAATTTTCGAATTTATACCAGAAGTTTAGCGAAAGCAATTACATAATATTTATGAGAACACACAATTTTGACTTCTAAATTCTAAACAAATCATAGTTTTGAGACTTGAGGAAAAAATCAAAGCTTTCAGAATAAAAATTACTATTTTAACGTAAGCAAAATTGTTATAACTTTAAGTTATACATTTTCTAACATGTCACCATTTCCAGTTTACTGTAAAAATTTCGACCCCAATGCCAAGATCCCGGCTTTAAATTGGAATATCATGTTGGATTTTTTTCTAAAATTTTGACTTGAAATATAAAAATTTGTAGGTTAAATTTTGACGAAAAACTTGAAAGTACGGAAAAAATAAATTTTAGGAAAATATCGATAATTCGGAAAAAAAGCATTTCGAGGTAAAAATCCAAAGTAGCAAAAACCCAAACAAATTTTGGAAACTAATTCGAAATATCGAGAAAAAAACCAATATTGTGGGAAAAAACATCGAAACGTTTTGATAAAAGTCATAGTAAACAATTCGAAATTTTCCAGGGAGAATCAAACTCGAAATCAAAACGAAATTTCGATCAAAAAATGGAGATTTCAGCCAGAAAGTCACATGTTGAGAAAATAATCAAATTTTGGGGAAAAACTTGAGATTTACAGACACGAAGAATCTTATTTTCAAATAAATTAAAATTGCGAAACAAAAGGAACTTTTGGGAAAATATCGACATTTCGGAAAAAAGTATTTCAATTTAAAAATACAAAGTTCCGAAAACTCAAACAAATCTTGAAAAAAAAATCGAAATATCAAGAAAAAGATAAATATTTTGAGCGAAGATCGAAATTTCAAAGAGTCTAGTAAACAATTCAAAATTTTCCAAAGGGAGTAATATTCGAAATGGAAATTGCAAAAAAAAAGGAACAAATTTTGAGGAAAAGTTAAAATTGCAGAAAAAAAGTGGAGTATCTCTCTGAAGATGATAGCTTGGCTATCGAAATGCGTTAGAGCAATCTTTGTTGCGTTTTTTTAATCTTTCTTGGCTTCAGGGAACAAAATTTGTATCTCAATTTTTAAAAACGTGAAAGTTTCGAGTAAAAAATGAAAACTTTAGCAAGAAAGTCAGATTTTGGGAAAATGGTTAAATTTTGACGAAAAACTTAGGAGTTCGGAAAAAATAAATTTTTGGAAAATATCTATATTTCGGAAAAAGAGGATTTTGAGGTAAAAATCCAAAGTTTCGAAAACCCAAAAAAATTTTGGAAACTAATTCGAAATATCGAGAAAAAACCAGTATTTTTGGAAAAAACATCGAAACGTTTTGAAAAAAGTCATAGTAAACAATTCGAAATTTTCCAGGGAGAGTCAAACTTAAAATAAAAACGAAATTTCGATCAAAGAATGGAGATTTCAGCCAGAGAGTCAGATTTTGAGATAATAATCAAATTTTGAGGAGAAACTTGAGATTTACAGACACGAAGAATCGGATTTTCAAATAAATCAAAATTGCAGAACAAAATGAAATATCGACATTTCGGAAAAAAGTATTTCAAGGTAAAAATTCAAAGTTCCAAAAATCCAAACAAATCCTTGAAAAAAATTCGAAATATCAAGAAAAAGACCAATATTTTGAGGAAAGATTGAAATTTTAAAGAGTCTTGTAAACAATTCAAAATTCTTTAAAGGAAATATTATTAGAAATGGAAATTTCAAAAAAAAAGGACAAATTTTAAGGAAAAGTTAAAATTTCAGAAAAAAGTGGAGTACCTCTCTGAAGATGATAGCTTGGCTATCGAAATGCGTTAGAGGAACCTTTGTTGTGCTTTTTAATCTTTGTAAGTTTCAGGGAACAAGATTTGTATTTCAATTTTTAAATTTGAAATTTTTAAATTTGAAATTTTTAAGCACAGACTTTTTTTTAAATTTAGAGACTAAATGCGAAATTTATAAAGTAAAACTTTGAAAGGTTTGACCTTAAAAATGTTCAGTTTAAATTCGAAACGTTGCAAAAAAACTCGGCCTTGAAATTCCCAAATTTTTAAAGCTTAACTATTTCGGGGGTAAGCCAAGGATTTTAAGACTCTCTGAAATTAAAATCGAAATATCGATTTTTTAGATTATTTAGTTAAGTTTAGTTCAGTCCAAAGAAGGTTTTACCCCTTTACCACATCGACAATTAAATAAATAATTAAGGCGATACGTATTTCGCCAGCGGAGCTGGCATTTTCAAGCGTACTAATCTAAAAAGATCAGCAAAAGATGCATCGACGTCATCTGCATTGAAATTCAAATCGATTTATTTAATTGCCAATGTGGTAAATGGGTGAAACCTTCTTTGGACTTAATCACAAGCCACAGTGTTTAGTTCAGTGCTTTAGTAAGATTAGTTAGTTTAGTTAGTTAAGTTAGGTTAGATATTTAGATAGGTCTTAGATTAGAAAGTGCTTGAAAAAAGTTAAAATTTCGAGAAAAAATTAGAAATGTTTATAGCAATTCTATTTTCAAAAGTTTTGGTTAAAAATTTCAAATATAAATTCGAAATTTCGAGAAAACCTGTGAACTTTTAAAATCAAAAAATTTAGCATAAAAAAACGATCAAGTCCCAGGAAAAATGTGACAATTAAAACAACATTGAATTTAACGAGAAAAAGGTCAACATTTTCTAAAAAATTCTAAATTTTGAGTTTGGGGTGCTAAATTTTAATAATAATAATAATAATAAATATGTCGATCATCTTTTAAAATATCGCGCTTAAACTAGTTTTTTTCTTAATATTTGTTTTCCAAAAATTTCGATTCAGAAAATAAAATAAATAGGTTGTTAGTAATACCAATCCTTTTTCTTTAAAATTCATTCTCAAAATTTCGACTTTTTTAAAATGACGACTTTCTCGAAATTTCAACTTTCTCGAAATTTCAACTTTCTCGAAATTTAAATTACCATTGAAATGGGGGTATCATCATTTGTAAATTGTTTTTAGAAATTTGGCACGTTTTTCTTCAAATTTTTGCCTTTACATTTTTCTTGAAAATTGAGAGTTAAACGTCGAAATGGGGGTGTTAAAATTTGAAATTTTACTGGGAGAGTATCATAAAAAAAACTAATCTTGTAAAAGCTTACAAATTTTCAAAAAAAGCGATCGAAAATTCGAGACAAAATCTGAAGCAAAATACACGACAAAACGACAAAATAAAAAATCTTTAGAAAAGAGTAAGAAAATGTTGAGGCAAAAAAGTTTGAATTTGTCAAAATTTTAGAAAAAATCTAAACAAGTTGATCTTTAGCAAAATGTGGAATTTAAGCTTGGAATTTTTACTTTTTTTTCCTAAATGTTGACTTGCAATTCCAATTCTTTTTCAGAAATGTCCACCTTTCTTCTTTTTAACTTCAAAATTTTGACTTTTTCGAAATTTCAACTTTTTCGAAATTTAGAATTATATATCGAAATGGGAGTATCAAAATTTGGAAAGGATTTTTCTGGTGAAACTTTTTTCTTGATATTTTGATTTTAAGATGTCAGTGTAAATTGAACATTAAACATCAAAATGGTGGGGTTAAAATTTTAAATGCCACAGGGGTAGTATCATATTTAAATGTAGGATTTACAAAAAAAGAATTAAACTTAAATAAATTTTGCAACAAGTTACGAGAGAATGAGATCGATAATTCGAGACTTAAGTTAAAATTTCGAACAAAATAAACGAAGATGTTTAGAGAAATGAAACAATTTCTCGAAAAGGTAACAAAATATTGGGAGAAAAAGTAAAAATCCCAGAATTTTGAATTAGATGTATTTTGGAAAAAAGTAAATGTGTTGATTTTTCCTAAAATATCCAATTCAAACTTGCAATTTTTATTATTTTTTTTTGTTAAATGCTTCAGTTTGTTAACTAATTGAATCTTTTTTCCCAAAATTTTTAATTTAACCTCAAATTTTCGATCTTTTTCGAAATTTACAATTAAACTTAAAAAAAAAACGTTTTTCCAAATTGGGAAAAAAATCGATAATTTGAGATTGAAAAATTGAAATACAAAACTTATCCCCTGAAACCAAGAAAGTTTAAAAATTTAATCTTTCTTGGTTTCAAGGGACAAGTTTTGTATTTCAATTTTTGAAAATAACCAAGGACCAGTCCGTTCCACCAAAACTTGAGATTGGAATCAAAACTTTAGTCGAAAATGTTAAACCTTCTGCAAGAAGCGTAGATTTCGAATTTAAAGTCTATATTTTTGATAGAATGTGACATAGAAAGTGTACACTTCATATTTTGAGAAAAATAATTGCACACAATTTACATACAAAATTTGTATTTTGGAAAAAACTAAACGTGTTAATTTTTCTTAAAATATCCAGTTCAAACTTGCAATTTTTATTTTTTTTCTTGAATACCCCAGTTTGAAAACTGATTGAGTCGTTTTTCTCAAAATTTTGAATTCAACCCCAAAATTTCGATCTTTTTCGAAATTTACAGTTAAACTTTAAAAAAACGTTTTTCAAAATTGGGATACAAATCGATAATGTGAGATTGACAAATTGAAATACAAAACTTGTCCCGTGAAACCAAAAAAGATTAAAAATTTAATCTTTCTTGGTTTTACGGGACAAGTTTTGTATTTCAATTTTTGAAGATAACCAAGGACCAGTCCGTTCCACCAAAACTTGAGATTGGAGTCAAAACTTCAGTTGAAAATGTTAAACCTTCTGCAAGAAGCTAGATTTCGAATTTAAAGTCTATATTTTTGATAGAATGTGACATAGAAAGTGTACACTTCATATTTTGAGAAATAGAATTGCACACAATATACATTCAAAATTTGTATTTTGGAAAAAAATAAACGTTGTGATTTTTTTTAAATTAGACTCTTTTTTACAATTTCAATTAATTTTCAATATTAATTTATCAAAATTTCATTTCTATTCCCAAAATTCGACATTTTTCTCAAAAATTGATTTTAATCTTCTAGGATTTGTCGTTCTTCCTGCATTTTTTCTGGAAATGTTGACTTTTAACTCAAAATTTAACAGTTTGATATTTTTCGATTTTTATTTCGAAATTAAATCGAAATTTTATTTAAAAGAATATAAATTTTAAGAGAAAGATCTCAGCACAAATCCTGAAGTTTTATTTCATTGCTAATTAATTACGATGCGCCGGTAATTGATAAATTTTGAATAAGTGCCGCAGCATGTAAGGGAGAAATGAGGTGGAAATTGTGGTAGGCCCCACACTTTTGCCCTAATTAGTATATACGTTAAAACCGGTAATCTTTCAGTTACAAGCAGTATTATGTTTTATGCATCCCTGCATGATATCGGGGAATCAAAGAGACTTTCCCTTCCTGATTAATTTGTATGAATGCGGAAAAGGGCCGAATTACTAGCCAATTTCTTCCTTATCACTCAAGCGGGTGAGGTCTTAGGACTTGAAATATAAAGGTCCTAAGACCTCACCCTCTTGAGTGGAGGCGAAGACATTGGATAGGATTGAAGTATGTTTTACGATATTTATTTATTAAAAAGAATAAGAAATTTCATTAGGATAGTTAATGAAATATTGGCTTCAGTAAATAAAAGTTCAGGAAAATTTATCGAATGAAATTCGTTAATATTTTAAATTAACCAAATTTAGAATGTAACGCAGTGCGTTTGAACGTGCAAAAGCCACACCACAATTCAAATATAATTAATATTTAATTAATGATATATTTTCATTAATAATTCCTAAACGATATCACACTTTGTTGGCTCAGGGTGGTTAACCGTAAACGTAACATATGCTCATCTTCTAAATTAATTTTACGCTGATTTATTTCACGAGTACTTTCAGGGAAAATATTTACCAGGTAAAATCAAATGAGTCGATCCCCTAAAAAATACATTGCCTCATCAAATGAGTTCTTGATTTACCCAAAAACTTCCAATCCACATTTGAAATAGTGGATGTATTCCATACTCACGTGGAATTCTTAACATGCTTCCATTTTTTCGCTTAAAGGTACTGAACCCTAAAAAAAATAGCGAAACCTAACCAAAAGCGAATCTTTTACGTTAATAATTTATGTTTTAGATCGTTAGGTTTAAAAAGCATGCTATACATCATTTGATCCCTGAATAATTGCCCTATTTTCTATTATACCCCGAGAACTGAATATGCATCTTCTACAGATAGGGGATGAATTACACATGAATATGAAATACATCCACTTGCGATATGAAAAATTTGTTTGACCCCCTTCGGTATTATCAGAGGTAGTACAAACTGCAGATGCATACACTTGATGGATATCGAGTTGTCGACCCGGGGTGCAGTTATTATTAACGAATTGACCCGCAGGGCGCGATCGATTGAGGATTTATTGTAGCCGCGAAATTTAATACTATGCGCAACCGGAATACAATCAAATTGTGCGAATTCTCCACATCCATCACGTCGTTATTGTTATTGAGAGATACCTGCTTCTTATGATCCATAAATATAAAATGTCCCCGTTCGCACTGGAATGGGAATTGCACGAGGGGAACCATGAAGAATAGAAACTAGAAACAAATGAAATCGGTGGGAAAGAAGTTCAAAAGTAGAACATTTTTGTCGTTTGACTTGCGCTTTGTAACATGCTTCATTTCAAAAGAGAACTGTTACAAGTTTTTTTTACAGAAAATTACATTTTCTTAAACTATTGAATAATAACTTTCTCACGCCGAGTTCATACAAATTAAACCAAAAAGAAGTAAAGGAACAGGTTATTGAGAAGCTGTCCTAAAAAATTGGAAATCACGACGATAATTCGACAGGATCTACTTGTCATAGAGATTCTAAAATAATAAATACTTTGAAGGAGAAATTTGGCAATTCTGTAATTAAAAAGTTAGGCAGTTGGCCACACATATCCGGTGATTTAGCACTACTGGAGTTTCTATGGTAAGGCTTTTAGGATTCTTTAAAAGGAAAAAAAACAGAATCCTTATAATCGCAGTTTCGTTTCCATGCATCCATCTGTTACAAAGCAGCTTTCCTCGAAAACTATGTGCAACGTAGACATTTGAAATTTTGCACAAGGTTAGCCCCGCAAATACCGTCAGCCAACGATTAGAAAAAGAAAATATTTTATCATAAAATTGGGGGTTAATTTGGTCATCGAAAAATCAAGTTTTAATTAATATATTGTGTCAAGTGGTATCATTTAAAAGAGCTGCCTCCAAGGATCCTAAAATATTTCTAATTTTCGGTCCAATCGTCGCTCGAAATGTGTCATAAATACCGTCCCCCCTTGTTCCACTAGGTTTATAAGGATAACATTTAAATTTTAATATTGTTACGGGCTTATCGGTTCGAATTGATTATTAACACTTGATGGATTAAACCCACTTTATTACCAAACTAAACTCGGAACACTACAACTGAATAATGAACTCACTTATTGACGTCTAACTACTAACTCACTAACTACACTGTCTAACTGGCTGACTGACTCGAGGCATCATCATGGTTCTTTGGTAGTTTAACGCGGTTCCGAAACTTTCGTTCCTTTGACCGCCGTCTTTTAGTGAACAACTGACTCGAGGGAAAGGCGACCGCCTTATATAGTTTTGGTCCCCGGGTTCTAGAAAAATCCCGCAGATAAGGCTTATCATTTGTCGAAATTTCTGGAACGCTTATCTGTCGTTTGCTTCGTTATCGCGGCCGCTTTCTCCTTATCAGATCTTTCTAGAAAATTTTCTTACGTATTAAATTCTATAATTTACATTTCGTTATACTATAGTTAGAAATACCGAGTCATAGATTATCGAAAAACTGAAGGCTTTTTCCATACCCTAATAGTTGTTGAGAAAAACATATTTTAAAGAAAAATAAGAGCTTGCATTCCAAGGTTTCTCGATCCATAATAATAATTTTTTTAGAAGTAGTTTTTTTCAAATAAAAAACTTGAATTGGTTGAAGGATAGAATGAAGATCAAATTTGTCCTTCATATCATTTCATTTAGATAAATATTTTCGGAGTTAGCACTAGTTCGCGCAACGCAGTAATTGCGGTTGGAATCGAGCATTTTAGTTTTTGAAACTGTTGACGTGTTTCTCTCAAAATTTTGACTTTTTTTAGAAATTGTTACATTTATCTTGAAACTTCGTCGTTTGGTTTGTTTAAACTTTTCACTTTATTCTGGAATTGTTCCTTTTTTGGTTATTTCGTAAATGATTTTTTAAAGCTTTGATATTTTTGACAGCCTTCTGTGATGACACCATACCTGTGAAATTTCACTCCAAATTTAAACACCTTTCTTTGTTGTTAAACTGTAAGTTTTAAATAGATCGAAATTTTAAATGTAAATTGTGTACGATTCTTTTTCTCAAAATATGAAGTGTACACTTTCTATGTCACATTCTATCAAAAATATAGACTTTAAATGCGAAATCTACTCTTCTTGCAGAAGGTTTAAGATTTTTGACCGAAGTTTTGACTTCAATATCAAGTTTTAGTGGAACGGACTGGTCCTTGGTTATCTTCAAAAATTGAAATACAAAATTTGTCCACTGAAACCGAGAAAGATTAAATTTTTAATCTTTCTTGGTTACAGGGGACACGTTTTGTATTTCAATTTTTCAATTTCAAATTATCAATTTTTATCCCAATTTCGAAAAACGTTTTTTTTTAAGTTTAATTGTTAATTTCAAAAATGATCGAAATTTTGGGGTTGAATTCAAAATTTTGAGAAAAAAGACCCAATCAGTTCTTAAACTGAAGTACTTAAGAAAAAAAATAAAAATTGCAAGTTTGAGCTGGATATTTTAAGAAAAATTAAGGCGTTTACTTTTTTCCAAAATACAAATTTTGAATGTAAATTGTGTGCAATTCTATTTCTCAAAATATGAAATGTACACTTTCTATGTCACATTCCATCAAAAATATAGACTTTAAATTCGAAATCTACGCTTCTTGCAGAAGGTTTAACATTTTTGACTGAAGTTTTGACTTCAATCTCAAGTTTTGGTGAAACGGACTGGTCCTTGGTTATCTTCAAAAATTGAAATACAAAACTTGTCCCCTGAATCCAAGAAAGATTAAATTTTTAATCTTTCTTGGCTTCAGGGGACAAGTTTTGTATTTCAATTTTTCAATCCCTAATTATCGATTTTATCCCAATTTCGATAAGTTTTTTTTTTAAAGTTAAATGAAGTTGAATTCAAAATTTTGAGAAAAAGGACCCAATCAGTTCTCAAACTGAAGTATTTAAGAAAAAAAAAATAAAAATTGCAAGTTTGAACTGGATATTATAAGAAAAATTAACACGTTTACTTTTTTCCAAAATACAAATTTTGAATATAAATTGTGTGCAATTCTTTTTCTCAAAATATGAAGTGTACATTTTCTATGCCACATTCTATCAAAAATATAGACTTTAAATTCAAAATCTACGCTTCTTGCAGAAGGTTTAACATTTTTGACTGAAGTTTTGACTTCAATCTCAAGTTTTGGTGAAACGGACTGGTCCTTGGTTATCTTCAAAAATTGAAAAAAAAACTTGTCCCTTGAAACCAAAAAAGATTAAATTTTTAATCTTTCTTGGCTTCAGGGGACAAGTTTTGTATTTCAATTTTTCAATCCCAAATTATCGATTTTTATTCCAATTTCGATATTTTTTTCTTTTAAAGTTAAATGGTAAATTTCGAAAAAGATCGAAATTTTAGGGTTGAATTCAAAATTTTGAGAAAAAAGACCCAATCAGTTCTCAAACTGGAGTATTTAAGAAAACAAATAAAAATTGCAAGTTTGAACTAAAGAGTTAAAGAAAAATTAACACGTTTACTTTTTTCTACAATACAAATTTTGAATATAAATTGTGTGCAATTCTTTTTCTTAAAATATGAAGTGTATACTTTCTATGTCACATTCTATCAAAAATATAGACTTTAAATTTGAAATTTACGCTTTTTGCAGAAGGTTTAACATTTTTGACTGAAGTTTTGACTTGAATCTCAAATTTTGGTGGAACGGACTGGTCCTTGGTTATCTTCAAAAATTGAAATACAAAACTTGTCCGCTGAAACCAAGAAAGATTAAATTTTTAATCTTCCTTGGTTACAGGGAACAAGTTTTGTATTTCAATTTTTCAATCTCAAATTATCAATTTCTTTCCCAATTTCGAAAAACGGTTTTTTTTAAGTTTAATTGTAAATTTCGAAAAAGATCGAAATTTTGGGGTTGAATTCAAAATTTTGAGAAAAAAAGACCCAATCATTTCTTAAATAGGAGAATTTAAGAAAAAAAAATAAAAATTGCAAGTTTGAACTGGATATTTTAAGAAAAATTAACACGTTTACTTTTTTCCAAAATAAAAATTTTGAATGTAAATTGTATGCAATTTTTTTTCTTAAAATATGAAGTGTATACTTTCTATGTTACATTTTATCAAAAATATAGACTTTATATTCGAAATCCACACTTCTTGCAGAAGGTTTAACATTTTTGACTGAAGTTTTGACTACAATCTCAAGTTTTGGTGAAACGGACTGGTCCTTGGTTATCTTCAAAAATTGAAATGCAAAACTTGTCCCCTGAAATCAAGAAAGATTAAATTTTCCAATTTCGAGGAAAAAGCCTGCTATTTTAGAGACATAAAATATTGCGGGATAAAAGTTGAAATTTCGAAAATAACGCAAATTTTGAGATACAACGGAAACTTTAATTAAAAAAAAGTCGAAATATTCGAAAAAAGAGAAATATTAAGAAAAATAGCCGATTTTCGAAAAAATACGAATATTAAAAAAATAGTGGAATTTTGAAAAAAAGAGTTTTAAAATGTTTCAAAAAAAGGAATTTTGAAAATAAAGGGAAATTTCGAATTTTCGATGGAAAGGATTATTTTAGGAAAAACACTAATTTTAAGAAGTAAAGTGAAGATTTTGGTAAAAAGACGAATTTCAAACCAAAAGTCGAAATTTCCATAAATATTAAATATCGAATTTTAAGATAAATATCAAGATTTTGAGAAAAAAGCAAAACCTAAGAAATAGGTCAAAATTTTTGGAAACTTAAATGCTAGAAGATTGAAATTTTCGCAAAACCTCAATGTTAAGAAAAATGATGGAATTTTTAGGCAAAATTTTAAGAAATCGGTTTGAAATTTCAAGTGAAACTTCCAAATTGAGAGAAGATTTACAATCTTTCAGAGAATGTCAAGTAACAACGTCGAATTTTGCGAATAAAGTTAAAATTAACAAATAACAACTTTTACAAAAATGGTAATGAAAATCTAAAGAGAAAGACGAGAAAATAGACGAAGCTTCGAGAAAAAAAAATGAAAATTTTGCACAGAAAGTTAAATTATGCACAGAAAGTTAAATTTTCATAAAATGGTCTAATTTTAAAAATGATTGTTTATTAAAAACAAATTTTTGAAAAAAAAATTAAATTTTCAGATAGAGAGAAACTTTGGCCAAAAAATTGAGATTTTTAGGAACATAAAGGATTGAATTTGAAATGAAGACGAAATTTCTAAAAAAAAGGACGATTTTGTAAAAACTAGCGACATTTCGAAAAAAAGACTAATTTACTAAAATCGCAAAAGCAAGAACTGATTTTGAAACTTCAAAATTTCAAGAATAAATCTAAATTGCAATAAGATCAAAATTTGGAGAAAAAATTCGAAATTCGAAATTTTCCAGAGAACGCCATCCATAAAATAAAAATGAAAATTTTGTGAAAAACACAAAATGTGAAAAAAATAAGATTATCAAAAAATGTCGAAATTCCATAGAAAGAACGAATTTGGATAAAAAATGGAAAATTGAATGTAAAATTTCTAAAAAAGAGGCCGATTTTGAGAAAACTAGCCACATTTCGAAAAAAAGACTAATTTACAAAAATCGCAAAACCAGAAACCGATTTTAAAACCTTAAAATTTCGAAAAAAAATCGAAATTGCAATAAAATCAAAATTTGGAGAAAAAATTCGAAATTCGAAATTTTCCAGAGAACGCCATCCAAAAATTAAAACAAAAAATGTTGTGAAAAAACACTAAATGTGAAAAAAAGGGTTTATAAAAAAATGTCGAAATTCCAAAGAAAATACGAATTGAGAAAAAAAAATGGAAAATTGAATGTAAAATTTTTAAAAAAAATGCCGATTTTGAGTAAACTAGCGACATTTCGAAAAAAAAGATTAATTTACAAAAATCGCAAAATCAAAAACCGATTTTGAAACCTTAAAATTTCGAGAAAAAATCGAAATTGCAAAAAAATCAAAATTTGGAGAAAAAATTCGAAATTCGAAATTTTCCAGAGAACGCCATCCATAAATTAAAAAAGGAAATTTTGTGAAAAAACGCGAAATGTAAAAAATATGAGATTATCAAAAAATGTCGAAATTAAAAAGAAAGTACGTATTTTGAAAAAAATGGAAAATTGAATACAATTTTTTTTAAAAAAAGGCCGATTTTGAGTAAATTAGCGACATTTCGAAAAAAAGACCGATTTACAAAAATCGCAAAAGCAATAACCGATTTTGAAACCTTAACATTTCGAGAGAAAATTGAAATTGCAATAAAATCAAAATTTGGAGAAAAAATTCGAAATTCGAAATTTTCCAGAGAACGTCATTTATAAATTAAAAAAAGAAATTTTGTAAAAAAACATGAAATGTGAAAAAAATGACGAAATTCCAAAGAAAAAACGAATTTCGAAAAAACAATGGAAAACTGAATGTGAATTTTTGACGGCTTTGGGATCCACCCTGCCTTATTCTAGCTTCGCCCAAGATTTTACCTTAAAGTTTAGCTCAAAATGGAAATTTTTAAATTCAAAAATTTAAGTTATTACAATGCTTAATTTAGAATTTACCTCGTAATGTTAACTTTTTTTTTGAAAACTTCAATTTTTTCTAATTTTCGAGTTCCCAAATTTTAACTCTTACCCAAAGTCTTCAATTTAGACTTGAAATTGCTACTACTTTCGATTTAGACATTAGTAATTAAGTTTTTTCCTGTAAATTTCGATCTTAGCCTTAAAAACTGGATTTTCATTTTAAAAACTCGACTTTACTTACGATAGAATAAAAACAGTCATTTTTCGATTTTTACTCTTCATGACTAAAGTGGTTTTTTTTAAATTTGACCACTAAAAATTGGTCACCTTTTTCAAAGTACACCAACTACCATGGGGTAGTTCACCGGGTTCAAGGACATTTCTCCCCCCTCTAAAGGCCTGCTTCTGGTAGCTTAGCAGACAAGATTGTATTTTAAGAACAATTTTAAAGCTTTCATTTGGCTATGTCTCGTAAATGTCACTGAAAGTTCCTAAATGTGATAAAGGGTGCTTTAATGCGACGTTCTAAGGAATTTTACCCCCAAGAATATAATATACATATAATATTGTTTTGTAATAAATAACTATAATCTGTTTGCTCTTAAACTTGGAAAAAAATATACACCGTCCGCTGTGAAGAGCTTTGGGGTGGATTTAAACCTGCTAAAATGATAGTGACTTTATAACTCTGCCAACGAACCTATTGCGAGTTATATAATTGAATCCAAGTTGCGTAAATACTGAAAACACATCCATATATTGCAACATATGACTTTTATTGCTCAATAAACCTACTGTAATTGTCTAGTCAATTCTTGTTACAGACAACTTGAGTTTATTATCGAAATTAAAATTAAATCTTTGCTTACTAGACGAGATACAGTGAAGCAACTTTGTTGTATTAATTTCCCCGTTATTTAATCAAAATTAATTGTTATTTAGAACCACTTATTTATAGGGTAAACAGCCTTAAAGCTCGCCCTGACGACACATAATTTTCTGGTCACATTTAACTTATTTAACTAAGAAGATTAGTCGGTGTGGGACAACAAATCGTTCGACTTTATCGTCGATTTTTTGCAATATAATCCGCATAAATTCGAGCGAATGTACGAAGCAAGAACTTCAATATGCTAGATTAAAGTTGAGAAAACATTACGGGACGAAGTTGATCGCTCTATTTAATAACAGAGATTAATCTGTGGAGAGCGTAAAACATTTTCATACAGGACGATGTGGGTGGTCAAATTATGATCTATTGATATTTTTACTATTGTTGTTATACGCAGATAACTAGTTAAATAAGAGGTCACTAATTTTTCTCTCGTTTACCATATGGTAAACTAAAAAATAACTCATTACTTACAACTTATTTTAAGCATTAAATTGATACGAATCATTATTAATTCAGATGTAATTAAAATAAACGACTGTTGAGTTCAA
>CM053329.1:15043947-15408147 GCA_028583605.1 Dastarcus helophoroides
TCTGTCTATCTGTCTATCTGTCTATCTGTCTATCTGTCTATCTGTCTATCTGTCTATCTGTCTATCTGTCTATCTGTCTATCTGTCTATCTGTCTATCTGTCTATCTGTCTATCTGTCTATCTGTCTATCTGTCTATCTGTCTATTCTATCTGTCTATCTGTCTATCTGTCATCTGTCTATCTGTCTATCTGTCTATCTGTCTATCTATCTATCTGTCTATCTGTCTATCTATCTATCTATCTATCTATCTAACTATCTATCTATCTATCTATCTATCTATCTATCTATCTATCTATCTATCTATCTATCTATCTATATATCTATCTGTCTGTCTGCCTGTCTGTCTGTCTATCTGTCTATCTGTTTATCTGTCTATCTATCTATCTATCTTCGAGAAAAAGTCGAAATTTTTGAAAAAAAAGTGAAAATATTCACAAGAAACTTAATTTAAAAAAAAAATTGAAATTCTGAAAATATATAGAGAAAAAATTGAAATTCGGTGACAAAAAGTTAACATTTTCTGAAAAAAGATTGAAAAAATCGTAATTTTAAATAAAAATCCAATTTTTGAAAAAAGTAAAATTTTCATAAAAAGTCGAATTTATCGATTTTTCAAATAAAAATACCATTTACTACATAAAAGTCAAAATTTCGAATAAAATTGAAAATTTTTAAAAAATGGTCGAAATTTTGTGATAGATCCAATTTTTCAAAATAGTCGAATTTTTAAAATTTTTAAATAAAAAACCAATTTCCTACGTAAAAGTCGAAACTTCAAGAAATGGTCGAAGTTTTAGAAGAAAGTGGAAATTTCTGAATAAAATCATAATATCTTGGGAAAAAAATGAAATTTGATGACAAAAGATTAACATTTTCTGAAAAAAGTTCGAAAAAATCGTAAGTTTGAAAAAAGTCCAATTTTTGAAAAAGGTGATAATTTTCAAAAAAAGTCGAATTTATCAATTTTTCAAATACTACATAAGAGTAAAAATTTCGAAAAAAATTAAAAATTTTTGAAAAATGGTCGAAATTTTCAAAAAATAAAATAAAATTTTGAAAAAAGTTTCAATTCTGCAAAAAATTATATCTTAAAAATAAATTGAATTTGATGACGAAAGCTCAAGGTTTAAAAAAAGTAAACATTTTTAAAAAAGTCCGAAAATTTAAAAAATTGAAATTGTGAGAAAAATCTAATTTTTCAAAAAAGTAAAAATTTTTCAATGTAGTCGAATTTTTACAATTTTTAAATAAAACACCAATTTGCTACATAAAAGTCGAAACTTCAAGAAAAAGTCGAAATTTTTGAAAAAAAGTGAAAATTTTCACAAAAGATTAAATTTTGAAAAAAAAACTGAAATTGGAATAAGTCATATAATCTTGAGAAACAAATGAAATTTGATGACTAAAAGTTACCATTTTCTGAAAAAAGTTTCAAAAAATCGAATGTTTGAGAAATGTCCAATTTTTGAAAAATGTGAAAATTTCCAAAAATGTGGAATTTTTAAATTTTTCAAAATAAAAATACCATTTACTACATAACAATCGAAATTTTGAAAATAATAAAAAATTTTTGAAAAATGTTTGAAATTTTAAGAAAAAATTAAAATTTTGAAGTTTCAATTCTGGAAAAAATCATTTCTTAAAAATTAGCATTAGGGTGCGTTCAGTAATTTCAATTTTTTATTACCCAAAATTTCGACTTTTTTCTTGACATTTCAAGGTTAAAGTAGAATTTTCGAGAAAAAAGTCGAAATTTCCAGTTTAAAGTCGACATTTTATAAAATCGTAGGAAGGACATTGATTAAAAAAAATTATATTTAGAAATAACGACATTTTACAAAAGCGTGGAAAGGACTCTGATTTAAAAAAATATTGTTAGAAATTTCGACTTTTTTCTCGAAGTTTCGATTTTTTTTTCGAAATTTCGACTTATTTTTTCGAAATTTCGACTTTAATCGGGAAATTTCGGATTTTTAGTCAAAATTTCGGCTTTAAACTCAAAATTTGGCTTTACACTTTCGATTTTTTTCTCGAAAATTTCACTTTTTTCTCAAAATTTCTACTTTTTTCTTAAAATTC
Source organism: Dastarcus helophoroides (assembly GCA_028583605.1). Taxonomy (NCBI): domain Eukaryota; kingdom Metazoa; phylum Arthropoda; class Insecta; order Coleoptera; family Bothrideridae; genus Dastarcus; species Dastarcus helophoroides. Next base: position 15,046,028 of record CM053329.1, read on the forward strand.
CCAGATTAAAGTCGAAATTTCGGCTTTAGTCTCGGAATATCGACTTTGATATCGAATTTTTTCTTGAAATTTCGAGAATAAGTCGAAATTTTTATACTCTATGTTTAAATTGAGCAGCTGACAGTTGCGTCCCACCACTCCCTTTTCCCAAAAATCGTGAGAGTTGGTAGTAGGGTGCGTTCAGTAATTGCTATTTTTAATTACCAAAATTTCGACTTCTTTTCTTGAAATGACGAAATTAAAGTTGAAATTTCTAGAAAAAAGTCAAAATTTCGAGTTTTAAATCGAAATTCCGTGATCAAGATCGAAATTTCGAGAAAAAAGTTGAAATTTGAGAAAAAAGTCGAAATTTCGAGAAAAAAATTCGAAATTTGAGAAAAAAGTCGAAATTTCGAGATTAAGATCGAAATATCGAGAAAAAAAGTCGTAAATCGAAATTTCGAGAAGAAAGTCGAAATTTTGGGAAAAAAGTCGAAATTTGAGAAAAACCTAAGTCAAGTTTTCGAGAAAAAAGTCGGAATTTCGCGAAAAAAGTCGAAATTCGAGAAAAAGAGTCGAAATTTCGAGAAAAAAAGTCGAAATGTTTAGTTTAAAATCGAAATTTTAAGAAAATGACGAAATTTTGATATTAAGGTTAAAATTTCGAAAAAAGAGTCGAAATTTGAGAAAAACGTCGACATTTTGAGAAAAAAAGTCGAAATTTCGAAATATTTCGAGAAAAAGTCGAAATTTGAGAAAACTGTAAGTTAAAATTTCGAGAAAAAAGTGGAAATTTTGAGAAAATGTCGAAATTTCAATATTAAGGTCAAAATTTCGAAAAAGAGTTGATATTTGAGAAAAAAATCAAAAATTGAGAAAAAAAAACGAAATTTCGAAAAAAAGTCGAAATTTCAAGAAAAAAATCGAAATTTGGGAAAGACGTAAGTTGAAATTTCGAGAAAAAAGTCGAAGTTTCAACAAAAAAGTCGAAATTCGAGAAAAAAGTAGAAATTTGAGAAAAACGTCGACATTTCGAAAGATTTCGAAAAAAAGTCCAAATTTGAGAAAAAAGTCGAAATTTTGATAAAAAAAATCGAACATTCGAAAAAAAAATCGACATTTTAAAAAGGAGTCAAAATTTGAGAAAAAAGTCGAATATTGAGAAAAAACCGAAATTTTAAGAGAAAATTTGAAATTTCGAGAAAAAAATCGAAATTTCGAGAAAAATCGAAATTGAGAAAAAAGTCAAAATTTCAAGAAAAAAGTCGAAACTTGGGAGAAACGTTAGTTGAAATGTCGAGAAACAAGTCGAAATGACAAGAAAAAAAGGTCGAAATTTGAAAAAAAAGTTGAAATTATGAGAAAAAGTCGAAATTTTGAGTTTAAACTCGAAATTTCGAGAAAAAAGTCGAAATTTGAGAAAAAAGTCGAAAATTGAGAAAAAAAAACAAAATTTCGAGAAAAAAGTCGAAATTTCCAGAAAAAATTAAAATTTGAAAAAAAAGTCAAAATTTCAAGAAAAAAATCGAAATTTCAAAACAGTTGAAATTTGAGAAAAACTCGAAATTTGGAGAAAAAAGTTAAAATTTCGAGCTGAAATGTTCAAACCTATTGGTCTGTGCATTAGAATCCTTGTCTTCTGGGGACTTTTTCCTAGAGAGCAACCGCTTCGCGGTTTCAACTGTTACTAGTTCAGCTTACTATGATTCACTATACACAACGCCTGGAGGGCTAGATGAATTTCAAGAAAAAAATCGAAATTTCAAGAGAAACAGTTGAAATTTGAGAAAAACTCGAAATTTGGAGAAAAAAGTCAAAATTTCGAGCTGAAAATTGAACCCTGAAAACTTAAAACTATGAAAAACTTGGAACTATGGAAAACTTCAAACTGTGGAAAACTGTAAAATTCCAAAATACGTAACATTTATTAGTTTTATTTCGTTCAGGAAATTTGATAAAAGTGATGAGGATTTCGTATGATGAATTCCTCCGTTTTATTCTTGGACTTTGATGGGGAGGCTTTTTCGTTAAAAAGTTATCTTTTTTTTTTACTTTTGTCAATGCTTTCCTGAAGAAAGACTAACATTTTGTAAGTTTTCTCAGAAGAAGTGTCTATACAATTACGCTAATGTCGCTTTGAAAAGTCGTGTATGTCTTTTTGTGTTTTGAGAGTCTTCGTTACGGAGAAAAATTATAATGTTGCTTCCGAGTTAATTTTTTTTTTTTTTGGTGCAACGGACTGCCCTTGCTTATCTTCAAAAATTAAAATAAAAAACTTGTCCCCTGAAACCAAGAAAGATTAAATTTCTAATCTTTCTTGGTTTCAGGGGACAAGTTTTGTATTTTATTTTTTCAATCTCAAATTATCGATTTTTTTCCCGTTTTCGAAAAACGGTATCATGGTATCTCTCTAAAGACGATAGCTTGGCTGTCGAAACCAGTTAGAGCAACCTTTGTTGTGTTTTTTAATCTCTCTTAGTTTCAGAAGACAAGATTTGTATTTCAAGTTAATACTCGTCTAAAGACTGTCCTTTTTTTAAAAAAAAAAGCCGTTTCTTGTTTCTGAGTTTTCTAGACTATCTCTTTGAGAAAAAAAATTGCTTGTGTCATTCTGCATTTTTTTTATTCAACTATATTTTCTTGGCCCCATGTTGGACGCCAAATTTTGTGTCACATACTTTCTAACTCTAGCTCTGCAACAAGCAACTAGCTGCCGGAATTGATGAAATTAATTTTTTTTTTGAAAGTAGGTGAAAAATTAGTCTGTTTTAATTAAAAAATACGTAAGATATTTAAAAAATCAGCACGGTATGGTACTGTTAACACAACACTTGTAAAGATCACTTTATCAGACTGTAAGAATTTGACGTTTTAAAAAATTTTCAGCCAGTTTAAGAGTTTTTCAATATTTTTCCCAAAAAGGAATTTTGGCGTCAAAAAAACTATTGCTACGTAAACGAATATTCGTAATTTTGTTGTGTTCAAATCTTATCTAGAATGGCTTGCCCAATATTTTACAATTATTTGTTATCTTTACCTATTAACAGAGATATATCTAAAATATTACGCCTTGCAGATTGTACACCCCCACTCATACAAATTGTCATTTTGTAAGATCAAATCGTAAGCCCCAAGCATTAAGGAAATGTACCAAGCTCCATCTTATCTTTTATGAGTGCGGAAAGAAAGTCGTATCTGGATTAACGTACGTAATGGGGACTCCAGGAAGGAGTTCTTACATTAGGGTACAAAATTCGCACGATAATTGTTACATTTTTCTCCAAAATTAATGCGTCCTTATTAAAAACTCCATCCCATTATTTTAAGGGATTTACCATGAAATCTCCAAAACGACTTCGTATTTATTTTAATCAATAAAAGCAAGCAGAATTGGGCATTCAGTAAAAAACTTTGAATTTTCTTTGTCATTTTTTTATTGACAGTTCTAATCCTTACTATGTGGAATTCTTTAATAATTATTAAACTTTATTAACGATCAAAACAATAACAGATACTAAAAGTTTTACGTTGTTTTATAGCAAACATTTATAGAAACATCAATTTGGGAAAAATGGAATTTGTAATATTTGTTGTTGCTTTAATCGTTAATAAAGTTTAATAGTTATGTTGTAGTAGTTGTAATAACAATATTACGTTGAAATAATTCAACAAACGAACCAACGAAATACATTTGTTTATGTGAATAATGTTAGTATGTTATTCTTTTTTGGTGCAACGGACTGTTCCTTGATTATCTTCCAAAATTGAAGTACAAATCTAGTCCAATGAAACCAAGAAAGATTAAAAAACACAACAAAGGTTGTTCTAAGGCGTTTCATCTTCAGAGAGAAATAGATATCTCTCCCAAGAAAAGTGGAGTATCTCTCTGAAGATGATAGCTTGCCTATCGAAACACGTTAGAGCAACCTTTGTTGTGTTTTTTAATCTTTCTTGATTTCAGGAAACAAGATTCGTATTTCAATTTTTTGGTATGTTATTCATTCTAATTAAGGATCAATCTGTAACAGAGAAAATTGGGCATTTTATTTTTTACTTTTTAATCAGCAGAACCAGTTTGGGACATCAAAGCATTTTGTGTTTGAAAATTTTGATTATTAAATGATTTGTAAGATGCTGAAAAGTTCATAAATTTCTAACACAGTAATCTTCTGCCTACTTTGAAAAAAATGGACGCTTTTGTGCTAATTGGGGGATTAAACCTTCTACAGAAGACTTTATCTTTATCCTACGCATTTAATTGTCTACTGTACACTGTAGTGCCTTCAAGAATTATCATTTTCAATCTAGTAGTGCATACAAATTAAAATTGATGATTCGTCTTGCCTTTTTTTTATCGTTAATCTGGGACAGTTGCCCTGTTAATTGCGTTATAAATAGTCTCCCCTGATTCATTTCGACTAGCGTAACTATCTCGAGCATGTTTTTCAAGTATTAGCCAAATTTTTTCCAATAACTTGACACAATTAGCGTGTTATCATCGTGACGTGTAGATATGTGCAGCGGTGGATGTCGAGCGAATTTTCCTGATTGGTCTGTTTGAGTGGCGTCGGGGGCGCAGGCCGACTATAAAAGATGTTCAAGCTCGTGGTGTGCCCCTCACAGTTACAACCCCACATTACAAACGACAACGCAACAAGCCTACTCTTCATATATACAAAAACGCTGAACCGTCGACGGCCTCAACAGGTGACCACTTCGTTGCTGGTGAGTTTTCTTGCACGTTTTTTTGCTTTTCGTGGCGTTTTAACCGAGTGGGGTGACCCGCGGTGTATTTGATATGTCGCTGTTGAAAGTTGGCGGGTTTTTAGGGGTCGTAAATCTGGCGCATCCGCCATTTATTTACATTTTGTACCGTATGTAATTTATATTTTTTTGTAAATTAATTAAATCTGTACCAATGACCATGTCCAGTTAAGACAGGTTAATTTAGAATAAATATGTTTCGTAAGTAGTTTGGAATAATTCTTCAGGTGAAATCGAGTTCAAATGCGCGTTAATTGTATCAGGAAATAACTAACGTTTTTTATTTTATATAAAATCACTCGTTCGCAATAGAATCTTGTTTGATAATCTTTACTGTTAGTTGTAAAATATAATTATTTTTTCCGACCAATTCTTAATTTTTGTTGTTAAAAACTCAAAATAAAGATTTTTTAAGAAGAATCGTTTACACTTTCATTATTTTCTATTAAAAATTTCAAATAAAGTGAGAAAGCATAATTTCTATTCTATGATAGTTTAATTGTCTAGTTCAAATTAGTTCAACAATAGAATTTAGTAAACAGGATGAAATTAAATTAAAAAATTTTTGTAATGACTATTTTAGAATGAAATATTTAGTATTTTTACCTCAATCTGTTCAAAATATTTAGTTTTTTCACCCGCTTTATTTAAAAATTGACGTAATGTTTGATTAACTTTTAATAACCATCTTTAAAAATATTTAATTTTTACAAAAAAAATATTGTCCCACTAGTATGGTGATTTTTAAATATAAACAATTATTGCTTTGTAAAGTTTAGAAGATATCGTGAAATTGTAATACAAAATAAGAAATAATTCGTTGTTAAACATTTGCAAATTTTTAACATAACATAATACCTACACCTGCGAAATTCAGTTTTAAATTCGAAATTACGAATTTAACTTTTATACTTTTATTTTGTAATTATTTATTACTGTTGTATCGGTGTAATTTTATACATCTCAAATTTTATATGGCATGAAATTTTGACTTTTATTTTTTAATGCACAGGCCAATAGCTTTGAACATTTATTAGCTTCGAAGTTTGGAATCTAATAAATGTTTACACCTATTGGTCTGTGCATTAGAATCCTTGTCTTCTGGGGACTTTTTCCTAGAGAGCAATCGCTTCGCTAAGTGACCGTGTTTCAACTGTTGCTAGTTCAGCTACCTATGATTCACTATACACAACGCCTGGAGGGCTGGATGAATTTGTAGTCAAGGTTGCATTCTACTTGCATACTTTTATCGTTTACATCAACATCAAAGCTGCATTTCTTATTATTTATTCCTAAAACTTTGATTTGAACTATACAGAAATCTTGATTTTTATTTTTCGAAATTTATACATCAATCTCTCGAGTTGAGCCCAAGACATCGCATTAAAAAATAATGTTGAAATATTTTCTCGCAATCGTTACTTTTTTTTGCAATTTTCCATATCTTTTAATTATTTTTATCAAATTTTACTCTAACTCACAATTTTGAACCTTTTTAAAGCTTCAGATTGTCAGACTTGTCCAAGTTTCGACTTTAACCAATTTATTATATACAGGCTGGGTTATAAGTAATGATACACAGAGCAGAGGTGGATTTTTCGAATAAAAATAATGAGATTTAGCTACATTTACCTTTTACCAAAAGTTGATATTAACAGAGATGCAGGGTGTCAAAGTTGAAAAAAATTTCCATTTTTTCGTATAACTATGAAATGAATTATAATATAGGGACGAAATTTGGCACAAGGAGGTTTCTTAGGTCGACAAACTCTAATTTAAAAAATTTCCCAGAAAACAAGGAATCTAATGCACATACCTGACGACATCTAACAAGATCGAAAGCGGTCTTTGGTTTCCAAACTTTAAATCTCATAAATATTCAAACCTATTGATCTGTGCATTAAATTCCTTGTCTTCTGGGAAATTTTTCCTAAAGAGCAACCACTTCGCTAGGTGGTAGTGTTTCAACTGTTGGTAGTTCAGCTACCTATGATTCGCCACTATACACGCCTGGAGGGCTGCATGAATTTGTAGTCTAGGTTGCATTCTACTTGCATACGACATTGTTGGCGATGGCCATAGTTTCTCTATGGACCAATATGTGGTAGTACTAAGAAGTCACTCGCTTGACGTCTGTGAATGTTTTAGTACTTACTTGTCGCAACATTTGTTGGCATTCGAGTTGGATATACCAAAGTGACGAGATCTAACAAGATCGAAATCGGTATTTGGTTCCCAAACTTCGAATCTAATAAATGTTCAAACCTACTGGTCTGTGCATTAGAATCCTTGTCTTCTGGGAAATTGTTCCTAGAGAGCAACCGCTTTGCTAGGTGGCAGTGTTTCAACTGTTGGTAGTTCAGCTACCTAGGTTAAATTCTACTCGCATGCAAAATTGTCTAAACATAAATTAAAATTTGAAATTTAGGCTTTTTTGTAGTTGTAAACCATATTTTTAAATAACATTTTTCCTTACTACTAAAATAACAGCAGCTTACTTCAGGTCATTTTCTAGAATTTGATTAAACTCTCTGTACAAAAACTAACAAAAATTATGTCATTCTCAACGATTTAAGATCGAGCGGGGGTTTTTATAAGGAATGATTTTTTTTTGTAAATACACAAATAAAAAAGAAACTCCTCTTCAGTACTCTATCTTGGGACACACTGTATGTAAAAAATTTTATTCTCTTTTCGAAACTTTATTGTAAACTCGAAAACGCAAGTTAATATTTCAAAATTTTAACTAAACTCGCAACTTGGACTTTTTTTAACAATTTTGGTTTATCATTAAAATGATTTTTCGAATTTTCGACTTTATTATCGAAATGTGCATTTACTTTCTCGAAATTTTGATAAATTTTACTTTGGCTCTCTCTATTGCATTGGAGTCTCGCTTAAAGAGCTACGAATTTAATTAAACTATGACAAACATGCATATTTTAAGTGATGAACAATATGCAAAAAATAAGCCTTATTAAAAGTTAACTACTGTTTCAGTTAAAAAACTGAAAAACTAAATTTCTTTATATGATCTTTTCTCGAAGTTTTTAATAAATTTCTTCATTTACATTTTTCTCAGAGATTTTAATACATACACTGCCTTTTTCAAATGGGAAAGCTGTTCGGGAAAGAAACAGACAATGTTTTCTAGAGCACAAATCGCCTTAAATGAATAATTAAAATTCTGCTTTTCTTTTTTCATTTTTGACTCCTGTTGACTCAAAATTTGAAAATGATAATTAATTAAATTTATTTCAAATTCATTAAATTCAATTTAGAATTAACGCTTTTTCTTGTTGTTTGCATTCAAAGATTATTCTTATTCTTATTCCTTTTTTTTTATATTGCCTACCTAAACTACTTAAAAGATAATTAATTTTGCAAATATATGTAAAGTTCAAGTCGAAATTTGTAGATAAAATTCGAAATTTCGGAGTCAAATGTCGGAAATCAAATTAAACATTTTAACTAAAATTTAAGGTCCAATGCAAGAACCACTTTTAATGATTTTACAGAAGAAGCAAAAAACGTTTTAAAGGAATTCTTCGATTTTAATGCCAATTTTAAAGACATGAATGTATTAAGATTGCCTTAAAAATGAAGTTGATGCTAACTTCCAAAATTTCAGTAAAACTCGAAATTTATAAAACAAATTCAGTATTTGATGAGAACTTTTTACCTCAAATTTGGAAAAAAAATCTTTAAATGTACACGTATTGAAAAAATGTTAATAATATCGAAATGTAGAAAAAGCCCACTTATTAAAAAAGGTATTTTTAAATATTCAACCGTGAATTTAAGTATGGAATCTTGAGACAAGGATTAAATTCGGTGATGCACAACATTTGGAAATAAGAGGTCGAAATTTTGTGAAAAAAAGTTTTTACTTTGCGATCAAGGTCAAAATAAATATAAAGGTTTTGATTTCCAGTTTACAGTGGACACTTTAGAAAAAAAAAGGTTTAAACTTACGATTTGACAAGAAAGTCAACATTTCAACAAGTTGTTAACTCATAAAATTATAGCTTTATTCAAAAATTTTTATCCTGTTTTTTTTTTGGTGGAACGGACTGATCCTTGGTTATCTTCAAAAACTGAAATACAAATCTTGTCCCATGTAACCAAGAAAGATGTTTACTTTTTTTTTCTTAAATACTTTAGTTTGTTAACTGATTGGATCTTTTTTCTCAAAATTTTGAATTTAACCCCAAAATTTCGATCTTTTTCGAAATTTACAATTAAACTTAAAAAAAATTTCGAAATTGGCAAAAAAAACCATAATTTGAGACTGAAAAATTGAAATACAAAACTTGTCCCCTAAAACCAAGAAAGATTAAAAATTTAATCTTTCTTGGTTTCAGGGGACAAGTTTTATATTTTAATTTTTGAAGATAACCAAGGACCAGTCTGTTCCACCAAAACTTGAGATTGAAGTCAAAACTTCAGTCAAAAATGTTAAACCTTCTGCAAGAAGTGTAGATTTCGAATTTAAAGTCTATATTTTTGATAGAATGTGACACAGAAAGCGTACACGTCATATTTCAAGAAAAAGAATTCTACACAATTTACATTTAAAATTTGTATTTTGGAAAAAAGTAAACGTGTTGATTTTTCTTAAAATACTCAGTTCAAACTTTCAATTTTTATTTTTTTTTTCTTAAATACTCCAGTTTCAGAACTGATTGGGTCTTTTTTCTCAAAATTCTGAATTGAACCCTAAAATTTCGATCTTTTTCGAAATTTACAATTAAATTAAAAAAAAAAGTTTTTTGAAATTGGGAAAAAATTGATAATTTGAGATTGAAAAATTGAAATACAAAACTTGTCCCCTGAAACCAAGAAAGATTAAAAATTTAATCTTTCTTGGTTTCAGGGGACAATTTTTGTATTTCAGTTTTTGAAGATAACCAAGGACCAGTCCGTTCCACCAAAACTTGAGATTGAAGTCAAAACTTCAGTCAAAAATGTTAAACCTTCTGCAAGAAGCGTAGATTTTGAATTTAAAGTCCATATTTTTGATAGAATGTGACATAGAAAGTGTACCCGCCATATTTCGAGAAAAAGAATTGCACACAATTTACATTCAAAATTTGTATTTTGGAAAAAAGTAAACGTGTTGATTTTTCTTAAAATATCTAGTTCAAAAAAGCAATTTTTATTTTTTTCTTAAATACTCCAGTTTAAGAACTGATTGGGTCTTTTTTCTCAAAATTCTGAATTGAACCCTCAAATTTCGATCTTTTTCGAAATTTACAATTTAACTTAAAAAAACGTTTTTTGAAATTGGGAAAAAGTTGATAATTTGAGATTGAAAAATTGAAATACAAGACTTGTCCCCTGAAACCAAGAAAGATTAAAAATTTAATCTTTCTTCGTTTTAGAGGACAAGTTTTGTATTTCAACTTTTAAAGATAACCAAGGACCGTCCGTTCCACCAAAACTTGAGATTGAAGTCAAAACTTCAGTCAAAAATGTTAAACCTTCTGCAAGAAGCGTAGATTTCGAATTTAAAGTCTATATTTTTGATAGAATGTGACATGGAAAGTGTACACTTCATATTTTGAGAAAAAAAATTGCACACGAATCACATTTAAAATTTGTATTTTGGAAAAAAGTAAATGTGTTGATTTTTCTTAAAATATTCAGTTCAAACTTTCAATTTTTAATTTTTTTCTTAAATACTTCAGTTTGAGAACTGATTGGGTCTTTTTTCTCAAAATTCTGAATTCAACCCTAAAATTTCGATCTTTTTCGAAATTTACAATTAAACTTAAAAACACGTTTTTTGAAATTGGAAAAAAATTGATAATTTGAGATTGAAAAATTGAAATACAAAACTTGTATTTGTAATTTCAAGGTAAATGTAACTATTTCTAGAAAAAGTCAAAATTTTGAGAGAAACACGTCAACAGTTTCAAAAAACAGGATTGAAATTTTTTTTACTTTATTTTTAAAACCTATAAGTAAAGTTACTAGAGCTTTAGTTTTTATTTTTAAAATTTCGAGGATAACTTTTTTCCTAAAAACTCTAGCTATTTTCCCTTGAAAACTTTTAATTCTTTTTAAACTGTTTTAATATTTTTTTGTAAAATTTGTCTTTAACCTCGAAATGTACGCTTTTGTTTTTGAAATATCTAATTTCTTTTGATATTTCATTTTAAAGGCAACAGATCGAGTTTTCCAAAACAAATTTATTTGATTTCTTGATTTTTAAATTTCAACTTTTCTTAAAAATTACGTCTTATTTTGTAAAATTTGAACTTTTTTAAAAATTTCGTTTTTATTTAATCTCAGTATCTTTCGTTTCGAGTTTAAATTCGAAGTGAAGACCGTTTTGTGGAAATGCTATTTTAAAACTTATATTGTTTTAATAAATTTTCCATTTTTGTCAAAATTTAGACTTAAAAAACAATCTTACTTTAGCTTTAATTTTTTAAACTTAAAAATTCGGGAATATTATCTATAAATTTCAAGTTTATCGAAATTTCTATCTTTTCCTGAAACTTCCCATTTTAAGTTCAAAAATTTTGTTTTTTTTAATGTAATGTAATGTGAACATTGAAAGTTTAAATTTAAAATTTCAATTTTTTTTTAAATTACGAATTTTTTCGGAAACTTCGCAATTTTTTCAAATTTTAGAATTTCTGCGATCATCGATTTCTTCAATGTTTGAATATTATTTAAAATATCAATGTTTTTTAAAATCTCAGATTTGTTCTGGAAATTTTAACTTTCTATGAAAATTTTGACATTTTTCAAAATTCTTTTGACAATTTCGACTTCAAAATTTGGATTTGTCAAACAAATTTAACTCTTTTAAAAATTTTGACTTTTTGAAAAATTCCGTCTTTTTTTCATTTTATCTATTTCTACAATTTCGAACTTTTTAAAAATTTCGCCTTATCATCAATTTTTCAATCCTTATTCGTAATCTCGTTTTTTCCAAAATTTCGATATTCTCCGACATTTCTACTACTTTTCAAGATTGCGCCTTTTTTTTTGAAAATTTTGACTATTAAATTTCACACATTTCAAATTTTCGTTGTTTCTTTCAAAGTTTTCCAAAATTTCAACTTTTTAAAATTTAAAGCATTTTTAAAGGCTTTCTTTTCTGATAATTTAAATTTTTTTTAATATTTAAACTTTTGAAAAATTCGACTTTTTTGAAAATTTGAGGTTTTCAAATTTACGATTTTATTTTAATTCAGTTTTTTTAAAAATTGAAAATGAGTTTCGAAATTTCTCAAAAAAATGTTGACATTTATTTTTGCACCATTTTATAAATTTGGATTTTATTCAAAATCTAAAAATATGAAAATTTTGTGTTTTAGTTTTAGAGATTTGATTTTTCTCTAAATTTTAATTTCTTGGTTGAAAAGCCGTTTTTTATTTGGAAACCTCAATACCGAAGTAAACCCGGGATCCCGGGATTGGCTAAATATAATCTCAAAATCCTGGGATTGGAAATAAGGACCGGGATGGAATTCCCTATACATAACCCTTTTGTGCGAGCCTGACTCGCTCTTGGCTGATTTTTTCATTTATGCATGACTTAAACCTTGGAGTCACAGGAGATTAATCTCTTTAATCCCCCACTCCCCATATCTATAACTTGCGTAATTCCCAATTTAACGCTGATATCTTATGAATTGATTTTAGCGAATGTTTCACATTGAAACGACCGGACAGAGAGTCTTTACTATTCACTCAACAAGAGCGCTTCCAAATAAGTAGATAACTATTGTCAAAAGTGTCGTAAACAAAGCAACCGCCTCAAATCTCAACTTGTAGTTCTGTTTCGAAATTTCAAAGGAAACCAGGGCTGCAAACAGCCACGATAATCACGCAACTTTCAAGAAAATATTACCATTACACAATAGAACTACTGCATTCGAATGCACATCAAAAAACAGCGAAGTTTTACAGAATTGGGTACTTCTACCGGCGCAAGTGTGCTGGAAATGGAAACACTTCTTTCGCAGCCAGATTTTTTTCTGAGAAACCTACATATCTGGGATTTTATTCCGCAAACTCTGATATTTGATTAATGTACATATTCTAAAATTTTTTTTTTTTTAAATTCTGATGTTGCTATAATTTTAGACTTAAAATTTCGACACTTTTCCAAAAATTCAACTTCAGATCCCAAGGTTTTCTTTATCCAAAATATTGGTTTATTTTCCAAAATCTCGATTTTATCAAAATTTGGTTTTTCCATTTTTACTTTTTTTAAATACTTCGAACTTTTATTATTTCCATTTTTTTTTGAATAAAAATTTAAAATTAAGACTTTATTTTAAATTTCAATTTTTTTAAATTTAAATTTTTTTAAATTTCACTTTTTTAAATTTCGATTTTTTTTTCAAAATTTCGAATTTTTTATCAAAATTTCGATTTTTTTAAAAAGTGCCTTTAAAAACAGCGCCTGTTTCCAAATTTAATTGTCAAATCCAGTTTTAATAACATTCTGAATTCTGTTTTGATCTGGGTTTGTTAACATTAAAATTTTCACATATTTTTTACAAATTCAAGTTGAGATTCCAAAGTTTTTTCACAAATTTTAAGATGGATTGACTTTTTTTGAAAATTTTGGTCATCTTACAACATTTTGATTTTTTTTCAAAATTTCGGCTTTGAAAATTTTGGTATTTTTATCTCGACTTTTTGTGAATATTCCAAAGTTTTTTGAATGTTCCAAACTTTTTTGAAAATCTCGTCTTTTTTCCAGAATATCGTTCTTTTTTGCACAGTAGACCCTTCAAAATGTCGACCTTTCTCAAGGTTGTGACTTGAAATTGGGACTTTTACAATTTCGGACTTTCAGAATTTCGACAATTTTGGACGTTTGTTTTTAATTTTGGACAATTTAAAATTTGGAGATTTTCCTAAAATTGTTGCCTTTGTAAAATTTATATAAACAGACTGCATATGATATGGTTATATTTCGTATTTTTGTCCGAATATAACGTTTATAATACTTCGAATTCTTCTGAATTGTTACCTTTTTTTTTAATTGACATTAGATGGAATATTCATAGGAGTTTGTGATTCGTAGAGCTTATTAGCATAACAACGACTAAACAAATTGCTGGTGTAACCGCAGATGATGCTGAAAAGCGAAAGAAGGTCCGGTCATAGCAAATATTTATAGAAACATTCTAAAATTTTTAATATCTGTTGTTGTTTAGCGTTAATAAATTTTAGTAATTATGAACCTTTTTCTTTTGAAAATTTCCAAGTTTTTTTTCAAAATTATTATCTTAAGAAAAAATGACCAGATTTCAAATAAAAAATATTTTTGAATGCCAAAAGGTAGAATTTTGAGATTGAAGTCGAATTTAAGAAAAAAAAAACACATATTTAAGAAGGGACGATCAAAATGTTAAAAAAATGAATTCGAGGAAAAAGTCGAAGTTTCTAGAAACTAGGAGTTCAGTCAAGGTTTCTTGGAATTCTAAAAGGTTTAAATTTTTAGGAAAACAACCCAAAATAACGAAATTTCGAAAAAAAAAAGACGAAATATAGGGAAATAAACTCGAAGTTTCATGGTCCCAATATTGAGAAATTTTAAATTTTTCAAAGAAAGTCAGTTTAAAGAAAAAGCTAAATTTCGGAGTAAAATTTAAATTTGAGAAAAAATGAATTTTGAAAAAATAATCCAAGTCCCCGAAAAATACGTATTTTCGGCAAAAAAAAACGAAACTTGGAGAAAACAATAGAAACTTTCTAAGAAGGTTGAAATTTTGATAAAATGGTCAAATTTTGAGAATAGTTGTTTATAAAAAAGACAAAATTTGAAAAACCAATCCAAATTCTCAAAAAATACTTATTTCTAGCAAAAAAGAAACGAAACTTCAAGAAAAAAAATTCCTAGGAAAGTTGAAATTTTCAAAAAATGGCCAAAATTCGGGAATAGTGGTTTATAACAAAACAGAATTTTGAAGAAACAGTCCAACTCCCCGAAAAATACGTATTTCCAGCAAAAAAAAAAACGAAACATCAAGAAAACAATAAAAACTTTCAAAGAAAGTTGAAATTTTGATAACATGGTAAAATTTCGAGAATAATTGTTTATAAAAAAGGCGAATTTCGAAAAAACAGTTCAAATCCCCGAAAAATACCTATTTCCAACCAAAGAAAACGAAACTTCGAAAATACAATAAAAATTTCCTAGGAAAGTTGAAATTTTTAAAAAATGATCAAATTTTGAGAATAGTTGTTTATAAAAAGAAAAATTTAAAAAAAAACATCGAAATTCTGAAAAAAGACGAACTTCAAAGAAAAAGTTGGAATTTCTAGAACCGTAAAGGATAAGGCGTTAACATAACAGTCAAAATTTCCACATTACATTTTAAATTTTTTAAATTTTGATATTTGAAAGAAAAATGGGCAAAGTATGAGAAAAAATCGAAATTTTTCTTGACTGCATAAGTCAGAAAGAGACAAGTGCCCCACCATAACCTCAGAAAATATCCAGTATTGAGATAAATGTCAACACTTTGAATTTCGAGAACAATTGTCAAATTGACAAACCAAATTTTGAAAGACAGTGCAATTGTAAGAAAAAAACCCAAATTTTACGAATAAAAACCGAATTTAAAAAAAGACAAATTTCGAAAAAAATCAAAATACCGTGAAAAAGACGAATTAAACTAAAAATTGGAATATAAAGTCAAATTTTAATGATTGATGTTAATTTTGAAAAAATCTAAATGCTGGGAATAAGACCATTTCGAGGGAAAAATTGAAAAATTTTAGAAACTTAAAGAACAAAATTTTGTAATAAAGTCGAAATTTTGGAAGGACAGACTTTAAAAAAATCGATATTCCGAAAAAAAGATAAAATTCGAAATTTCGATAAAAAGATTGAAAATTTCAAAAAAATTAAAATTACAAAGAAAGGATCGAAATTTCAAGGAAAAAGTCAAAATCTAGTAGAAATTCAAAATATCCTAGAGACTTACATTTAAAATTTTTTTAAATTTTGAATTTTGAAAGAAAAATGGGCAAAGTATGAGAAAAAATCGAAATTTTTCTTGACTGCCTAAGTCAAAAAGAGACAAGTGCCCACCATAACCTCAGAAAATATCCTGTATTGAGATAAATGTCAACGTTTTGAATTTCGAGAACAATCGTCAAATTGATAAACGAAATTTTGAAAAACAGTGCTATTGTAAGAAAAAACCCAAATTTTACGAATAAAAACCGAACTTAAAAAAAACTAATTTCAAAAAAAATCTAAATCCTGAAAAAAAGACGAATTAAAGTAAAAACTGGAATATAAAGTCAAATTTTAATGATTGACGTTTATAAAAAAAAGTATTTTGAATAAATCTAAATGCTGGGAAAAAAACGATTTCGAGGAAAAAATTGAAATTTTCAGAAACTTAAAGAATCAGATTTTGTGATAAAGTCGAAATTTCGGAAAGACAGGCTTTTAGTAAAATCGATATTCCGAAAAAAATCGAAATTTTGAGAAAAAGATTGAAAATTCTAAAAAAATGAAAATTACAAAGAAAGGATCGAAATTTCAAGGAAGAATTCAAAATCTAATAGAAATTCAAAATATTTTAGAGACTTACATTTTAATTTTTTTTAATTTTGAATTTTGAAAGAAAAATGGGCAAAGAATGAGAAAAAGTTGAAATTTTCCCAAGTCAGAAAGAGACAAGTGCCCCACGATAACCTCCGAAAATATCCAATATTGAGATAAATGTCACATTTTGAGAAATTGGAATTTTCAGAAAATTGGACTTAAAAAGTTACGAAAACCTTGAAATTTTCAAAGAAAATTGTCTAGGATTTTTATCTTTCAACAAAAAATTAGTATTTCTCAGAAGAGTTTGTCCAAACACTATTTTTGTTACCAAAATATCGAACAAATTTTGAGTAAAAGACTAATTTTGATAAACAAATCGAGCAGAAATTTGGATTTTAAAAAAGTGGGAATTTTTAAAAAGAGTCGAATTTTAAAAAAAGGAAATTTTGAAAAAAAAGACAAAGATCTCGACATGAAAATTCAAAATTTTAAATAGATTAAATTCTAATAGGAAGACCAAATTCGAAATTTCGAAATGAAGAGTCAAATTTTGCAAAAAAAGCAGAATGTTAAGAGAATTTAGAAATTTTAAGAAAACGACGAATTTTGAAGAAAAAAATGCTAATTTCTGGAAAATATGCCTGTTTTAGGTGAAATATACAAGGACCTGTGAAAATGGGTTAAATATGCATTAGCATATGCAAATGCATATGATTCGGCCTCTAGTTATTACATAGTTAATCATCGCGAGTTTGACATTCGATTGATGTATATGATTAAGGCCACAGAAGGTTCTATCCCTTCCCGTAAAGTAAACCTTCTATGGACTTAATCATATACATCAATGTGTATAGTTTAATGCTCTAGTGAGTGATGTACATGATATTTTTAATAGGTTTCAAAAACTAATAAAACCCTGACAAGAAAGTTGAACGGTTAGCAGACGAGTTGCGTGGGTTGTGCAATTTTTTGTGCTTCACTAAGAATTCTCCACTGCTCTAATATTGTAAATTACATAATTAATCATCGCGGGTTACAATGTAGCGTAATTCGCTTATAAATATTTACCTAGAATAGTAATTTTATTTGCGTTGAATTGTCTAACAAGGTGTTGAATCGATATTATTTATCGGGCCATATGTTTTATTACTCGAAAGATAAAGCAGCATCATATCCCCACATTAAACAAAAATATAAACAGGAACTTCGCTTCAGTTTTATTTGAAGAGCAATGTTATAAATTTTCTGCTTCATTTCGCATCGGAGATATTTTAAAATCGCGAGGAAATGAAAAACATGCATATCGGCACATTATTCGTATTTATTTCCCATATTTCATACAGATATAACATACGTACAGTATAATGTTTGTTCGTGTTCCGCAAAAACATGTTTCGAAACACAGATCTTTTATGTGCAAAGAAAATTAAAACCGTTAAATGCAAAGTACCGGAAAAACCATATATCCTCTTGCATATTTATATTATTTGTGTATGCGTTAAGCGTTGTTTTCCTTTAGGTAAAAAAGCGTAAATTTTTTAAATTGAAAGTTACTGTCTTTGAAACCACGTTGGTATGTTTATAACAACACGACATAACTCAGGGGGTGCAAATTAGAATTAATGCGTAATGGTAATTTAAAACCTTTTTTTTTAATCCCCCTCGTGCTTGTATAAATGTGGTTTTCGGTAAGAAAAACGAGAGTAATTACGTGGGTCAGTAAATCACATAAGATTCATTATGTGGATTCCAACGAGATCATCATCCTGATAACTTTCAAAAAACAGTTGTGGCCGAGTTCTCCTTGTTTCCCTAAGAATTTTCAACAGTTCAAAGTTAAAGGGTCGTCGATTACAACTATTTTGGAAACCCCATTGCGACGTTGGGTTGTGTCAGAAAACTATTTGATGCGTTCCCATCAGCGGTGGTGGCGCCAGGCGTCAGTTCCCGGACCTGAAACAGATTCGGGCATTTATTCGTCTATTCCCACTGATGTCGAATTTATGAAAAAAAAAGGAAAGAAAATTACTCACTATATTCTCAAAATTTCGATTTCAAACATGAATTTATACGAAGTTCTTTATTTTAATCGATAATTTCTAGGAAAAAGGCTTTAGAAAAAACTAATTTTTTTGAAAAAAAAAGTCCTAATTTCTTAAGGATCCATTTCCTGAAATTTCGACTTTAATGTCAACGTATTACCTTTTTTAGAAATTCTGAAACTTTGAGTGAAATATTAAGATTGAAATATTCCAATTAAATGTTCTGTAATGCAACCCACAATACGAGAATTAAAATTACCTCACTTCTGGCGACCTTTGTAATTTTAGTTACATCGTACGTGGTTAAAGTATTTCAATCTGTATTGGCAATTTCGAAATTCGAGTTGAAATGTTAAGAAAACTCTATGAAAAAACCATAAACTTACTTTTAAAAAATAAAAAATTTTTTATGCTTCCGAAGAAAAGGGAAACCTTGGGACTTTTTTCTTAACTTCAAACACTTATATCTTTCAAACCACAAATCGTAGCTCAAATTAGTTTTCGGATTCGGAATCTATGGTTCAAAATCCATATGATAGGGTCTTTTAAATCCTAAATAATGATTTTTGAATTTCGACCCCAGGAAATTTGTTGAAAATTTAAAAATTTCGAAACTTTAGAAGCATGTATCTCGTAAACGCCCAATTTGGTTTTCATATTCTGATTTTACGTCCCGAAAACTCTATAAATAAACCATAAACTCACTTTCAAAAAATGGAAATTGTTCGATTTTTCAGAAGAAGTCCTTATGATAGGGTACTTTTAAATCCTTAATATTAACTTTTGAATTTCGACTTCAGCAAATTTGGTGAAAATTTGAAAATTTCGAAATTTTAGCGACTTGTATCTCGTAAACTCGGATAGTCATGGACCAATTTGGGTTTCACACTTTGATTTTGCGTCCCAAAAACTCTATAAATAAACCATAAACTCACTTTCAAAAAATGGTAATTTTTCCATGTTTCGAAAGAAGGGGAACTTTTTTCGTAAATTCTAACCCTTACATCTTCCAAACCAAAAGTCGTAGCTCAATTTAGTTTTCGGTTTCGGAATCTACGGATCAAAATCCACATGATAGGGTACCTTTAAATCCTTAATAATGACTCTTGAATTTCGACCCTAGGAAATTTGTTGAAAATTTGAAAATTTCGAAATTTTAGGGGCTTATATCTCGTAAACGGATAGTCATGGACCAATTTGGTTTTCAGACTCTGATTTTACGTCCCGAAAATTCTATAAATAAACCATAAACTCACTTTCAAAAAATGGTAATTTTTCCATGTTTCGAAAGAAGGGGAACTTTTTTCGTAAATTCAAACCCTTACATCTTCCAAACCAAAAGTCGTAGCTCAATTTAGTTTTCGGTTTCGGAATCTACGGATCAAAATCCAAATGATAGGGTACTTTTAAATCCTTAATAATGACTTTTGAATTTCGACCCTAGGAAATTTGTGGAAAATTTGAAAATTTCGAAATTTTAGAGACTTGTATCTCGTAAACAGATAGTTATAGACCAATTTGATTTTCAGACTATGATTCTACGTCTCGAAAACTCTATAAATAAACCATAAACTCACTTTCGAAAAATGGAAATTTTTCCATGTTTCGAAAAATGGAAATTTTTCTATGTTTCGGAAGAAGGACTAATTTTTTTCGTAAATTTAAACTATCACACATCTTCCAAACCAAAAGTTGTAGCTCAATTTGGTTTTCAATCTCGGAATCTACGGGTCAAAATCTACATGAATTGATACTTTTAAATCCTAAATATTGACTTTTGAATTTCGACTTCAGCAAATTTGGTGAAAATTTGAAAATTTCGAAATTTTAGAGACTTGTATCTCGTAAACGCGGATAGTCATGGACCAATTTGGGTTTCACACTTTGATTTTACGTCCCGAAAACTCTATAAATAAACCATAAACTCACTTTAAAAAAATGGTAATTTTTCCATGTTTCGAAAGAAGGGGAACTTTTTTCGTAAATTCAAACCCTTACATCTTCCAAACCAAAAGTCGTAGCTCAATTTAGTTTTCGGTTTCGGAATGTACGGATCAAAATCCGCATGATAGGGTACTTTTAAATCCTTAATAATGACTCTTGAATTTCGACCCTAGAAAATTTGTTGAAAATTTGAAAATTTCGAAATTTTAGGAGCTTATATCTCGTAAACAGATAAAGACCAATTTGATTCTCAGACTGTGATTCTACGTCTCGAAAACTCTATAAATAAACCATAAACTCACTTTCGAAAAATGGAAATTTTTCCATGTTTCGAAAAATGGAAATTTTTCTATGTTTCGGAAGAAGGGAAACTTTTTTCGTAAATTTAAACTCTCACACATCTTCCAAACCAAAAGTTGTAGCTCAATTTGGTTTTCAATCTCGGAATCTACGGGTCAAAATCTACATGAATTGATACTTTTAAATCCTAAATATTGACTTTTGAATTTCGACTTCAGCAAATTTGGTGAAAATTTGAAAATTTTGAAATTTTAGAGACTTGTATCTCGTAAACGCGGATAGTCATGGACCAATTTGGGTTTCACACTTTGATTTTGCGTCCCGAAAACTCTATAAATAAACCATAAACTCACTTTCAAAAAATGGTAATTTTTCCATGTTTCGAAAGAAGGGGAACTTTTTTCGTAAATTCAAACCCTTACATCTTCCAAACCAAAAGTCGTAGCTCAATTTAGTTTTCGGTTTCGGAATCTACGGATCAAAATCCAAATGATAGGGTACTCTTAAATCCTTAATAATGACTTTTGAATTTCGACCCTAGGAAATTTGTGGAAAATTTGAAAATTTCGAAATTTTAGAGACTTGTATCTCGTAAACAGATAGTTATAGACCAATTTGATTTTCAGACTCTAATTCTACGTCTCGAAAACTCTATAAATAAACCATAAACTCACTTTCGAAAAATGGAAATTTTTCCATGTTTCGAAAAATGGAAATTTTTCTGTTTCGGAAGAAGGGAAACTTTTTTCGTAAATTTAAACTCTCACACATCTTCCAAACCAAAAGTTGTAGCTCAATTTGGTTTTTAATCTCGGAATCTACGGGTCAAAATCTACATGAATTGGTACTTTTAAATCCTAAATATTGACTTTTGAATTTCGACTTCAGCAAATTTGGTAAAAATTTGAAAATTTCGAAATTTTAGAGACTTGTATCTCGTAAACGCGGATAGTCATGGACCAATTTGGGTTTCACACTTTGATTTTACGCCCCGAAAACTCTATAAGTAAACCATAAACTCACTTTCAAAAAATGGTAATTTTTCCATGTTTTGAAAGAAGGGGAACTTTTTTCGTAAATTCAAACCCTTACATCTTCCAAACCAAAAGTCGTAGCTCAATTTGGTTTTCGGTTTCGGAATCTACGAATCAAAATCCAAATGATAGGGTACTTTTAAATCCTTAATAATGACTTTTGAATTTCGACCCTAGGAAATTTGTGGAAAATTTGAAAATTTCGAAATCTTAGAGACTTGTATCTCGTAAACAGATATAGACCAATTTGATTTTCAGTCTCTGATTCTACGTCTCGAAAACTCTATAAATAAACCATAAACTCACTTTCGAAAAATGGAAATTTTTCCATGTTTCGAAAAATGGAAATTTTTCTATGTTTCGGAAGAAGGGAAACTTTTTTCGTAAATTTAAACTCTCACACATCTTCCAAACCAAAAGTTGTTGCTCAATTTGGTTTTCAATCTCGGAATCTACGGGTCAAAATCTACATGAATTGATACTTTTAAATCCTAAATATTGACTTTTGAATTTCGACTTCAGCAAATTTGGTGAAAATTTCGATATTTTAGAGACTTGTATCTCGTAAACTCGGATAGTCATGGACCAATTTGGGTTTCACACTTTGATTTTACGTCCCGAAAACTCTATAAATAAACCATAAACTCACTTTCAAAAAAAGGTAATTTTTCCATGTTTCGAAAGAAGGGGAACTTTTTTCGTAAATTCAAACCCTTACATCTTCCAAACCAAAAGTCGTAGCTCAATTTAGTTTTCGGTTTCGGAATCTACGGATCAAAATCCAAATGATAGGGTACTCTTAAATCCTTAATAATGACTTTTGAATTTCGACCCTAGGAAATTTGTGGAAAATTTGAAAATTTCGAAATTTTAGGGGCTTATATCTCGTAAACGGATAGTCATGGACCAATTTGGTTTTCAGACTCTGATTTTACGTCCCGAAAATTCTATAAATAAACCATAAACTCACTTTTAAAAAATGGAAATTTTTGCACGTTTCGGAGCAGGAGGGAACCTCTGACCTTTTTTTCGTAATTTTAAGCTCTTATATTTTCCAAACCAAAAATCGTAGCTCAATTTGATTTTTGGATTCGAAATCTACGGGTTAAAATCCATATTATTAATAATAGTAGTTATTATTATACGAAATTTTCTTTTTTTTGTTTGAAAATTTGTGTTTTTTTTAATGTTAAACTCATAAGCGAAATTAGATTATAAAATCAGATAACCTAAAGCTCTTATATCAAAACCCGCATTATTTTTTGTTTTCAAGGACGCTAGTTTTAAACTTTCGATTTTTTTTCATGAAATTTCGATTTTTTTCATGAAATTTCGACTCTTTTTATCGAAATTTGTGTGTAGGTTACAAAACTTGATATTTTTCAATTTGCATTTCTTTTTTTTAAATTATTTTGCTCTTATATATGTTTTTTTTAGACCTTTTTGAAAATATCTAAATACCAGATTCGTGAATGTAATAATTAGAGACCGGATTATATACAACATGAAAAGCTCGAAATATGCATGCAAATATGCAAGCAAAATGCCTAAAATATGCATGAAAAGTGTCAAAATATGCATCTTGCTGATAATCTTAATAAAATTTGACTCTGCTTTAAAGAATTTTGCTTTTCTTTTAAAAAAATTTTCTTCTAATTGCTTTCAATTTGCTTCTAATTTCAATAAGTTTGCTTCTAATTTGAATAAGTTTGATACTAATTTAAACAAATTTACTATTAACTTGAATAAGTTTATTTCGAGTGTGAACAAATTTGTTTCTTAATTTGAAATGATTTGCTTCTAATTTGTAAAAATTTGCTGTCAGTTTAAACAAATTTGTTTCCAATTTTGATGTACTTTTAGTATGTGCCCATCCAAATTTTAAATTTTTTCTCGAAATTTGTTTCTTCTCTCAAAATCAACTTAGTTTTAGTAAAGTCTAAATTGTGCTCTAATTTTGATGATCTTAAAATTCCGACATTTTTCCAAAAATTTAAGTTGAGATTTTCAAGATTTTTAACAAATTTGATTGATTTTTTTAATTTCATCCTTTTTCCAAATTGTTCATTCTTTTTTTTCAAAATTTCGACAAAAGATGAATTTCGAGGAAAAAGATGAAATTTCTAGAAACTGAAGAAGTTAATCAAAATTTCTAAAAATTCAGATTCTAAAAAATCTAAATTTTTTAAAAAAGAAGCTCAATTAACGGAATTTCGAGAAAAATGCGAAATTTTGCAAAAAACGGTCGAAATTTCGAGAGTCAAGTATAAAGAAAAAATCTGAAATTTTTCAAAAGAAAGTTAATTTTAAAAACAAGTTGAATTTTGGAATGCAATGCAAATTTTGGAATAAAATGCAAACGCAATAAAATACAAATTTTGGAATAAAATGCAAATTTTGAAATAAAATGCAAATTTTGGAACAAAATGCAAATTTGAGATAAGATTTTTTAAATCGAAAATCCCAAAAAAGACGTATTTCGAGCAAAAAGATGAAACTTCGACAAAACAATAAAAATTTTTCACAAACAGTTAAAAACTGAATGAATCTGAAAGTGAAAGATCGAAATTTAAAAAAAAAGTTTAATTTCAAAGAAAAAGTTGAGATTTCTAGGACAATAATGGATATTACGTTTACAAAAGCGTCAAGTTTCCACAAGATGATGTTTGAGAAAAATGTCGAAATATCAAGAAAAAGACGAATTTCAAGGAAAAAAAATCCGCATTTTTAAAAACAAATTTTGAAAATAAAAAAAAGGAAATTTAGAGAAAAGGATCGAAGTTTTGCAAAAAAAGACAAATTTGAAAGAAAAAGTCGTCTTTTCCGGAAATATGAAATCCTGAATTTTGAAATAAACATGAACACCTCGAGAAAAAGTCAAGTTTTGAATAAACAGTAAAAATGTCTGAAAGCAGGTAGAAAATTTTAAGATTCAATGTTAAAAAAAATAACGTAAAAGAAAAAACTTTGAGAAAAATCTTGAAATTGAGAAACATAATTTTGGTGGAACGGACTGGTCCTTGGTTATCTTCAAAAATTGAAATACAAATCTTGTCCGCTGAAACCTAGAAAGATTAAAAAACACAACAAAGGTCACTCTAACGCGTTAGTATCTCTCTGAAGATGGCAGCTTGGCGATTGAAACCCGTTAAAGAAACCTTTGTTGTGTTTTTTAATCTTTCTTGGTCTCAGGGGACAAGATTTGTATTCAATTTTTAATTTTGCTTCTAATTTGTACAAATTTGCTTCTAATTTGTACAAATTTGCTGTCAGTTTAAAAAAATTTGCTTCCAATTTTGATAAACCTCTAGTATATGCCCGCCCAAATTTAAAAGTTTTTTTAGAAATTTGTTTTCTTCTCTCAAAATCAATTTAGTTTTAGTAAATTCTAAGTTTTGTTGATCTTAAAGTTTGTTGATCTGAAAGTTTGTTGATGTTAAAATTTCGACAATTTTCCAAAAATTTAAGTTGACATTTCATAGTTTTTTAACAAATTTCAGAATGAATTGATTTTTTTTTATTTCACCCTTTTTCCAACATTTTCATTTCTTTTTTTCAAAATTTTGACAAGAAAATAGAATTTGGAGATGAAAGTTATTTTCAAAAATCGAAATCAAATCTTGGCCTCTGAACCCATAACAGATTAAAAAACACAACAAAGGTTGAAGATCAGTATCTCTCTGAAGATGATAGCTTGGCTATCGAAACGCGTTAGAGCAACCTTTCTTGTGTTTTTTAATCTTTCTTGGTTTCAGGGGACAAGATTTGTATCTCAATTTTTAAAAACGTGGAAATTTCGATTGATTTGAATTGATTTGAATTGAGATGCTTTTAATTTGTAAAAATTTGCTTCTAATTTGTACAAATTTGCTTCTAATTTGTACAAATTTGCTGTGAGTTTAACTAAATTTGCTTCCAATTTTGATAAACTTCTAGTATGTGCCCATTTAAATTTAAAAGTTTTTCTAGAAATTTGTTTTCTTCTCTGAAAATCAATTTAGTTTTAATAAATTCTAAATTTTGTTTTCTTCTAAGTTTGTTGATCTTAAAATTTTGACAATTTTCCAAAAATTTAAGTTAACATTCTAAAGTCTTTTAACAAATTTCAGAATGGATTGACTTTTTTTTATTTCACCCTTTTTCCAACATTTTCATTTCTTTTTTTCAAAATTTTGACAAGAAAATAGAATTTTGAGATTAAAGTCGAATTTTATGAAAGACGTTTATTTTAAGAGAGAAGAACAAAATTTTGAGAAAAACATGAATTTCGAGAAAAAAGATGAAATTTCTAGAAATTTTAGGAAGTCAGTCAAAATTTCTAAAAATTAACATTGTAAAGGATCTAAATTTTAAGAAAAAGATCCTAGTATAACGGAATTTCGAGAAAAAGGTAAATTTCGAGAAAAAGAATGAAATTTGTTAAAATTTTAGAAAGTCATTCAAAATTTCTAAAAATTCAGATTCTGAAGGATCCAAATTTTTAGAAAAAGATCCTAGAATAACGAAATTTCGAGAAAAAGGTAAAATTTTGGAGAATAACGGTCGAATTTTCGAGGGTTGAATGGTAAGAAAAAATCTGAAATTTTCAAAAAAAAGTTAATTTTTAAAACAAGTCGAATTTTCAAATAAAATGCAAATTTTGGAACAAAATGCAAATTTGAGATAAGATTTTTTGAATCGAAAATCCCAAAAAAGACGTATTTCGAGCAAAAAGATGAAGCTTCGAGAAAACAATAAAAATTATCCACAGACAGTTAAAAAATTGGATGAATCTGAAAGTGAAAGATCGAAATTTTAAGAAAAAAAATTTTAATTTCGAAGAAAAAGTTGAGATTTCTAGGATAATAATGGATATGACGTTTACAAAAGCGTCAAGTTTCCACAAGATGATTTTTGAGAAAAATGTCGAAATATCAAGAAAAAGACGAATTTCAAGGAAAAAAAATCTAAATTTTTAATAACAAATTTTGAAAATAAAAAAAAGGAAATTTAGAGAAAAAGATCGAAGTTTCGCAAAACAAGACAAATTTGAAAGATGAAGTCGTCTTTTCCGGAAATATGAAATCCTGAACTTTGAAATAAACATGAACATCTCGAGAAAAAGTCAAGTTTTGAGTAAACAATAAAAATATCTGAAAGCAGATAGAAAATTTCAAGATTCAATGTTAAAAAAATAACGCAAAAAAAAAATTTGGAGAAAAATCTTGAAATTGAGAAACATAATTTTGGTGGAACGGACTGGTCCTTGGTTATTTTCAAAAATCGAAATACAAATCTTGTCCCCTGAACCCTAAAAAGATTAAAAAACACAACAAAGGTTCGAGATCAGTATCTCTCTGAAGATGATAGCTTGGCAATCGAAACGCGTTAGAGCAACCTTTGTTGGGTTTTTTCAGCTTTCTTGGTTTCAGGGAACAAGATTTGTATTCAATTTTTAATTTGAATTAATTTGCTTCTAATTTGTACAAATTTGCTTCTAATTTGTACAAATTTGCTTCTAATTTGTACAAATTTGCTTCTAAATTGTAAAAATTTGCTTCTAATTTGTACAAATTTGCTGTCAGTTTAAAAAAATTTGCTTCCAATTTTGATAAACCTCTAGTATGTGCCCACCCAAATTTAAAAGTTTTTTTAGAAAATTGTTTTCTTTCAAAATCAATTTAGTTTTAATAAATTTTAAATTTTGTTGATCTTAAAGTTTGTTGATCTGATAGTTTGTTGATGTTAAAATTTCGACAATTTTCCAAAAATTTAAGTTGACAAAGTTTTGTAGCACATTTCAGGATGGATTAATTTTTTTTTATTTCACCCTTTTTCCAACGTTTTTATTTCGGTTTTTTAAAATTTCGACAAGAAAATAGAATCTTGAGATTAAAATTGAATTCTAGGAAATACGTTTATTTTAAGAGAAAAGAAAAAAATTTCGAGAAAAAGATGAATTTCGAGAAAAAAGATGAAATTTTTAGAAACTTTAGGAAGTCAGTCAAAATTTTTAAAAATTCAGATTTTGAAGGATCTAAATTTTTAGAAAAAGGACCTAGAATAACGGAATTTCGAGAAAAAGGCAAAATTTTGGAGAACGACAGTCGAAATATTGAGGGTCGAATGTTAAGAAAAAATCTGATAATTTCAAAAAAAAGTTTACTTTTAAAACAAGTCGAATTTTTGAATAAAATGCAGATTTCAGAATGAAATGCAAATTTTGGAACAAAATGCAAATTTTTTTAATTTGACTTTCTTTGGACAAGTTTTTGTCCATTTCAAAGTTTTCTCGAATTTTTTATCAAATTCCGATATTTTTCTGAACATTTACCAAAAATTTCGATCTTTTAGATTCTAATTTTTTTTAGAAATTTTGACTGGTTTCCTAAAATTTGCCTTTTTCAGGAAATCTTGATTTTTATCTCAATATCCGATATTTAATACTTCAATACATTTTTTTTGTAAATTCGTCTTTTTTTTTCGAAATTTTGAATTTTTATAAAACAGTCTTTTACTTAAAATTCGCGTTTCTTAAAATTTGTCTTTTTCGAAATTTCGATTTTGTTTTCAAAATTCTACTTTTTGGACTTTTTCAAAAATGGTTTATTTATTTCAAAATTTTGTTATTTTCTTGAATATTTGTCTTTTTCAATAAGCTACGACTTTAAGATCAAATGGTTTTATGGTTCTGAAAATGTTCACTAATCTGCTGTTGCGAAAAATATTTTCGAGAAAAAGATTTCTTATAAATTCAACATCTTTACTGAATTTTAAATATTGAGAACAATGTTTTTGAATCTTGCGATTTTTCTTTCTCAGAGTTGGACTTTTTTTGAAAATTGCGACTTTTCACAAAATTAGATCTTTGAAAATGTGGTTTTTTTTTTGAATTTTCCACCTTTCTCGAGTTTTTGAGAACGGTTAGGTTTTTATTTTCAATATGATTTATTGAAAATTTCAACTTTTTAAATTTTCCTCTTAAAATTGGACCTTCTTTTGGAAATTTGGTTTAATATATATCTTTTAATTTGTAACGTAATTTTCAAAAATCCTGAATTTTTTTTGAACTCTTTGTTTTCTCTGATTTAAAAAGATGTTATTTCCGATAATTTTAACTTGTCCAAAATTCATGTTATTCTCCAAATTTTGACTTTTAACTCAAAATTCAATTTTATCTGTTTCTAGACATTTCCATTTAAAATGGAATTTTTTCCAAAGATTTGGACTTTTTCACAAAATTCGTTTATTTTTTTTTAAATTGGATCGAAATTTTAATAGAAACCTCAACAATCTAAACAGAATATCTTTAGAAAATCTTGAAAAAAAGATTTCTTGAAAAATTTCAAAAATATGACAACATTGAAATAAAATAAAAATTCTGAAATCATTATTTTTAAAAGTTGCACTGCAGTAATTGATACGGAATCGAGTCCAACTTGGCTTATTTTTTATTGTCTCCTTTTTATCTATTTTTTGAAATTTCGCATGTAAAATCAAAAACGATTATTTTATAAAAAAAAGTCGACTATTTTCCTAACTTCCAGGTGGAAATTTTAAGCAATAATTTAGAGATTTTTTACAAGCTTCGAGGTTTTCTGAAAGATTTCAAATTAAAGCTTGTCTTCTTCATATTATTTTTTCCAAAAAAATAACACGAATCTCGAAAAATCCATTTTCAACTAATTAATGGACTGATCCTTGGATATCTTCAAAAATTGAAATACAAATCTTATTCCTCTGGGGACAAGAGTTGCATTTCCCTGGTTTCAGAACCAGGAAAGATTAAAAAACACAACGCGTTTCGATAGCCAAACTATCAACTTCAGAGAGACACTGAAGTGGACAAGATTTGTATTTCAACTAATTTCGATATTCGATATTAGGAAAATTAAAATCAATTTGTCACGATACCAGGTTTCAGGACAACATTTCGCGAGGTTTCACCTCATCCTTAACAAAATCACTTAAAGTAAACAATTATAAGTTCGGAAAATTTAATCAAAGTTGACAATAAGCCGCAAATACATTCATTTATGTTTTCAAGTGATGACAAGTTTGGAATTAATGTCAGTTTGATATCCGAAACGGTTACTTCTGTACTTTAAACGTTTTCCTTCTAGACGATTTCCTGCTTCGCCTCCCAATTCCTACTTAAATTGAATAAGTTGGATTTATTCGGGATTTTTGATTTAAAATCGCGGTCATCGAATCGATTGTTAATGTAAATGTGTAACACGAGCGTAATAAAACGCGTGTCTTTGCGATATATAAGTCCCGAAAGGGGCAATTTACAAACAAAATCGTTCATACTTAATGACTGCAATGCACTCAACAATAAAACACGTTAATTAACTAATCTTTTTAATTAGTGCCTTCGATAATCCTTCTACTTTGTTGGGAATAACAGAATTTTACTTTGAGCTAAAGGCTTAATTATATTTCAGAAACAGATAACGGACTTTTACCACGAGTTTCACGCAAGCTTTCCCCCGCAGAAAAGCTGCCATTGTACATTTTTGTTTAGATGTAAGTTGTTACAATTTAAGGAAGCAAAAAATTGACCCTTTTTTATTTCGGTACTAAATAGTAATCACGAACACACAAACTTGGTGCGTGTGGGGCTTTTTTTTTAAATAACAGGAGATTTACTGCACGAATTTACGTACTTTATATATCAAAACGTGTATTTTGTGTAAAAATATTGATGCATTACTCGTAAACTTTCATAAAATATAGATTGTTAAGATGTTAAGTATTAAATCTCTACATTTATGGCTCATAATGTGGAATATCGAGCGAATCTTGTCCTCTGAAACCAAGAAGAATTAAAAACACAACAACATTTGCTCTAACGCGTTTCGATAGCCAAGCTATCATCCGCAGAGAGTTACTTCCCCAATTTTGTTCAAATTGTTAACTCTTAAGTAAAATTGAAATACAAATCTTGTCCCCTGAAACCAAGAAAGATTAAAAAACACATCAAAGGTTGCTTTAACGCGTTTTGATAGCCAAGCTATCATCTTCGGAGGGATATATTTCCTTAAAATTCACTTCAAACTTAAAATTAAGAGTGTTTTCTATAACTGTCGTATTTTTTTCAAATGTCAGCTTTCCTGATTTAGATTTTTATTGTTTTCTTCAATTTTAAATTTATTTTCTGTCAATGAAAATATTAAATTCTCTGAAGATGATAGCTTGGCTCTCTAAAGAATATCTCTCTAAAGATGATAGCTTGGCTATCGAAATACGTTAGAGCAGCCTTTGTTGTGTTTTTTAATCTTTCTTGGCTTCAGGGGACAAGATTTGTATCTCAATTTTTAAAAACGTGGAAATTTCGAATAAAAAATGAAAATTTCAGCAAGAAAGTCAGATTTTGGGAAAGTGGTTAAATTTTGACAAAAATCTGTGAGTTCGAAACAAATAAATTTTTGAAAAATATTGATATTTTGGAAAAAAAACATTTCGAGCTAAAAATCCAAAGTTCCAAAAGTCCAAAAAATTTTGAAAACTAATTCGAAATATCGAGAAAAAACCAATATTTTGGGAAAAAACATCGAAACGTTTTCAAAAAGTCATAGTAAACAATTCGAAATTTTCCAGGGAGAATCAAACTCAAAATCAAAACGAAATTTCGATCAAAAAATGGAGATTTCAGCCAGAAAGTCAGATTTTCTGAAAAATAATCAAATTTTGGGGAGAAACTTGAGATTTACAGACATAAAGAATCCGATTTTTATATAAATCAAAATTGCGGAACAAAATTAACTTTTGGAAAAATATCGCCATTTCGGAAAAAAGTATTTCAAGGTAAAAATCCAGAGTTCCAAAAACCCAAACAAATCTCGAAAAAAAAATTCTAAATACTAAGAAAAAGGCCAATATTTTGAGAAAAAGATCGAAATTTCAAAAAGTTTAGTAAACATTTGGAAATTTTCCAAAGGTTTAAATATTCGAAATGAAAATTTAAAAAAAAAGAACAAATTTTGAGGAAAAGTTAAAATTTTAGAAAAAAGTGGAGTATCTCTCTGAAGATGATAGCTTGGCTATCGAAATGCGTTAGAGCAACCTTTGTTGCGTTCTTTAATCTTTTTTGGCTTCAGGGGACAAGATTTGTATCTCAATTTTTAAAAACGTAAAAATTTCGAGTAAAAAATGAAAATTTCAGCAAGAAAATCAGATTTTTCAAAAATGGCTAAATTTTGATGAAAACTTGTGAGGTCGGAAAATATAAATTTTTGGAAAATATCGATATTTCGGAAAAAAACATTTCGAGGTAAAAATCCAAAGTTCCAAAAGCCCAAAAAAATTTTGAAAACTAATTCGAAATATCGAGAAAAAAACCAAAATATTTTGGGAAAAAACATCGAAACGTTTTGAAAAAAGTTATGGTAAACAATTCAAAATTTTCTAGGGAGAATTAAACTCGAAATCAAAACGAAATTTCGATCAAAAAATGGAGATTTCAGCCAGAAAGTCAGATTTTCTGAAAATTATTCAAATTTTGGGGAAAAACGTGAGATTTACAGACATAAAGAATCCGATTTTTAAATAAATCAAAATTGCGGAACAAAATAAACTTTTGGGAAAATATCGACTTTTCGGAAAAAAGTATTTCAAGGTATTTTTATCTTGGATTGTATTTTTACTCTGGATTTTTCCAGAGTTCCAAAAACCCAAACAAATCCTTGAAAAAAATTCGAAATATCAAGAAAAAGGCCAATATTTTGAGA
This sequence comes from Dastarcus helophoroides, assembly GCA_028583605.1. Classification (NCBI taxonomy): domain Eukaryota; kingdom Metazoa; phylum Arthropoda; class Insecta; order Coleoptera; family Bothrideridae; genus Dastarcus; species Dastarcus helophoroides. Next base: position 15,078,345 of record CM053329.1, read on the forward strand.
AAAAGATCGAAATTTCAAAAAGTTTAGTAAACAATTGGAAATTTTCCAAAGGAAATAATATTCGAAATGGAATATTCAAAAAATAAACAAATTTTGGGAAAAAGTTAAAATTTCAGAAAAAAGTGAAGTATCTCTCTGAAGATAATAGCTTGGCTATCGAAATGCGTTAGAGCAATCTTTGTTACTTTTTTAATCTTTCTTGGCTTCAGGGGACAAGATTTGTATCTCAAATTTTAAAAACGTTGAAATTTCGATTAAAATATAAAAATTTCAGCAAGAAAGTCAAATTTTGGGAAAATGGTTAAATTTTGACAAATGATTTGCGAGTTCGACAAAAATAAATTTTTGGAAAATATCGATATTTCGGAAAAAAAGCATTTCGAGGTAAAAATCCAAAGTTCCAAAAGCCCAAAAAATTTTGAAAATTAATTCGAAATATCAAGAAAAAAACTAATATTTTGGGAAAAAACATCGAAACGTTTTGAAAAAAGTCATAGTAAACAATTCAAAATTTTCTAGGGAGAATCAAACTCGAAATCAAAACAAAATTTCGACCAAAAAATGGAGATTTTAGCCAGAAAGTGAGATTTTGAAAAAAATAATCAAATTTTGGGGAGAAACTTGAGATTTACAGACACAAAGAATCCGATTTTCAAAAGAATCAAAAGTGCGAAACAAAATGAACTTTTGGGAAAATATCGACATTTCTGGAAAAAGTATTTCGAGGTAAAAATCCAAAGTTCCAAAAACCCAAACAAATCCTTAAAAAAAATTCGAAATATCAAGAAAAAAACCAATATTTTGAGAAAAAGATTGAAATTTCAAAGAGTCTAATAAACAATTCGAAATTTTCCAAAGGGAGTAATATTCGAAATTGAAATTTCAAAAAAAAAGAACAAATTTTGAGCAAAAGTTAAAATTTCAGAAAAAAGTGGATGAAGATGATAGCTTGGCTGTTGAAATCCGTTAGAGGAATTTTTGTTACGTTTTTATCTTTTTCTTGGCTTCAATTTTCTCTCAATTTTTAAAAACGTGGAAATTTCTAGTAAAAATTAAATTAAAGAAAGTCAGATTTCGGGAAAATGGTAAATTTTGACAAAAAACTTGAGAGTTCAAAAAAAAGTAAATTTTTGGAAAATATCGATATTTCGGTAAAAAAGCATTTTAAGTAAAAAATCCAAAGTTCCAAAAACCCAAACAAATTTTGGAAAAGAATTCGATATAACGGTAAAAAAAACCAATATTTTGCGAAAAAACATTGAAACGCTTTGAAAAAAGTCATAGTAAACAATTTGAAATTTTCCAGGGAGAATCAAACTCGAAATCAAAGCGAAATTTCGATCAAAAAATGGAGATTTCAGCCAGAAAGTCAGATTTTGAGAAAAAGAATCAAACTTTGGGGAGAAACTTGAAATTTACAGACACGATTTTCAAATAAATCAAAATTGCGAAACAAAATGAACTTTTGGGAAAATATCGACATTTCGGGATAAAAGTATATCAAGGTAAAAATCCAGAGTTCCGAAAATCCAAACAAATCTTGAAAAAAAATTTGAAATATCAAGAGAAAGGCCAATATTTTGAGAAAAAGATCAAAATTTCAATAAAGAATTAGTAAATAATTGGAAATTTTTTAAAGGGAGTAATATTCGATATAAAATTTCAAAAAAAAAACAGATTTTGCGGAAAAATTAAAACGTCAGAAAAAAGTGGAGTATCTTTCTGAAGATGATAGCTTGGCTATCGAAATGCGTTAGAGCAATCTTTGTTACTTTTTTAATCTTTCTTGGCTTCAGGGGACAAGATTTGTATCTCAAATTTTAAAAACGTTGAAATTTCGATTAAAATATAAAAATTTCAGCAAGAAAGTCAAATTTTGGGAAATGTGTTAGAGCAATCTTTGTTGTTTTTTTTTTTAATCTTTCTTGGTTTCAGGGGACAAGTTTCGCGTCTTAATTTTTAAAAACGTGAAAATTTCGAATAAAAAATGAAAATTTCAGCAAGAAAGTCAGATTTTGGGAAAATGGTTAAATTTTGATGAAAAGCTTGAGAGTTCGGAAAAAAAATATTTTTGGAAAATATCGATATTTCGGAACAAGAGCATTTGGAGGTAAAAATCCAAATTTCTTTCTTGGTTTCAGGGGACAAGATTTGTATTTTAATTTTTGAAGATAACCAAGGACCAGTCCCTTCCACCAAAAAAAAACCTCTTAAGTAGTAATAAAATTAAAAATCCAAAGTGGACGTCAAATTAAATAAAATGTCCACATTGTCGATGACTTCACTCAAATAATTATTAAATAGTAAAACTTGGCCCAATAAGTCGGTGAAAAGCAAGAAAAGGGTGAACTTTAACCGAGGAAAATTCGATTTATAAATCTGATTAGAAGTTTGTTTCACTTTCTCACTTTTCTCTCGAAACTTCACGCTTTCGTCAGGGTCCTTAATTAGAAGCTGAATGATCTCTTTATTCGATAATTTGTGGTTAAGATCTGGGGAAATTTAGCATTCGAATCAATCTAATATTTAATTAGATTGGTGTTTACTTTGTTAATATTTTTGTAAACAAATCTTTTAAAGTTTATAAATTGCAGATCCTCGATTTGTTGTCCTTGAGGAACTTTATTTTCCATAAATTATTGGGTTAACGTGCACTTTTGAAACTTTATTTAATGTAACATTGAATAGATTGTATTGAAAGGGACATAAATATCTTAGTTTTTTGATATTTTATTTATCTGATTTGGAACTATTTTAACCTAAAACGTTTTGGTGAATTGGACTGGTCCTTGGTTATATTCAAAAATTGAAATACAAATCTTGTCTCCTGAAACAAAGAAAGATTTCTATTTCAATTTTTCTAAAATGGTTTCTATTAGTTGTATTCCACTTTTATTTCTAATTTCTATATTTTTAAAAATTAAAAATATAAAAGAATAATATTCAATATATTTTTCAAAACCAGCTTCAGTTTTGCGTCGTGATACATAAAAATGGGAATTTTAGCCGCGCAAATATTATGTGTTTCAGCTTTCAGTTTGTAAGAAATTTTCTAGACGCAGACAGTGAAATATCTCGAATAATCATGGGTAAAACAATCAAGGCAATTAACTGGGGGAAAATGATTAATAATGTTAATTTAAATTTGACGTCTGTACAGAACGGTTCATTTAAATAACAAATATGATTACATTGAAAATTAACTCGTGCAGTTAGTTAAGAAACATTCCACATGAATTTTCTAGCGCGACAAACGCTTCAGCTTGTTGTTTTCGACAATTTCAATGATACCTGAATTCGGGCCTTTACTGAAACCTGAAATGGACACTGACTTTTAAAGACGGTCGACCTTCCACTCCCAAGGAGGTTAAATTGTTGCAAAATTTCAAAATTGTCACTAAAATTTCGACTTTTTTTCAAAAATTTCAAATTTTTCTCGAACTTTCGTCTTTTACTTAGAAAAATGATTTTTCATTTTAAAATTTAAATATTCACTTTTCTTTAAAAAATTTCCTATTTTTGAAAAATTGCATTTTTATCACAATTCCGATTTTTAACATTTTTGAACTTTTTTTTTAGAATGTTTACTTTCTTTTGAAAACGTTAAGCTTCTGTCATGAAATTTCGGCTTTTTTTTAGGACATGATTTTTTCCAGAATTTAAATATCTCAAAATTTTAATTTTTTATGAAAATTTCGACTTTTACGTTGTAAATGGTATTTTTATTTGAAAAATTAAAAATTTCGATTTTTTTTGAAAATTTCTACTTTTTGAAAAACAAGTGTAATTTTCAGAAAAAATTAAAACTTTGAAAAAAGTAGAAGTCGAAAAATTTTTGAAAAAAGTTTAATGTCTGAAAAAAATCATGTTTTTTAAAAAAGCCCAAATTTAGTGACAGAAGGTTAACAAATTAAAAAAAAATAAACATACTAAAAAAAGTTTGAAAAATCCAATTTTTTTAAATTTTCAAATAAAAAATTAATTTGCTACGTAAAAGTCGGCATTTTAAGAAAAAGTAAACATTTTCGCATAAATTTTGAAATTTTAAAAAACAAGTCAAAATTTTCAAAAATTTCGACTTTTTTTCAAACTTTTAATTTTTTCGGAAAATTTCAACTATTTTTCAAAAAGTTTGAATTTCTTTCAAAATATGAACTTTTGTAGTAAATGGTATTTTTATTTGAAACATTGAAAAATTCTACTTTTTTGGAAATTTCCACTTTTTCAAAAATTGGTTTTTCACAAAGTTTTGTATTTTTTGGAACTATTTTCAGAATTATCACTTTTCTGAAAATGTTAACATTTTGCCATCGAATTTCGGCTTTTTTCTAAAGATATTATGATTTTTTCAGAATTTCAATTTTGTTCAAAATTTCAATTTTTTCTGAACATCTTCGCTTTTTTCAAAATTTCACTTTTTAAAAAATTGGGTTTCTCTCACAATTCCGATTTTTAAAATTGTCAAACTTTTTTTTAGAGTGTTTACCAATTTCCACTTTTTTCAAAATTTACATTTCTCTCTTCTTCCGATTTTTTCGGATTTTCACCTTTCTGAAAATGTTAACCTTTTTTCATCAACTTTCGGCTTTTTTCTTAAGATAAAACCACTTTTTTCAGAATTTAAATTTTTTCAAAATTTTAATTTTTTGGGTAAATTTTTAGTTTTTTTGATAATTTTCGACTTTTTTTCAAAAATTTCGAATTTTTCTTAAACTTTCGACTTTTACGAAACAAATTGATTTTTATTTAAAAAGTTAAAAAATTCGACTTTTGAAAAATTTCACTTTTTAAAAAATTGTTTCAAAATTTCAATTTCTTGGAAAAAAATTCACTTTTTTAAAAAAAATTCGGGGGTTTTTCGAAAATTTCTACTTTTTCTCGAAGTTTCGACTTTTACATAGCAAATTGGTTTTTTATTTAAAAATTTTAAAAATTCGACTTTTATTCGAAAAATATCACTTTTTTGATTTTTCTTACAATTCTGATTTTTAAAATTTCCGAATTTTTTTTAGAATGTTAACCTTCTGTCATTTAATTTCGACATGATTTTTTCCAGAATTACATTTTTTTTTTAATTTTAATTTTTTATGACTTTTATATAGTAATTGGTATTTCTATTTAAAAAATTGATAAATTCCTGATTTAAGGTAATAAAAAATAACAAACCAAAAATAGAATTAAGGACAAAAGGGTAAAATTTTTCTAAGAATGTAAAAATTAGATTAAACAAAAAATGTAAACTATTCAAAAGCCAAAACTTTTAGATCGTAAACAATAATATTTTTCCTACTATGTTCTGATATTATTGGCACATGCTTCAAGAGTAGCTGAAGTTTTTTACTTAAGTAAATCATATAAAAACTGTCACGTTGCCGTAGAGCTCAATCTCAGAAGTTATATATTGGTAAAGTTGGAATATTTTCATTATTTTCCTTAACCAAATTGGGATGAGTAGCGCATTTATAACGTATATATTAAAAGGAAAAGAGGCACGTTTTCGCTTTCAAACTATTTATAATTGAACAAGTTTATATATGAATTACAAAAATTCGAAACTTCCTTAATTTGGACCAAATTTTGTCATCTAGTCAAGCCCAATAATTTCTTTCGTATGCAAGTAGAATACAACCTATACTGCAAATTCATGCAGCCCTCCAGGCATGTAGAGTGAATCATAGGTAGCTGAACTACCAACAGTTGAAACACTGCCACCTAACGAAGCGGTTGCTCTCTAGGAAAGTTCCCAGAAGACAAGGATTCTAATGCACATACCAATGCAAATTCATGCAGCCCTCCAGGCATGTAGAGTGAATCGTAGGTAGCTGAACTACCAACAGTTGAAACATTGCCACCTAGCGAAGCGGTTGCTCTCCAGGAAAGTTCCCAGAAGACAAGGATTCTAATGCACAGACCAATAGGTTTGAACATTTATTATATTTGAAATTTTAAAACCAAAGACCGGTTTCGATCTTGTTAGATCTCGTCAGTTTGGTATATCCAACTCGAATGTTAACAAATGTTCAAGTTGGACATACCAAACTGACGAGATCTAACAAGATGCTAACGAATGTTCCGACATTTGTTAGCATTCGAGTTGGATATACCAAACTGACGAGATCTAACAAGATCGAAACCGGTCTTTGGTTTCCAAACTTAGAATCTAATAAATGTTCAAACCTATTGGTCTGTGCATTAGAATACTTCCTTCGTGTTTAACAACTATTACGAAAATTTTATTTTGGTGCTTTCGACATCTCTTTTTAGGCAAAGTGTCAATTTATTACTCTTCGGTTGTGAGATTCGGTCTGACTTATCCACAACATTTAAAATTAAACCATAGAAAGCATTCGGTACATAACGCGTATTTAGCTTACACCCCTTTCTCTAGGTGTAGAGGTCTGAGCTTTCGTAAACTCCATTAATGTTTCATTGCTCTTTGTGGATGGAAATATCACCTAGACCTCGGCATACAAATGTTTAATATTTAAAGCTGGCTTTTGTATTTCTACCTTTGAATACACACATTATTTAATTTGCCCAAGCGGACGAGTCCTCAGAGAATTGAAGCATTATAAAAATAGTACTTTAATCAAACCTGCGATTACATTAAAGGCGAAACGCAGAAGTATTTCTTGAGTGAATCCTGACTAAACAAAGAAATCAAATTTGGTCGACGTTCAAGCGGAAAATATTTCGCACTTTTCCGGTGGTTGGTCGCGAGTTTATCGAATTGAGAAAGTGAATAACCCACATGCAAATACTTTTAAGTAGCGTGGGTGGACGTCTATTGTGCTCTTTAAGAACTCGCCATTGGAAAATATTTTATTATAGGAATTACTTAAAAAATTTCATATTTGATACCATACATTAACATACTATTCTATGTACTGTAATGTATATTGTGTTGAAATACAAAACTTGTCTCCTGAAACCAAGACAGATTAAAAAACACAACAAAAGTTGCTCTAATGCGTTTCGACAGTCAAGCTATCACCTTCAGATAGATACGCGTTAGAGCAACCTTTGTTGTGTTTTTTAGTCTTTCTTGGTTACAAGGGACAAGATTTGTATTTAAATTTTTGAAGATAACCAAGGACCAGTCCGTTTCACCAAAAATTTGAAAACGAAAGTCAAAATTGTGAAACATTTCGAAATTTTAAGATAAACATTTAAAATTTTCAAAAAGAATGAAGGTTTTCAAAACAAAAGTAGCAAGTTTCAAAAAAAGTCGAAACAAAGTGTCAAAAAAATCGAAATTTGCCACCAACGTTGACATTTATTTTAAAGTTTAATCAAAGAATGGAATATTGAAAAATGAGGATTTTCAAAGAAATTAGAAACTTTGAAAAAAATCAGGAATTGAAATAAACAATCGAAAATTTAAAAAAAATGTCAAAACTACCAATAAAGTTAAGATTTTCAAAAAACAATTTCGAAAACATTTATTATTCTAAAATTTCAAAATTTTCCAAAAAGATTGAAATATTCGAAAAGATCGAACCTTACAAAAATCAAAGTTGACATTTTAAAAAAGTAGAAATTTTGAAAAACATCGAAGTTTGAGGAAAAGTCCAAAATCTCGAAAAAGTGCAAATTTGGAACGAGTCCTAATTCTCAAACAAAATCGTAAAAAAATTCAGTCTTTCAAAGAACGCGACTTTTTGAAAAAAATTTAAAGCTTTAAACCTGAAAAGAAATAGTTGTAAATTCTGAAGTTTAATAAAAAAAAATGAAGTTTTAAAGAGAAGCGGAAGTTTCTTTGTACATGAATGTCGAATTTTGAGAAAGTCAAAATTAAAAAAAAAAGTCAAAATTAAAAAAAAGGCAAAATTAAAAAAAAAGTTGAAAATTTTAAATAAGTAAAAACTTGTTTTAAAAAGTAGGAATTCTGAAAAAAAAGCGAAATTATTGGAAGGGGGCCTCGCTGGTTGAGAAGTCCTGTTGTATGGCATCGGATTTAAATGGTACATCGAATATCAAATGAGTTTACCGATGTATCGAAACATATCGATATATTTTTTCGATAGATCAATTGAATAGAGTATCGACGTTTTAAAAATCTTGTGCATCCCTATAATTAGCACTCTTACAGTAATTTATCAGTTTAATCGTTAAACTAAAATGTTTAATCAACAAAAACGTTTATTTATTCAAAAATTGCAAACAACTGTCAACGTACTGTCAAAAATCTTAATTTGCTGTCTGCCCACTCGAATTTCGACACCGAAATTTGTCACACTGACAGACATCAGAGTATCCTTTAAACGCCTCTATAGATCCCCTTAGAGATCGAATTTCCAAAAATCTTTTCTTAGTGTGCGCCTACATTACAAAAAGAACCTTTACGCAAAATGTCGAGTTTCTAGAGTTTAAGGTTTGGGCTGTGCTTTGACATATACATCAGTTAGTTTCCATTTTTATATATTGTTACGGGCCTATCGGTTCGAATTGATTACACTTATCGAATAATACCCACTTTATTACCAAACTTAACTTGGATCATCACAACTGAACAATTAACTCACTTATTATTAACTTCTACTCACTAATTACACTGACTCAAACTGACTGACTCGAGGGAAAGCTGACCGCCTTTTATAGTTTTGGCCCCCGGCTTCTAGAACTTTTCGGCAGATAAGGCTTATCGTTTGCCGAAATTTCTGGAACGCTTATCTGCCATTTGCTTCGTTATCGCGGCCGCTTTCCCCTTATCAAATCCTTCTAGAAACTTTTTTTTATTTACTAAATTCTACAATTCTATTCTAAATCTAATTTCATCTATTTACATTGCGTTACAACATAAAGATAACTGAGATATTGAATTTATTCCATTTGGCTGTTCCACAGTTTATAGTGCACATAACAAATATTTCCTATCTGAGAGGAACACTCTAATTAAAATTGCCTATATTCCATATTGTGCGCTCAGTAATTTGTGTGTGCAAGCTGAAACATAAAATGAAAACCTCAATGCATATAATGGACATGAAAACAATTCAATTAAAATTTTTAATCGGTAAGCCACTTAGTCCTACATCCCAGAAAACTCAAATAAAATTATGCGTTTGATACAAATACGTAATAAATTTAGCTTCGGCAATTTTGAAAAAAATCCACTGTGAGTTATTTAGCCGAATGTCAATGATTTTACATCCGTTTGAATAATTGAAATCTTGTCTCCTGAAACCAAAAAAGATTAAAAAACACAACAAAGGTTGATCTAACGCATTTCGATAGCCAAGCTATCAGAGAATATTTCTCTGAAGTTGCTTGGCTATCAAAACGCATTAAAGCAACATTTGTTGTGTTTTTTAATCTTTCTTGGTTTCAGCTGACAAAATTTGTATTTTAATTTTTGAGGATAATCAAGGACGGGTCCCTCCACCAAAAATAAATCCGTTTGAATGAGTCGATTTTAAAATTTTGCCCAAATTGATTCGAGCCAATTCCTTCTAATCAATCTGGGCGATAATTATCGCTCGCATATTTTTTTTTCATCGGGCGAATTCTAACTTCAAAACCGTTAATAAACCGAGCAGCAAACGTTCACGGAATTGTAGAATGCACATTCCAATTAGAAAATATGGAAAATGAGAAATTCTCGCCGCGGGGCGTTTAAGAGTCACAAAACCAATTTAACGTTAACTGAATTTTTGTATCGGAGGGAAAGAAGCTCTCTCTAACTTTTTCCCTGAAATATGTAACGCGCCGACAGCTTCGGGCTACTAAATAAATACGAACGATTTACTCCAACTAGAATTGCACCGACGTTGGAAATTGACGGGTTCAACAGATTAATTTCGCAATTAAAACCTTTTCAACTTTATTATTCGACCAGATTAAAGTTTTTTATGGGGCACTTTGGGTACGAATCAGTTTCTGTTGAAATACGTAGAAGGATCACTTGGGGGCAGCAATCTCAAAAATAAGTAGCAAAATAACTTTACCCAATCAACCATCCAAAGTTACAAACTGTTCGCGCAAAATCCTAGACGTACCGCAACCATCGGATAGCGGTGACATTCAATAGCTATGCAATAACATGCATAGTCAATGAGAGAGAGAGAGAGAGAGAGAGAGAGAGAGAGAGCGAGAGAGAGTGAGAGAGAGTGATAGAGAGAAGAGGCAGGAGAGAGAGAAGAGAGATAGAGAAGAGAGATAGAGAAGAGAAAGGAGAGGGAGAAGAGAGGAGAGAGAAAAGAGAGAAGAGAGAGGAAAGAGAGAAGAGAGAGAAAAGAGGGGGAAGAGAAAGGAGATAGAGAGAGAAGAGAGAGAGAAGCGAGAGAAGGGAAAGAAGAGAGAGAGAAGCCAGAGAAGGGAAAGAAGAGAGAGAAGTGAGAGAAGAGAGAGAAGAGAGAGAAGGGAAAGAAGAGAGAGAAGAGAGAGAAGAGAGAGAAGAGAGAAAAGAGAGGAGTGAGAGAGGGAGAGAGAGGGAAGAGAGAGAGAGAGAGGAAGAGAGAGAAGAGAGAGAGAGGAGAGAGGAGAGAGGAGAGAGGAGAGAGGAGAGAGGAGAGAGGAGAGAGGAGAGAGGAGAGAGGAGAGAGGAGAGAGGAGAGAGGAGAGAGGAGAGAGGAGAGAGGAGAGAGGAGAGAGGAGAGAGGAGAGAGGAGAGAGGAGAGAGGAGAGAGGAGAGAGGAGAGAGGAGAGAGGAGAGAGGAGATAGGAGAGAGAGAAGAGAGGAGAGAGGAAAGAGGGGAGAGAAAGAACAGAGAGCGAGAAGAAAGAAAAGAGAGAGAGAGAAAAAGAGAGTGAGATAGAGTGATAGAGAGAAGAGGCAGGAGAGAGAAAAGAGAGAAGAGAGATAGAGAAGAGAAAGGAGAGGGAGAAGAGAGGAGAGAGAAAAGAGAGAGAGAGAAAGAGAGAGAGAGAAAGAGAGGAGAGAAAGAACGAGAGAAGGGAGAGGAAAGAGAGAAGAGAGAGAAAAGAAAGGGAAGAGAAAGGAGATAGAGAGAGAAGAGAGAGAGAAGCGAGAGAAGAGAAAAAAGAGAGAGAGAAGCGAGAAAAGAAAAAGAAGAGAGAGAAGAGACAGAAGAGAGAGAAGAGAGAGAAAAGAGGAGTGAGAGAGGGAGAGAGAGAGAAGAAAGAGAAGAGAGGAGAGAGGAGAGAGGAGAGAGGAGAGAGGAAAGAGGAGAGAGAAAGAACAGAGAGCGAGAAGAAAGAAAAGAGAGAGAGAGAGAAAGAGAGAGATAGGGAGAGAGAGAGGGGGGGGAGAGAAAGAAAGAGAGTGAGAGAGAGTGATAGAGAGAAGAGGCAGGAGAGAGAGAAGAGAGAGGAGAGAGAAAGAAGAGAGGAGAGAGGAGAGAGAAAAGAGAGAGGGGGAGGAGAGAAAGAAAAAGAGAAGAGAGAGGAGAGAGAAGAGAGAGAGAAGAGGGGGAAGAGAAAGGAGATAGAGAGAAAATAGTGAGAGAAGGGAAAGAAGAGAGAGAAGAGAGGAGAGAGAAGAGAGGAGAAAGGAGAGAGGAGAGAGGAGAGAGAGAGAGAGGAGAGAGGAGAGAGAGAGAAAGAAGAGAGAGGGGAGAGAGAAGATAGAGGAGAGAGAGAAAGAAGAGAAAGAGAGAGGAGAGAAAGAGAGAGAGAGCGAGAGAGAGGAGAGAGGAGAGAGAGAGAAGAGAGAGAAGAGAGAGAAGAGAGAGAGAGAGGAGAGGGAGAGGAGAGAGAGAGGAGAGAGGAGAGAAGGAGAGAAAAAGAGAGAGAGAGAGAAAGAGAGAAGAGAGAGAGAAGTGAGAGAAGAGAGAGAAGAGAGAGAGAAGAGAGAGAGGAGAGAGAGAGAAAGAAAAAGAGAAAGAGAGAGAGAGAAAGAGAGAGAAAGCAATACATCATTAATATAAAGTTAATTTAGGTGAAACTAATAAAGGAAATGAGTCTTGATTCTTCTTCTTCTGCTTCTTATTCTTCTTCTACTTCTTTTTCTTCACCTTCTTCTTTCTTTCTCTTCGTCTTCTTCTTTTTCTTCAGTCTTTAATTTAAGCATGAATACCCGTTTATCATCCTCCTATGGATGTAGATTATTATAACTACATCTTTTCCTTGGTCTTCCTAAAATCCTTCTTCCATTTGGTGGTCTATTTCTCGCTATTCTAACACTTCTATCCCCCATTCATTCTGTTGATATGTTCATTCTAGATTATATTTCAATTTTTGATCCACTCATTAACGTTATCCACTTTTTAGGTTTCTCGTATGTTGCCATTTCTCACTCTTTTTTTTTTTTGGTGGAACGAACTGGTTCTTGGTTATCATCAAAAATTGAAATACAAATATTGTCCCATGAAACCAAAAAAGAAAGATTTATTCAGAACTAGAATTTTTTAAAAGTCAAAATCTTGAGAAAATAAGATCAAATCAATTTATTGAAAAATGGTCGAATTAAAAAAAATGGAATTTGCGAAAAAAGTCGAAATTGTCAAGGTTGAGATTTTACAATAAAATCAACAATAACGGAACATTCTCCCAAAAAGTAAACATTTCTAGGAAAATGCGAAAATCTGAACTAAGATCGTAATTTATAAAAAATGTCAAAATCCTGAAAAAGATCAAAATTTTGAAAAATTCTAACATCCAAAAAGTCTAAATTTTCATAGAAAGTAAGCATCTTTAAGAAAGGCGAAATTTTTCAAAGAAAGTAGAATTTTTTAAGACGAGTTTTGAAGAAAAGTAAAAACAGATAGAAAAAGTCAACATTTAAAAAAAAAGGGTTGATATTTTCAACGTCGGTATTTTGAAACAAAAATAAAAAATTTCAGAATACATATTTGATTTCTTTTTTGGTGGAACGGACTCGTCCTTGGTTATCTTTAAAAATTGACATACAAATCTTGTCCCCTGAAACCAAGAAAGATAGATTTATGGAAAAATAGAATTTTTTTAAAGTCAAAATCTTGAGAAAATAGGATCAAATCAATTTATTGAAAAATGGTCGAATTAAAAAAAATGGAATTTGCGAAAAAAGATCGAAATTTTCAAAGTTGAGATTTTACAATAAAATCAACAATTACGAAACATTCTCCCAAAAAGTAAACATTTCTAGGAAAATGCGAAATTCTGAACTAAGACCGTAATTTATAAAAAATGTCAAAATCCTGAAAAAGATCAAAATTTTGAAAAATTCTAAATTCCAAAAAGTCAAAATTTTCATCGAAAGGAAGCATCTTTAGGAAAGGCGAAATTTTCTAAAGAAAGTTCAATTTTTAAGACAGAGATTTCAAGAAAAGTAAAAACAGATACAAAAAGTCAACATTTAAAAAAAAGGATGAAAATTTTCCACGTCGGTATTTTAAAACACAAATAAAAAATCTCAGAATACATATTTGATTTTTTTTTAATGCAACGGACAGGTCCTTGGTTATCTTCCAAAATTGACATACAAATCTTGTCTCCTGAAACCAAGAAAGATTTATGGAAAAATAGAATTTTTTAAAAGTCAAAATCTTGAGAAAATAAAATCAAATCAATTTATTGAAAAATGGTCCAATTAAAAAAATGAAATTTGCGAAAAGAGGTCGAAATTTTCAAGGTTGAGATTTTACAATAAAATCAACAATTACGGAACATTCTCCCACAAAGTAAACATTTCTAGGAAAATGCGAAATTCTGAACTAAGATCGTAATTTATAAAAAATGTCAAAATGCTAAAAAAGATCAAAATTTTGAAAAATTCTTACTTCCAAAAAGTTAAAATTTTCATAGAAAGTAAGCATCTTTAAGAAAGGCGAAATTTTTCAAAGAAAGTAGAATTTTTTAGGACAGAGTTTCGAAGAAAAGTAAAAACAGATAGAAAAAGTTAACATTAAAAAAAAAGGTTGAAAGGCGTCGGTATTTTGAAACAAAAATAAAAAATCTCGGAACACATATTTGATTTTTTTTTGATGCAACGGACTTGTCCTTGGTTTTCTTCAAAAATTGACATACAAATCTTGTCCCCTGAAACCAAAAAAGATAGATTTATGGAAAAATAGAATTTTTTTGAAGTCAAAATCTTGAGAAAACAGGTTCAAATCAATTTATTGAAAAATGGTCGAATTAAAAAAAATGGAATTTGCGAAAAAAGATCGAAATTTTCAAGGTTGAGATTTTACAATAAAATCAACAATTACGAAACATTCTCCCAGAAAGTAAACATTTCTAGGAAAATGCGACATTGAGAACTAAAATCGTAATTTATCAAAATGTCAGAATCCTGAAAAAAATCAAAATTTTGAAAAATTCTAACTTTCCAAAAGTCAAAATTTTCATCGAAAGTAAGCATCTTTAAGAAAGGCGACATTTTTCAAGGAAAGTAGAATTTCTTAAGACAGAGTTTCCAAGAAAAGTAAAAATAGATAGACAAAGTTAACATTTAAAAAAAAAGGTTGAAATTTTCAACGTTGGTATTTTGAAACAAAAATAAAATATTTCAGAATACATATATGATTTTTTTTGACGCAGCGTACTGGCTCTTGGGTATCTTCCAAAAATTAAAATACAAATCTTGCTCCCTGAAACCAAGAAAGAAAGATTTATTGAAAACTAGAATTTTTTAAAAGCCAAAGTCTTTAGAAAATAAGATCAAATCAATTTATTGAAAAAGCTCGAATTAAAAAAAATTGAATTTGCTAAAAGAGTCGAAATTTTCAAGGTTTAAATCCTACAATAAAATCAACAATTACAACATTAAAAGCTGAAACTGGTTTCAGCGGACAAGATTTGTTTTTATACCAATGAAACGTAAAAAAAAAACATTTTTGTCGCTTGTTATAGAAAAGTCTATAACCTAAAACTATTCAGGTAGATTTTTTATGTTTGGCTTAACTTTTTAGTTTGTTATTTTTATAATTTTACATGATACTCAAAGTTCAATAAAATCGTAAACGTAACTACCACTTATTGTCAGGAAGAGAAACATTATGATCCTAGATAAAACGCAGCTTTTTCTTTAAGCTAAAATTTTGTACAACTTTTATTGAAATTTGAACGAATTTTTTTTTTGTAACGAAAACTTTAAACGTAGGTGAGTGACTGTCAGGAAGAGAAAAAAGTTTTTTGGATAGATTAAATCCTTTGGCATCGGCTCTACAAAGAATAAAATCGTTTTAAGCCTCCAGTTATTTATTTTTACATCAAGGGAATTATCCCACAGAGAAGCTTGATTGTTTTTTTGTCAGTGTGAAATAATATAGAGGAAATTCCTTGGAGAACGCCCGACCAAACATCGATTGATTCTACTATCGATAGTAATCAATATGTTTAAAATTGAAATACAAATCTTGTCCCCTGAAACCAAGAAAGATTAGAAAATACAAGAAAGGTAGAGTAACCTTTGCTGTGTTTTCTAATCTTTCTTGGTTTCAAGGGACAAAATTTGCATTTCAATTTTGGAAGATAACCAAGAACCAGTCGGTTGCACCAAAATCAATATGTCTCTTAAAAAATATCGATACTATCGATGGTTCCTGTTTCATGTTTCAATTTTGCAAGTTTGTTTATAATTATAGTTATCACAAAAAAAAAAATCGAAACACAATTTTTGGTATCGTATTTTTAACATGTTTTAAAGATTCCATTTCTCCAATATCAGTGGCACTTCATACATCGGTACACTCATGAGGAAAGTTTAGAAAGTTCAATTTTTTTGTTGTCAAAATTACGTCTCTGATAATGCAAGTTTAAAGTTAGATTTTTTATTTTATTGCAACCATAAAAGTGAACATTTTGATACCAAAGTCGAATTTTGATGGAACGGACTGATCCTTGCTTATCTTCAACAAAAATTTTTGCAAAGTTGAAACTTACAAAAAAAAGTATAATTTTGAGGTTTCTAAACTTGTTAAAACATGTGTTACTTATCTAGATCGAGCACATAAAATCAATCACTTTGGTGTAAAAAAGCGACAATTTTTCGTACATTTCCATAATATCGGTAATTTTAAATTCAGTGTTGGATTTTCTCTCGCATCGATGATATTTGACTTGCCCCTAAAAGAATCTCGACCCAATTTGTCACCGTTTTGTGAACGATTCGCGATGTTATTTCTGCTAATGCAAGGAGCAAGAAGGGGAGTAATTTTTGTGTAAAAGCAACGTCGTTGTCAGTTTCGTTGCAATAAAGTTCAGATCGGAATTTGACGTTGATGGAAATGGTTCCTTCTTGCTTTTCCATACATTTTCATAGATGAAAATCAAAATTGGTTTTGTAGGATTTCGACGCAGTAGAACAATTTATTTTAAGTACAATCTCTGATAAATTAATAAATCACCAATAAA
Organism: Dastarcus helophoroides; assembly: GCA_028583605.1. Classification (NCBI taxonomy): domain Eukaryota; kingdom Metazoa; phylum Arthropoda; class Insecta; order Coleoptera; family Bothrideridae; genus Dastarcus; species Dastarcus helophoroides. The sequence goes on from CM053329.1 coordinate 15,094,584, forward strand.
TTAATAATATTGCAACAATCTCTGAAATGTTAATTTAGTTATTAGTAATCGTAACGTGTATGGCCGCTTTAAATGTCACTCTAAAAATATTCTCAAATTTTTTAGCCAGTTAAATAAGGGAGGTGTCCATTAGTAGGTGAGCATTCCACAGTGGCGTATAAGAGAGCATCGAGGAGGTCAATCCTTCCATGAGTCTAAACCAGAGGTCAGCAAACTTTTAAACCTAAAGAGTTAGCCGCAATTAAAAAAAAATATGAATTTCAAAGAGCCACAAGTTATTTGCATTTTATTTCAAAATTAAATCAGATAAATCAGACTAAATATGGGCCAGAGAGAGACCCCTCTAATTCATGTAGTCAAACGAAAATATATTCAGCCCAAAAGACTTTTTATTTCTCAAAATCTAGACCTTTACTTCAAAATTTGCTTTTTTTTCTCAATTTCGACTTTTTTAACTCCTCTCGATATCTTCTTTTTTAATATTTATTTTGTTCCTAAAATTAGACTTTTACGCCGAATATTCCTTTCTTCTCAAAACTTGACAATTTGTGAAAATGTTTATTTTTTTTAATTCAACTTACTGGACATCTTTTTTATTTTTTTATTTATATTTATTGACTTATTTCTTAAAAATTCATCTTTTGTCAATTTTATAATAAAAAAAAGGAAAAGTTTGAACTAATTGGAGATGTTAAGTAAAATAGTTTTTGAAGAATTCAATCTTTTTTTCAAAGATTTCTTTTTTCCAAATTTAGATCTATTTTCAAATTTCGCTTTTTTTCCAAAGTTACAATTGCTCGACTTTGTTTTAAATTGCGGTTTTTTTCCTACATTCTTTTTAAAATTCGTCCTTTTACAAAATTTTCGGCACTTTCCCCAAAACTGACTTTTACCAAACATTTAAACCTTCATTTATTTTCTATAAATTTAGACTTGTTACTCAAAATTCGGTTTTTTTTTAAATTTCGACTCATTAAATTCGACAACTGCTTTTTTTTCAACGAAATTTATCTACATATTTTCAAAAATGTTTGACTTAATCTCAAAATTTGACTTTCTCTGGGAAATTTTGACCTTCAATACTCCAACACTTTTCTCGAAATTTCTATATTCTTTTTAAAATTCGCCCTTTTTCCAGATTTAGCCATTTTGTCCAAATATTGACTTTTACTAAACATTTAAACTTTGATTTATTTTCTACAAATTTTGTTTCGCAAAATTCGTTTTTTTTTTTCGAAATTTCGACTTTTAAAGTTCTGAATTTTATGGTTTTTGGAAGCTGCAATTTTTTCGACGAAATTTGTCAAATTTCAAAATGTTCAAAATTTGATTTATTTTCTTAAAATTTGACCTTTCTTTAAATTTCCAAATTTTTCTTCTTGAAAAAATTTTTTTTTGAAATTTTGACTTTTAAAATTCGATATTTTATTGTTTCTGCAAAGTGCGGTTTTTTCGACGAAATTTATCTTCATATTTTCAAAAATGTTTGACTTAATCTCAAAATTTGACTTTCTCTGGGAAATTTTGACCTTCAACACTTCAATACTTTTCTCGAAATTTCTATATTCTTTTTAAAATTCGCCCTTTTTCCAGATTTAGCCATTTTGTCCAAATATTGACTTTTACTAAACATTTAAACTTTCATTTATTTTCTACAAATTTTGTTTCGCAAAATTCGTTTTTTTTTTTCGAAATTTCGACTTTTAAAGTTCTACATTTTATTGTTTTTGCAAGCTGCGATTTTTTCGACGAAATTTGTCAAATTTCAAAATGTTCAAAATTTGATTTATTTTCTTAAAATTTGACCTTTCTTTAAATTACAAAATTGTTCTTCTTGAAAAAATTTTTTTTTGAAATTTTGACTTTTAAAATTCGATATTTTATTGTTTCTGCAAAGTGCGGTTTTTTCGACGAAATTTATCTTCATATTTTCAAAAATGTTTGATCTTAATCTCAAAATTTGACTTTCTCTGGGAAATTTTGACCTTCAACACTTCAATACTTTTCTCGAAATTTCTATATTCTTTTTAATTAAAATTCCTCCTTTTTTCAAATTAAGCCATTTTATTAAACATTTAAACTGTTATTTATTTTCTACAAATTTGTTTCGCAAAATTCGTTTTTTTTTCGAAATTTCGACGTTAAAATTCGATATTTTATTGTTTCTGCAAATTGCGTTTGTTTTGGATGAAATTTATCTACATATTTTCAAAAATGTTTGACTTAATCTCAAAATTTGAGTTTCTCTGGGAAATGTTTAAATTAAAAAAATATTAGATTTAAAAAATTTAAGTCAGTGGAAATTTCTAAAAAAACAGAATAAATTCATTATTTAATCACAAAATTCCAATTTTTATTTCGAAATTTTGCATTTTTAAGTAGTTTTTAAAATTGAAATACAAATCTTGCCTACTGAAACCAAAAACGATTAAAAAAACACAACAAAGGTTGCCCTAACATGTTTCGATAGCCAAGCTAACATCTTCAATTTTTAAGATAACCAAGGAAGGGGAAAGTGCTGAAATTTGGTAAAAGGACGAATTTTAAAAAGAATGTAGGAAAAAACCACAATTTAGAACAAAGTCGAGAAATTATAACTTTGGAAAAAGTGAAATGTGAGAATAGATCTAAATTTCGAAAAAAGAAATCTTTGAAAAAAAGATCGAAATCTTTAAAAACTATTTTACTTAACATCTCCAATTAGTTCCAATTTTTCCTTTTTTTATTGTGAAATTGAGAAAAGATGAATTTTTGAGAAATAAGTCAATAAATATAAATAAAAAAATAAAAAAGTAGTGCAGTAAGTTGAATTAGAAAAAGGTAAACATTTTCAAAAATTGTCGAGTTTTGAGAAGAAAGGAAGATTCAGGATAGAAGTTTAATTTTAGGAACAAAATAAATATTTAAAAAGAAGATTAATATCGAAAGGAGTCATATAAGTCAATAAATATAAATACAAATATAAAAAAGTAGTTCAGTAAATTGAATTATAAAAAAGTAAACGTTTACACAAATTGTTGAGTTTTGAGAAAAAAGAAAGTTTAATTTTGGGAACAAAATAAATATTAAAAAAAAGACTAATATCGAGAGGAGTTAAAAAAGTCGAAATTGCGAAAAAAAGCAACTTTTGAAGTAAAGATCTAAATTTTGAGAAATAAAAAGTCTTTTGGGCTGAATATATTTTCGTTTGACTACCTGAGTCAGGGAGGTCTCTCTCTGTCGCTTATTTTGTTTGATTTATCTGATTTAATTTTGAAATAACATAATTATTTGTGGCTCGTTCATGAAATCAATTTTTTTATTGCGACTGGCTGTTTCGGTTTAAAAGTTTGTCGATCCCTGGGCTGGATCGATTTTTTAATTAATGGTATATACTAGTATACCACAAAATAAGTATATACAGTAAGTTTTCAAGTTGAAACATATAAGGAACATAATTCAAAGAATGTACTAAGCGCTTGATAAATCTCGATAATGTGCATAACCTCGAAGCGCAGAACTTGAGTATTAAACAGATTTACTCTGAAATAATTGATGATTAATAAAGTTATATTCACTCCTAAGTTTACTAAGTTTGTAACAATATTAATTTAATAAGCGGTGCCCTGCCCTCACACGACTGCGAGGGTGACTGAATAGTTTCAAATTGTCGTATGACATTTACTATAATTATACCAATAACTCCTAACTAACTTTTTAAATTAATACATGAAGATCAAACACTGACTAGTATATTGCTGAAGAAGGCAACTCTCAGTTGTCAAATCTTAAAGCGGACGCTGTCGACTGCAGGCAAACTGGCAAACAGTATCTTGTACCAATAATTGAAATACAGAACTTGTCTCCTGAAACCAAAAAAGATTAAAAAATACAACAAAGGTTGCTTTAACGCGTTTTGACAGCCAAGCTATTATCTTCAGAGGGATAGAGGGTCTCTCTGAAGATGCTGAAGATAGCTTGGCTGTCAAAACGCTTTAGAGCAACTTTTAAAGCTAAAATTTTGTCCAACTTTTACTGAAAGTTAAGCAAATTTTTTTTTTGTAACGAAAACCTTAAACGTGGGTGAGTGACTGTCAGAAGAAGGAAATAGTTTTTTCGATGGATTAAATCCTTTGGCATCGGCTCTACAAAGAATAAAATCGTTTTAAGCATCCAGTTATTTATTTTTACATCAAGGGAATTATCCCACAGAGAAGCTTGATCGTTTTTTTGTCTGTGTAAAATAATATAGAGGAAATTCCATCGAGAACGCCCGACCAAACATCAATTGATTCTACTATCGATAGTTATCAATATGTCTAAAATTGAAATACAAATCTTGTCCCCTGAAACCAATAAAGATTAGAAATCACAACAAAGGTAGAGCAACCTTTGTTGTGTTTTCTAATCTTTCTTGGTTTCAAGGGACAAAATTTGCATTTCAATTTTGGAAGATAACCAAGGACCAGTCGGTTGCACCAAAATCAATATGTCTCGTAAAAAATATCGATACTATCGATGGCTCCTGTTTCATGTTTCAATTTTGCAAGTTTGTTTATAATTATATTTATCACAAAAAAAAAATCGAAACAATTTTTGGTATCGTATTTTCAACATGTTTTAAAGATTCCATTTCTCAAATATCAGTGGCACTTCATACATCGGTACACTGATGAGGAAAATTTAGAAATTTCGATTTTTTTGTCAAAATTACGTCTCCGATAATGCAAGTTTAAAGTCAGATTTTTTATTTAATTGCAACCATAAAAGTGAACATTTTGATACCAAAGTCGAATTTTGATGGAACGGACTGATCCTTGATTATCTTCAACAAAAATTTTTGCAAAGTTGAAACTTACAAAAAAAAGTATAATTTTGAGGTTTCTAAACTTGTTAAAACATGTGTTACTTATCTAGATCGAACACATAAAATCAATCACTTTGGTGTAAAAAAGCGACAATTTTTCGTACATTTCCATAATATCGGTAATTTTAAATTCAGCGTTGGATTTTCTCTCGCATCGATGATATTTGACTTGCCCCTAAAAGAATCTCGACCCAATTTGTCACCGTTTTGTGAACGATTCGCGATGTTATTTCTGCTAATGCAAGGAGCAAGAAGGGGAGTAATTTTTGTGTAAAAGCAACGTCGTTGTCAGTTTCGTTGCAATAAAGTTCAGATCGGAATTTGACGTTGATGGAAATGGTTCCTTCTTGCTTTTCCATACATTTTCATAGATGAAAATCAAAATTGGTTTTGTAGGATTTCGACGCAGTAGAACAATTTATTTTAAGTACAATCTCTGATAAATTAATAAATCACCAATAAATTAATAATATTGCAACAATCTCTGAAATGTTAATTTAGTTATTAGTAATCGTAACGTGTATGGCCGCTTTAAATGTCACTCTAAAAATATTCTCAAATTTTTTAGCCAGTTAAATAAGGGAGGTGTCCATTAGTAGGTGAGCATTCCACAGTGGCGTATAAGAGAGCATCGAAGAGGTCAATCCTTCCATGAGTCTAAACCAGAGGTCAGCAAACTTTTAAACCTAAAGAGTTAGCCGCAATTAAAAAAAATATGAATTTCAAAGAGCCACAAGTTATTTGCATTTTATTTCAAAATTAAATCAGATAAATCAGACAAAATATAAGACAGAGACTCTAACTCATGTAGTGAAACGAAAATATATTTAGCCCAAAAGACATTTTATTTCTCAAAATTTAGACCTTTACTTTAAAATTTGCCTTTTTTTCTCAATTTCAACTTTTTTAACTCCTCTCGATATCTTCTTTTTTAATATTTATTTTGTTCCTTAAATTATTCTTTTACGCCGAATATTCCCTTCTTCTCAAAACTTGACAATTTGTGAAAATGTTTATTTTTTTTAATTCAACTTACTAGACATCTTTTTATTTTTATTTATATTTATTGACTTATTTCTTAAAAATTCATCTTTTGTCAATTTTATAATAAAAAAAAAGGAAAAGTTTGAACTAATTGGAGATGTTAAGTAAAATAATTTTTGAAGAATTCAATCTTTTTTTCACAGATTTCTTTTTTTCCAAATTTAGATCTATTTTCAAATTTCGCTTTTTTTTCCAAAGTTACAATTGCTCGACTTTGTTTTTAAATTGCGGTTTTTTTTTACATTCTTTTAAAATTCGTCCTTTTACAAATTTTCGGCACTCTTTACCCAAAACTGACTTTTACTAAACATTTAAACCTTCATTTATTTTCTATAAATTTAGACTTGTTACTCAAAATTCGGTTTTTTTTTTTAAATTTCGACTCATTACATTCGACAACTGCTTTTTTTTTCAACGAAATTTATCTACATATTTTCAAAAATGTTTGACTTAATCTCAAAATTTGACTTTCTCTGGGAAATTTTGACCTTCAAATATTCCAACACTTTTCTCGAAATTTCTATATTCTTTTTAAAATTCGCCCTTTTTCCAGATTTAGACATTTTGTCCAAATATTGACTTTTACTAAACATTTAAACTTTGATTTGTTTTCTACAAATTTTGTTTCGCAAAATTCGTTTTTTTTTTTCGAAATTTCGACTTTTAAAGTTCTGAATTTTATGGTTTTTGGAAGCTGCGATTTTTTTCGACGAAATTTGTCAAATTTCAAAATGTTCAAAATTTGATTTATTTTCTTAAAATTTGACCTTTCTTTAAATTTCAAAATTTTTCTTCTTGACAAAAGTTTTTTTTTGAAATTTTGACTTTTAAAATTCGATATTTTATTGTTTTCTGCAAAGTGCGGTTTTTTCGACGAAATTTATCTTCATATTTTCAAAAATGTTTGACCTAATCTCAAAATTTGACTTTCTCTGGGAAATTTTGACCTTCAACACTTCAATACTTTTCTCGAAATTTCTATATTCTTTTTAAAATTCGCCCTTTTTTCCAGATTTAGCCATTTTGTCCAAATATTGACTTTTACTAAACATTTAAACTTTGATTTATTTTCTACAAATTTTGTTCGCAAAATTCGTTTTTTTTTTCGAAATTTCGACTTTTAAAGTTCTACATTTTATTGTTTTGGCAAGCTGCGATTTTTTCGACGAAATTGGTCAAATTTCAAATGTTCAAAAATTTGATTTATTTTCTTAAAATTTGACCTTTCTTTAAATTACAAAATTTTTCTTCTTGAAAAAATTTTTTTTTTGAAATTTTGACTTTAAAATTCGATATTTTATTGTTTCTGCAAAGTGCGGTTTTTTCGACCAAAGTTTATCTTCATATTTTCAAAAATGTTTGACCTAATCTCAAAATTTGACTTTCTCTGGGAAATTTTGACCTTCAACACTTCAATACTTTTCTCGAAATTTCTATATTCTTTCTAAAATTTCCTCCTTTTTTTCAAATTAAGCAATTTTATAAAACATTTAAAAAAAATTTGTTTCGCAAAATTCGTTTTTTTTTTCGAAATTTCGACGTTAAAATTCGATATTTTCATTGTTTCTGCAAATTGCGTTTGTTTTGAATGAAATTTATCTACATATTTTTAAAAATGTTTGACTTAATCTCAAAATTTGAAGTTTCTCTGGGAAATGTTTAAATTAAAAAAATATTAGATTTAAAAAAATTTAAGGTCAGTGGAAATTTCTAAAAAAAACAGAACAAATTCATTATTTAATCACAAAATTCCAATTTTTATTTCGAAATGTTGCATTTTTAAGTCGTTTTTAAAATTGAAATACAAATCTTGCCTACTGAAACCAAAAAAGATTAAAAAACACAACAAAGGTTACCCTAACATGTTTCGCTAGCCAAGCTAACATCTTCAATTTTTAAGATAACCAAGGAAGGGGAAAGTGCTGAAATTTGGTAAAAGGACGAATTTTAAAAAGAATGTAGGAAAAAAACCACAATTTAGAACAAAGTCGAGAAATTGTAAGTTTGGAAAAAAGTGAAATTTGAAAATAGATCTAAATTTCCAAAAAAGAAGTCTTTAAAAAAAAGATCAAAGTCTTCAAAAACTATTTTATTTAACATCTCCAATTATTTCCAATTTTTCCTTTTTTTTATTGTGAAATTGAGAAAAGATGAATTTTTGAGAAATAAGTCAATAAATATAAATAAAAAAATAAAAAAGAAGTCCACTAAGTTGAATTAGAAAAAAGTAAACATTTTCACAAATTGTCGAGTTTTGAGAAGAAAGGAAGATTTGGGGTAAAAGTTTAACTTTAGGAACAAAATAAATATTTAAAAAGAACATTAATATCGAAAGGAGTCATATAAGTCAATAAATATAAATACAAATATAAAAAAGTAGTTCAGTAAATTGAATTATAAAAAAGTAAACGTTTACACAAATTGTTGAATTTTTGAGAAAAAGAAAGTTTAATTTTGGGAACAAAATAAATATTAAAAAAAAGACTAATATCGAGAGGAGTTAAAAAAGTCAAAATTGTGAAAAAAAAAATGCAAATTTTCAACTAAAGGTCTAAATTTTGAGAAATAAAAAGTCTTTTGGACTGAATATATTTTCGTTTGACTACATGAGTCAGGGAGGTCTCTCTCTCTGTCCCTTATTTTGTCTGATTTATCTGATTTAACTTTGAAATAAAATAATCATTTGTGGCTCGTTCATGAAATCAATTTTTTTATTGCGACTGGCTGTTTCGGTTTAAAAGTTTGTCGATCCCTGGGCTGGATCGATTTTTTAATTAATGGTATATACTCGTATACCACAAAATAAGTATATACAGTAAGTTTTCAAGTTGAAACATATAAGGAACATAATTCAAAGAATGTACTAAGCGCTTGATAAATCTCGATAATGTGCATAACCTCGAAGCGCAGAACTTGAGTATTAAGCAGATTTACTCTAAAATAATTGATGATTAATAAAGTTATATTCACTCCTAAGTTTACTAAGTTTGTAACAATATTAATTTAATAAGCGGTGCCCTGCCCTCACACGACTTGCGAGGGTGACTGAATAGTTTCAAATTGTCGTATGACATTTACTATAATTATACCAATAACTCCTAACTAACTTTTTAAATTAATACACGAAGATCAAACACTGATAGTATTTTGCTGAAGAGGCAACTTACTCAGTTGTCAAATCTTAAAGCGGACGCTGTCGACTACAGGCAAACTGGCAAACAGTATCTTGTACCAATAATTGAAATACAGAACTTGTCCCCTGAAACCAAAAAAGATTAAAAAATACAACAAAGGTTGCTTTAACGCGTTTTGACAGCCAAGCTATCATCTTCAGAGGGATAGAGTGTCTCTCTGAAGATGCTGAAGATATCTTGGCTGTCAAAACGCTTTAGAGCAACTTTTAAAGCTAAAATTTTGTCCAACTTTTACTGAAAGTTAAACAATTTTTTTTTTGTAACGAAAACCTTAAACGTAGGTGAGTGACTGTCAGAAAAAGGAAATAGTTTTTTTGATGGATTAAATCCTTTGGCATCGGCTCTACAAAGAATAAAATCGTTTTAAGCATCCCGTTATTTATTTTTATATCAAGGGAATTATCCCACAGAGAAGCTTGATCGTTTTTTTGTCTGTGTGAAATAATATAGAGGAAATTCCATCGAGAACGCCCGACCAAACATCAATTGATTCTACTATCGATAGTTATCAATATGTCTAAAATTGAAATACAAATCTTGTCCCCTGAAACCAAGAAAGATTAGAAAACACAACAAAGGTAGATCAACCTTTCTTGTGTTTTTTAATCTTTCTTGGTTTCAGGGGACAATTTCTGTATTTCAATTTTTGAAGGTAACCAAGGACCAGTCCGTTCCACCAAAATTGTACCAATAAATGTTTAAAAACAAATTCTGGTTCATATTTGATTTGCCTTCGTACTTATATTTAGTTTTTTTTTTGCATTTATAAGTGTTATCGAGTTCGTAGTACTCAAAATTGACCAAGAGGGCAACTAAATTAAAATAACTTTGCAAGGATCATTTGTGACGCAGTTAACGAATCTTGCTGTAGTAAAAAAATCGTGATGTGGTAGCACCAACGACGAATAACAGTTGTCATCATTTTTGCTAATTACGAAGCTACTGAATTTAAATGGCTACGAGTGAATCTTTCAATTTCATGCAAATCGACTTCGCAATAAGCCAGTTGTCACGTACTGAACGTAATCGATGATTACATGCGGTCTTTGCGGTAATAATTGGGGCAACCCTATTTGCGCCCCACTATTATTTTCACCATTTCGAAATTAACGTGCGATTTATTTGCATGTTAATCAACAAGTCAGCGGCAGGCTCTTTGATTTCTTAACTCAATTCGAATTCAACCTCGTATCCTGTTTAGGCCCGCGTTATCATTCCAAAACGAGAGGAAATGTACAGGATATACTTCTTCCGGGATTGGACTAAAAGTGTTCGACGTTTCGCCCATCATCGTAGGGGGCTTCTTCAGGAACAAAGAAAAGAAACAATAAATAAAAAGAGAAATATAAGGGAATATGCAAAAATGAAAGAATGAAAAGGCCAATTTCACAACATCAGAGCGCGGTAACTCAGTATGTCCACCATACCAGAGGCGAAACTCTTCTGAATTGAAAATTGGTACAAATGATAAGAAAGTTTAGACAGAAGAGCACGGTAACTCAGTATGTCCACCAGGCGAAACTCTTCTCTTTTTATTTATTGTTTCTTTTCTTTGTTCCTGAAGAAGTCCCCTACGATGGTGCGCGAAACGTCGAACACTTTTAGTAGTTCTTTGATACGGCCCAATCCCCGAATAAGTATATTCTGTACGTTTCCTCTCGTTTTGGAATGATAAGGCGGGCCTAAACAGGATACGAGGTCGAATTCGAATTGAGTTAAGAAATCAAAGAGCCTGCCCCTGGTCGGCGAAACGTCGAACACTTTTAGTAGTTCTTTGACACGGTCGAATCCCAGAAGAAGTATATCCTGTAATGACTGGCTGTGGAAGCCTTCGTTATCGAGAGGAAATGTAACAAGATATTGGGTTGGCAAGAAAGTAATTTCGATTTTGGGGTATGAAAAAAACACATTATTTTAATACAAAGAATAGACTTTAATCAATTGTATATTTTCCGTTTTGTTCAATGACATTTTGCCATCTGTCTTGCAGCTTCATGATTCCCCGCTCATAGAATTTCTGATCCTTCTCAGAAAAAAACTGAACCAAGTGCGATTTAAGGTCATCATTATTTGGAAAATTTTTACCATTTATAGAGTTCCGCAAACTACGAAATAAATGGCAATCAGATGGTACTAGGTATGGGCTGTATGGGGGACGCGACATCACTTTCCAACCAAGCTCCAATAATTTCCCACAAGTGATCAAAGATGTGTGACGCTTAGCATGGTCATGGTGGAACACCATTCCTTTCCGATTTGCCAATTCTGGCATTTTTTCTTTGATTGCTTCATCCAATTTCATTAGTTGTTGGCAGTATATATCTAAATTGATTGTCTGGTTCCTTGGAAGCAGCTCAAAATACACAACACCTTTATAACCCCACCAAATCGACAGCATGATTTTTTTTTTGATGCAATTCAGTTTTTGATATGGTTTGTGCTGGTTCATCATGCTCAGAGGCGTCCTTGGAAATTGCGAGGCTCCGGGCAGGTACATCTTTGCGAGGCCCTTGTCTTTGTGGAACTGGTTTTAATGATGATGCTTGACGAGAAATACAAAGTAATAAATAAATAAATTTAATTGAAAATTGTTTATTGGAATTTAAGAAAAATTAATATACACAAAGATAAAAAATTATTAATCATGATAAATTCTGGTGAATTAATATCTTTAAAGAATCAGGTATTCAGAAATGATGTTTACGTCTTTTTCTAAGACTAAAATCATTAATTAAAATCATAAGAATTTAACGAATGAGCTACGTGATTTTCGATTGAAATAATAGCAAGAGCTGAAAGTTGGGATATCACACGATATATCGATGTATCAAAAACATTGATATTTTCGTTTCGATGTTCGATATTTTTGTATCGATACTTTCGTTCCGATGTGTTCCGTTTTGAACTTACTTCACTGATATTTTTTTGATGTATCATCGACTAGTGAAGTAAGTACTTCCATTTTTTTATTTATATTTATTGACTTATTTCTCAAAAATTTATCTTTTGTCAATTTTGTATTAAAAAAAAGGAAAAATTTGAAGTAATTGGAGATGTTAAGTAAAATAGTTTTTGAAGATTTCGATCTTTTTTTTAAAGTTTCCTTTTTTCGAAATTTAGATCTATTCTTAAATTTCACTTTTTTCCAAAATGACATTTTCTCTCATCCGTTTTTTTTTTTCGAAATTTCGACTTTTTAAATTCGACGTTTTATTGTTTCTGCAAACTGTGGTTTTTTCGACAAATTATCTACATATTTTAAAAATGTTTGACTAATCTCAAAATTTGACTTTCTTTGAATTTTGACCTTTAACTTTAACACTTTTCTCGAAATTTATATATTCTTTTTAAATCCTTTTAAATTTCCATTACTAAACCTATATACTTTTCAAAACTTAACTTCATTTGTTCAAATTGTTTTCCAAAATCGTTTTTTCTGAATTTGATTTTAAATTATTTTTTACGCAACGCTTTTTAAAAAATTTATTATTTTAAAATTAACCAATTCATTTTGAATTCTATGAAATAGACCTTAAACATAATTTCTGAAATCTAAATTTTTATTGTATTTGAAATTATTTTAATTTGCTTAAAGAATTTAAACTAAATATTTTCAAATTTGTTTCAAAAAATGGATTTTTTGTATTTGACTTTAATTCAAAATTATTTTCTGCAACCTTTTTTAGTGACAAATTTACTACTACATTAAAACTTTTGACTTTTAAAAATTTACTAAGATTAGACTTTCACTTTAACTACCTTAGTTTTATTTTTTTTATAAAGTCCTATAAAATTTTTTTACAAAATTAAACTTTACTAACTTTTAAGATTAATTTATTTTCTAATTTAACTTTTCCAAAGTATTTTTCAAATTTTAAAGTTAAAATTTATTTATTATCTAAACTGGTTGTTTCAGAAAAATAATTTTCAAATGTTGCTTAACAAAATTTGAATTTTTTTTAATCTTACTGTTTTAAATCAAATATTTCCAGAAGGAAGTTGATTTTTTTTTCTTTCGAAATATTTACAATAAAATTCATTTATTGAGCATTTGGATTTTTTTTCTAATTTGTTCTTTTCTCGAATTTCAAATTTCAAAATTTACTGAAATTTCCCCTGAAACAATAAATTTTATTTATTTTATTATAAAAACTTGGCTTAAAGTTGTGTTTTAACTTTCAAGACAATTTGCTTTCAATTTTAATTCACTTCGATTTTACAATTTTTTTCTAAAAATCGTACTACGAGTTTCATGTTCTTAAATTTTTAAATTATTTAATTCTGGTCAATAATTCGAAAATTTTTGTATCTATTTTAAACATGAAGTTTTTTAAATCCTTACACATCAGAATAAGAAAAATTAGAAGTATTTCGCTGCAAATGCATCTTCAAGTGCATAATCAATCGATTTTAATAAAGAACCATATATTGGAACATTTTGAAAATTCATTTTGTCGAAATTCTTTTTTTCACAGATTTTTGTTAGGAAATTTAAAAATTATTTTGAAATTCAATTTTAAATCTTAATTATTTTTTTCTAAAATGATCTTGGGATAAAGAATTCATACATTTCCAAATCGGTTTTATCGGTTGTTTTAAATATTGATAATTTTTTCCAAATGAATCACAAAATTTGGATTTTTAAACTTTCTCGAAATTTCAAATTTCTCTAAATTTAAAGGAAAAGAATTTTTTGTAAAATTTACTGTTTTAAAATGTTCTTTTCCTTAATTTCCTAAATTTGACTTTATTTCTTCTAAAAAACTTTAAGAAAACATTGTTTTATAGATTGAATTGAACAATTTATTAATATTAAAATAATAATCCAAATTATATTTGCAAATTTAAGTTAATATATATAATCAAAGTTCCGCTAATTCTCTAAATTTAAATTTAGAGTTAGTTCCATTTAGTAGGCTTCCAAATTGATAGTAGACGAATTGGCAATTTCCTTTGTTAACAGATTGTTTCTTTAAATCTATTTTAAAATTATTTTATAAATTTTTAGTTGAAATTATTTTTTTTAATTTTAATTTTAAAAATATCATATTTGCAAATTATACAAGTCTTAATTTTTCGAATTAATATTTTTACCCAAATCATTTTTTTTAAATTTAACTTTTACTTTAAATTTGCCTTTTTCGCCAATTTATTTTTTTTTATTCTGATCTCTCTTTCTTTTTTTATTTATTTTGTTCCTAAAGTTAAATTTACCCCGGAAATTTCGACTTTTTAAATTCGACGTTTTATTATTTCTGCAAACTGCGTTTTTTTCAACAAAATTTATCTACATATTTTTAAAAATGTTTGACCTAATCTCAAAATTTGAATTTCTCTGGGAAATTATGACCTTCAACACTTCACCACTTATCTCGAAATTTCTATATTCCAAATTTATCCATTTTACCTAAATATTGACTTTTACTAAACACTTAAACTTTCATTTATTTTCTACAAATTTTGTTTCGCAAAATTCGTTTTTTTCTTTCGAAATTTTGACTTTTTAAATTCGATGTTTTATTATTTCTGCAAACTGCGTTTTTTTCGACAAAATTTATCTACATATTTTCAAAAATGTTTGACCTAATCTTAAAATTTGACTATCTCTGGGAAATTATGACTTTCAACACTTCAACACTTTTCTCGAAATTTCTATATTCTTTTTAAAATTCGTCCTTTTTCCAAATTTAGCCATTTTGCCCAAATATTGACTTTTACTAAACATTTAAACTTTCATTTATTTTCTAAAAATTTTATTTCGCAAAAATCGTTTTTTTTTCGAAATTTCGACTTTTAAAATTCTACATTTTATTATTTCTGCAAGCTGCAATTTTTTTCCACGAAATTCGTCAATTTTCAAAATGTTTGACTTAATCTTAAAATTTGATTTTTTTTTAAATTTGACCTGTCTTTAAAGTTCAAAATTTTTCTCAGAACTGGAAGTTGTATCAACATTATCTTTTCTTTCAAAATTATTTTACCAATTCTATCAAATTTCGAATTTATCTGGACATTTGGAGCTTTTTTCTAATTCGTCTTGTTCTCGAAATTTCAAATTTATTCTCAAAGTTTCTTTGGAATTTTCTCTGCAAAAATCAAATTTTTTATTTTATTCTTTTTTGAAGAACTTTGGCTTTTAAGAAGTCCGACGATCGTTTCTAAGCTTTCAATTTTTTACAATTTCGCCTTTCCAAATTTTACATTTTCTCTTTTCGAAATTTTACAATTTCTCTTTTCGAAATTTTACAATTGTTCTTTTCGAAATCTTACAATTTTTCTGAAAAATTAAATTTGTTTAAACATTTCACGTTTTAAATTTGTTCTGGGTTTCAATCTATTGTCGGAATTCAACGTTTTTTTTTAATTTTATCTTTTTTGAGAAAGTCCATAGAAGGTTTTACCCCTTTACCACATCAGCAATTAAACAAATAATTACGCGACAGGTATTTCGCCAGCAGAACTGGCATTTTCAAGCGCACTAATCACAGTTGATTAGCAAAAGAAGCACCGACATCATCTGCATTTGAGAACTTTTGATAAATTCATTTTGTCCGAAATCTCTTTTTTATTTAGGTTTTTTTTGGAAATTTCAACTTTCATTTTGAACTAAATTCATCCTTTTTTTAATCTTAAAATTTGATTATTTTTCTTAAAATTTGACTTTCTCTGGGAAATTTTAGTTTTAAAATTCAATACATTTATCGAAACTGGAAGTTTTATCGACGTTCTCTTTCGAAATTATTTTGCCAATTTTTTCGAAATTCGAGTTTATCAGAAAATTTGGATTTTTTTTAAATCGCCTTATTCTCGAAATTTCAAATTTCTTCTCAAAATTTAAATTTCTGGAAAATTGCAAATTTTTTGTCAAAATTTTCATCTTTTTTTAAAATGTTGACTTTTTCCTTAAGATTTTTCCTAAAATTTGACTTTTTTCTTCTTGCTGAGATAATAAGCCTTGTATATACGAATATATACAAGTTTATTACGATGCAATTGAAATCTAATTTCATTAGAATCTAATGAAAATTAGACTGCAATTGCAAAGTTCACGTAGGTGAGGCAAAGCTTGTATCACGGGTTGCATCGCAACATCCATAGATACAAACGTCCTCGGCGTGACTTTACTTTCATCTAGTTTGGACAAATGACCAATTAAATGTTCTGTAATTAAACAGTTAAACGTGCTTAAAATTGAAAATATGTACAACCGCAATCATAGACTAGTTTCGGCCTTCCTTGGCCTCGTCTTCTCTAAAAAACTTCGATTTTTTAAAGTTCGACATTTTTTTTAAGCTTCCAGTTTATTTTTGGAATTTTTCTTTTTGATATTTTACAATTTTTCAAAAAAATTCATATTTGTCTAAATATTTCAGGTTTTTAATTTGTTCAGGATTTTAATCTGTTGTCGACATTCGACGTTTTTTTTTAAATGTTACCGTATTTTGAGTAATTTTGATAAATTCTGTTTCGAAATTTCTTCTTTTTTCTTAATTTTTTTGAAAATCTTCCTTTTTATCAATTTTTTCGAACTCTCTATCTTTTTCCCAATTTTTTCGAAATCTCTTCCTTTTTCTCAAAATTCGGCCTTTTCTGGAAATTTCAGCTTTTATTTCAAACTTTGATATTTGCTGTTTCTGTAAATTTAGATTTTTTTTTCACAAAAGTAATTCAACATTTTTTCACGAAATTTCAAGGTTGTAGAAAATTTACAAATAAAAAAAACATGAGAAAAATATTTTTTTTTAAATTTCGACACCCCAAATTGATCTTTTTCTAGAAATTTCAAATTTCATGAGTTTTTTCAAAATGTTTATACAAATCAATCAAAAATTTCGAAAAAATACTTTTTGAAAACACAACTTTTTTGTCAAAATTTAAGCAAAACGTAAAAGTTCCTAGAACAATATTTTTGAAAACTTTGACTTCTGTAGGTTACTTGTTTAATGAGTACTCATTTTTTGCATGTCTGTCCACTCTCGCTTTTATTTATTTATTTTTTTAGGGAAATTTAAAAAGCCACCATTGTCTTTTAAAGGAGACGCATCCGGCTCGCGAGCAGCGGTTTTCCGACCCCTGATCTAGTCTCACTTAAAAACTTAAGCTGCTTTACAAATTAAATGCGAATGAAACGAATCCTGTTAAAGCCAACATCATTCATTTTGCAGACGATAACTAAAATCAAAAGGTATTACTAACGAAGACAGCAAACGTATGCATTTTACATTGATTTTAAGACTCTTGTTTGACCAAACGGAATCTAAACGACAAATATTAAAATCCGATTCCCAACTGGACAAGAAAAAGGATTATGTAAAGTGGTAGGATGGCTGAAAGCTTCTAAAAGCATTCTTTGTCATATATGTTTAATATTATTCGAGCTACGGCAACACATCTTTGCCAATCGTTGATTCTCTTACAATATTTTGTCAACAATCGATTGTTACAACGCAGTAGCGCAATTTTAAATGATAACTAGATGTGGTTGCGATGTAAACCATTAGGAAACATCTAAAATATTTGCTTGCATTGCAATTACTTTTAGCAAATTTCGAAATTTTAATTCATTCATCCTTCTCTCTGAAATGACAGATACATATAAGGGGATTTTTTTTGCGTTCAATCTACTCGCAAAGGGTAACCCATTATGCCTTCAAAGCCCCGCGAGTGAAATGTAGAAACAAGGATAGATAGCGATAAACTCCCTTCTTAAACAAGAGTCGGTTGTAATTTTTAAGGAAAATTCCGTTCAGTAGCGAGTTCCATGGGTTGGAAGTTCTACAGAAGAAAGCGTCTCCTTAGACAGAAGTCCTCACTGTGTCAAACTGGACCTTAAAGGATTTTGATGTCTCCGACACTGTCTTGGTATGCCTCAAAAATCTTGCCCTTAGGAGGATCAATCCTATTAGTTTTTGCGAGCATTTCCATGATAGTTCTTTCAAAAAAGAGATAAGTCACCAACCATTTGTGCTCTAGTGCTCGACCGCACAGAAATTTGCTGTCTCCAAATGTCTAGTACGCCTCAAGAATCTTGCCCTTGGGGGGATCAATCCTATTAGTTCCTGGGAGCATCTTCCATGATAGAACTTATAAAAAAGAGACAAGTCACCAACCATACGCCTGTGGTCTAGTGTTTCGAGAGAATCGGTCAGACTCTCGTCATCAATTAGGCGAATCGCTCTTCATTGAATTGAATCCAAAAGAGCTAAAGTGTGCTTTCGGGCTGAACTACAAACATAAGAACAGTATTCTAGTGTTGGCCTAACTTGGGCTTTGTATGGTGTGAGTAGCTGATGAGATGTGAGGTACTTTTTAGCTCTAAAAAGAAAGCCTTCTGAGAGGCGGACTTGGTAATGGCGCGCACATGATCGTCCCATGAGAAGTTAGTACTCGTATTCACTCCTAGGATAGACATATTATATCCCATCGGATCCCATTAGTATGTTTGTTGCATTATCCGTTGATGTTTTCTTAGAGAAAACAGCGGCCTGAGTTTTTGAAGCATTGAAGTTGACCAAATTTTTCTTACCCCATTCCAGAATGATTTCGAGATCCCGATTTATTCGGTAATATCATACATCCTGGTTGTTTGACCAAACAATCTCTTTTAAAAGTATATTCCAAAAACCAGTTAAGTTAAAATGTCGAGAAGACACTGCTTGGCAACATTTCGGTATATTTCCACAAAAAAATATCGAAAATGTTTATCACGTGTACGCAAATCCGAAAGAATACACCGACCGGGTGGATATGAGCGTCCGCAATAATTGAAATCTATTATTTCATCCCTTATTGTATATAAAATGAGTCAAAGCCGGAGAAATCCCTTAATACAAATCGGATAATCTTCTAAGCTCACCTTCCTTCTTCCCAGACTTAGCCGAAATTGCATAAAAATATCGGTTGAGAAAATCAATTTGCGACGCAAAGACGATATTTAAAATCAAACTTTATTGGACGCGCTTCCGGGCCAACAAATCTCTCCAACCGAAAATTTACATGCCGCTTGTTTACTTTTTGTTTATGTCGAAATGGATGTCTACAGGATCAAAGAATCGGCATTTCTTTTTAACCTATGGCGGCAAAAAAACAGCTCGAACGTGCTGAATGCAGATGAGAAACTAACAACGACAGAATTCCAGTTATTTGTTATCAATTCATATTTTACAGTAAATAATTTTCTTTTTTTTTGGCACCTTTTTAATATGTAATATTGTAACACAATATAAATAGATGAAATAGGATTTAGAATAGAATTGTAGAATTTAGTAAATAAAAAAAGTTTCTAGAAGGTTCTGATAAGGGGAAAGCGGCCGCGATAACGAAACAAACGGCAGATAAGCGTTCCAGAAATTTCGGCATTCGATAAGCCTTATCTGCCGAAAATTCTGGAAGCCGAGGGCCAAAACTATAATAAGACGGTCAGCTTTCCATCGAGTCAGTGAGTTAGAAGTCAGTGTAGTTAGTGGGTTAGCAATTAGTAAATAAGTAGTGAGTTACTGTTCAGTTGAAGTGTTGCTAAGTTAAATTGGTAATAAAGTGGTATAATCCATCACGTGTAATCAATCGAACCGATAAACGCGTAACAATATTTTAGCAAAATGCCAATTAATTCTTAATTCTAATTTTACGAGGGTAGTCCGATAAATACTCAGCCTACAAAAGAAAAACGAAAATTTTGGAAAAGTGGCGATTTATTTCTCAATGTAGTCTCCTTTAACTCGATACACTTGACCCTGCGATGCTCCAACTTCTTTAACTCGTCTGAAAAATACATTTTCTCGAGGTCTGCAAAGTAGGCCTCCGTGGCGGCGATGGCCTCCTCATTCGACTCAAATTTCCGCCTGGCGAGTGACTTTTTCAACCTTAAATAAATAGAAGTCGCACGGGGCCAAATCTGGAAAATACGGTGGATGGAGCAGCAGTTCGTAGACCAATTTGGCCGTGGCGAGGGCGGAGGTGTGAGCCGGTGCGTTGTTATGGTGGAAGAGCACTTTCGTCTTCGCCAAATGGGGCCGTTTTTTTCTGCAATTCGGCGTCGAATCGGCAACATAATTTGGCATAGTACAGCCCTGTGATCGTTTTGCCCTTCTCCAGGTAGTCGATGTAGATCACACTTTTTGAATCCCAGAAAACTGTGGCCATCACCTTTCCGGCCGATAGGACAGCCTTCGCCTTTTTCGGAGCACGTTCACCGGGTGAAGTCCACTGTTTCGACTGTTCTTTAGAATCTGGGGGGACCAGTGGATCCATGTTTCGTCGACGGTCACAAAACGACGCAGAAACTTCTTCGGATTGCGCTTAAACAGCGTCAAATACTGCTCTGAAGTGGTCTCACAGTTGCGCTTGATGTCCAGAGTGAGCAAACGCCACACCCATCGAGCCGACAGCTTTCTCATGATTCAATAAAAAGTCTTCAAAAATAAGGTTTTTTTATAAATTTTGGAAAAGGTCAATATTTTGAAAAATCTTTAATTTTTCAAGTAAATACTTCAAATTTTCAACAAAGAGGAGTTTTAAACAAAGTTTTAATCAACAAAAAGTTGAATTAGGAGAAGAAGTCTTTAATTAAAAAGTAATATTTTGAAAAAAGTTGAAATTTTCAGTTATAATTACAAGACAAGGCCTAAATTTTGAAAAAAGTGTCAATTTTGTTATCTGAATTTGCAAAAAAGTCGCAATTTTGAACAAAAGTTAAAATTTTCAGAATATTCAAAATTTTTAAAGAAACTGAATTTTTCAAAAAAAAAGCACCAATTTTTAGTAGAAGATAAACATTTGAAAAAGGTTGAAAACAAAAAAGTCGAAATTTCGATATAAAAGTCGAAATTTTGACATATAAACTTCGAGAAAATCCAAATTTTTGAACAAGAAATCAAAAAATATTCATAAAAGCACAATTTTGAAAGGTATAAATTCAAAATTTCATGCAGGATATGACATACGCGGTCTTTTGAGATGCCTACGGTCTCAGCTATCTCGCGTACTTTCAATCGACGGTCTGCCAATACGAGATCGTGGATTTTTGTCACTTTATCCTCCGTAGTAACCGTTTTTGGGGCACCTGGGCGTGGCTCATCAAAAACCGATGTGCGACCACGCTGAAACTCGTTAAACCAATTTTTGATGATCGCCATCGAAGGAGAAGAGTCACCGTACACAGCATCCAAGCGCTCTTTGTTTTCGTTGCGCGATTTCCTTCCCAAAAACAAGAATCGAATCACCGACCGGTGTTGCTTTTGTCCCATATTTTTAACATCCGCGGACACGCTCGCTTCCACACGCGGTGAAAACAAAACTACGAATCCGATTCGGCTGAAATTTCGATAGTAACCGTAGACGAGAATGTACTACACAATAGTAAATTTCTCTTGCGATAGTGGCGCCATCGAGCGATGAGGCTAAGTACTTATCGAACCGCCCTCGTAAAATTGACTTTTTGAATTATTTTCCAGAATTTAACTAGACTCTTTCTTATTATTCCAATTAACTTTCTATCGAAATCGAATCCAATATATTAAAATACAAATGTTCTTGAAATTTTGAAATTATAACCACTCGAAGGTAAAAATGAAAATTAAAAAAAGAAAGTCGTATGTAATTGAAATATAAATCTTTTCTTCTGAAACCAGGAAAGATTTGTATTTTTGAAGATAATCAAGGACCAGTACGTTCCACCAAAATGTATGTAATTAAAAAAACTTTAAAGAATTTAATAAAAAGCAGAAGTCTAAACTGAAAATTTCAAAACAAAAGTCAAAATTTATTGATTAGAATCGATATTTTAAAGTAAAACCATTACCAGTAATAATTTTAAGAAGTGCATTTTGAAAAAAAGAGAAAAAGAAATAAGTGCATTTTGAAAAGAAAGAAAAAAAATCCGATTGAAATTTCAAAATAAACGAACATTTCTAAACATAGGTGTTGCTAAAATAGGGCAGAGTGGGACACTTGCCCCCATGACTTACTCAGTTGAACTAAAATTTATATCTTTTCATCTTTTCCTCCATTTCAAAGTTTTTTTTTCTCCCAAAATTTCGTTTTTTTTTAAATTTTGTCATTTTTTAGAATATTTGGTCTATTTTCAAAATTTTGACCAGACTCATCCCCATTATTCCAATTTCAATAATTTTTTTTGAAATTTGGAAAAAGGATATTTAAAATTATTGATTTTTTCTAAAGATTGAGTATTTTTTTCTTCACATTTACGACTTTACGGGTGGATTTTTTCAAAATTTGAATTATTTTGTATTCAAAACTAAAAAATCGACTTCATAAATTTCACGAAATTTTGCTGAATGATTTCTTTCCCAAAACCGAAAGCGAAATGCGTCTTTAGATTTCTATCGAGAAGAATCTAATTTACAACATCAAATAAAAGTTATAGGGATCTTTGACCCCCAAGTTTAATTACCTTTTAATGAACTAGATCAGAGGTTGACAAACCGCGGCTCGCGACTCGCGGCTCTTTTAAAAGATAATGGCGACTCTTTAAATTTACCTTAAAAATAAATAAATAAAAGCTAGAGTCGACAGACACGCAGAAAATGAGTTCTCATTAAGCAAATGACCTACAGAAGTCGAAATTTTCAAAAATATTTTTCTGGGAATTTTTACGTTTTGCTTAAATTTTGACAGAAAAGTTATTGAAATACAAAACTTGTCCCCTGAAACCAAGAAAGGTTAAAAAACACAACAAAGATTGCTCTAACGCGTTGCGACAGCCAAGCTATCATCTTCAGAGAGATACTGAAGATAAAGTATCTCTCTGAAGATGATAGTTTGGCTGTCGCAACGCGTTAGAGCAATCTTTGTTGTGTTTTCAACCTATCTTGGTTTCAGGAGACAAGTTTTGTATTTTAATTTTTGAAGATAACCAGAAACCAAAAAACAAAAAAAAAGAAGTTATGTTTTCAAGAAGTATTTTTTCGAAATTTTTGATTGATTTGTGTTAACATTTTGAAAAACCACATAAAATTTGAAATTTCCAAGAAAAGATCAATTTTAAGAGTCGTAATTTCTAAAAAATATTTTTCTCATGGTTTACTTTTTTATTTGTCAATTTTCTACAACCTTGAAATTTTGCAAAATCTAAATTTAGAGAAACAGCAAATATCAATGTGTGAAATAAAAGTTGAAATTTCCAAAAAAATACGCATTTTGAGAAAAAGGAAGAGATTTCGAAGAAACTAAGAAAAAGAAAAACTTCAAAAAAATTGACAAAAAGAAAGAGATTTCGAAAAAATTGAAAAAAAAAAAGAAATTTCAAAAAGCATTGAACTTATCAAAAGCTCTCAAAAAAGGTAAAATTTAAGAAAAAAAAACGTCGAATGTCGACAATGGATTGAAATCCAGAACAAATTAAAAATCTGAAATTTTTAAACAAATTTGAATTTTTCCAAAAACTGTAAAATGTCAAAAAGAGAAATTGCAAAAATAAACCGGAAGCTTAAAAAAAGTCAAACTTTAAAAAAGTTGAAGTTTTTCAGAGAAGAATAAGAGTCAAATTTTAGGAAAAATGTTAGGGAAAAGTAAAAATGTCAAGAAAACTTAGTAGTTTCGACAAAAACTTTGCAATTTTCCAGAGAAATTTAAATTTTGAGAAAAAATTTAAAATTTCAAGAACACGATTTAAAACAAAATATAAATTTTCTAATAAATTCGAATTTTGAAAAAATTGGCAAAATAATTTCGAAAGAAAATGTCGATAAAACTTCCAGTTTCGAGAAATGGATTGAATTTTAAAACCAAAATTTCCCAGAGTGTCAAATTTTAGGAAAAAAATCAAATTTTGAGATTTAAAAATAGATGAATTTAGTTCAAAATAAAAGTTAAAATTTCCAAAAACCGAATTAAAAAAAAAAAGATTACGAAAAAAGTTAATTTGTCAAAAGTTTTCAAATGCAGATGATGTCGATGCTTCTTTTGCTAATCAATTAGGATTAGTGGGCTTGAAAATGCCAGTTCTGCTGGCGAAATACGTGTCGCGTAATTATTTGTTTAATTGCTGATGTGGTAAAGGGGCAAAACCTTCTAAGAACTTTCTCAAAAAAGATAAAATTTAAAAAAAAACGTTGAATTCCGACAATAGATTGACACCCAGAACAAATTTAAAACCTAAAATTTTTAGACGAATTTAAATTTTGAGAAAAATTGTAAAATTTCGAAAACAAAAATTGTAAATTTTTGAAAAGAGAAATTGTAGAAAATTAAAGCTTAGAAAAAATCGTCGAACTTTTTAAAAGCCGAAGTTTGTCAGCGAGAAAGAAAATAAAAAATTTGCATTTTTCCAGAAAAAATTACAGAGATATTTTGAGAACAAGACGAATTAAAAAAAGAGAACTCGAAATGTTCAGATAAATTCAAAATTTGATAGACTTGGTAATATAATTTTGAAAGAAAAGAGAATGTTAATAAAACTTCCAGTTTCGAAAGAAATTTTGAACTTTTAAAACAGGTCAAATGTTAAGAAGAAAAAGCCAAATTTTGAGATCAAGTAAAACATTTTGAAAATTGACAAATTTCATCGAAAAAAATTGCAGCTTGCAGAAACAATAAAATGTAGAATTTTAAAAGTCGAAATTTTGGAAAAAAAATCGTACTTTGCGATACAAAATTTGTAGAAAATAAATGAAAGTTTAAATGTTTAGTAAAAGTCAATATTTGGGCAAAATGGCTTAATTTGGAAAGAGAACGAATTTTAAAAAGAATATAGAAATTTCGAGAAAAGTGTTAAAGTGTTGAAGGTCAAAATTTCCCAGAGAAAGTAAAATTTTGAGATTAAGTCAAACATTTTTAAAAATATGTGGATAAATTTCGTCGAAAAAACCGCAGTTTGCAGAAACAATAAAATTTCGAATTCCAAAGGTCGAAATTTGGAAAAAAAAACCGAATTTTGCGTAGAAAATAAAGAAAGGTTTAAATGTTTGGTAAAAGTCAGTTTTGGAGAAAGTGCCGAAATTTGTTAAAAGGACGAATTTTAAAAAGAATGTAGGAAAAAAGCCGCAATTTAGAACAAAGTCGAGAAAACGTAATTTTGGAAAAAAGTGAAATCTGAGAATAGATCTAAATTTCGAAAAAAGAAAACTTTGAAAAAAAGATCGAAATCTTCAAAATCTATTTTACTTAACATCTCCAATTACTTCAAATTTTTCCCTTTTTTTATTAAAAAATTGACAAAAGATGAATTTCTGAGAAACAAGTCAAATCTTTTAGTAAGTCGAATAAGAAAAAAGTAAGCATTTTCACAAATTGTCGAGTTTTGAGAAGAAAGAAAGATTCGGGGTAAAATTCCAATTTAAGTAACAAAATAAATAATAAAAAGAAGACTAATATCGAGAGGAGTTAAAAAAGTCGAAATTGCGAAAAAAGGCAAATTTTAAAGTAAAGGCCTAAATTTTGAGAAATAAAAAGTCTTTTGGGCTGAATACATTTTTGTTTGACTACATGAGTCAGAAGGGTATCTCTCTGTCCCATATTTTGTCTGATTTATCTGATCTAATTTTGAAATAAAATGAAATTTTTTTTGGTGGAAAATTGAAATACAACAAATATGTAAAATCAAAAATAATAACTTGTGGCTCTTTGCAATTCATGAAATCATTTTTTTTGCGGCTGGCTCTTTCCGACCCCTAATCTAAATTTTTCTGGACATTTCGAATTCAAATTCCAAGTTAAAAAATATCCAAGATTAAGTTCAGAATTTTGTCAAGACGATGAAAATTCCGAAAAAAAAGAATACTCCAAGTTATGTTAAACTTTCATCATAACCACTTTAGTTACGAAATTTTCAGTTCAAATATTGAATACACAATATGCCCCAGGATATATTATTTGAAAATTTTGAAAATAGGTTATTTTGTTAGTTGTGGGTAAAATCACAGAAAATGACATTAGTTCTTTGTTTTTTGATTATTTAAGGACACTAGAAAAGGATTAACAGTCGCAGGAACTAATAGGATTGATCCCCCAAGAGCAAGATTCTTGAGGCATACAAGACAGTCGGAGACAGCAAATTCCTATGCGGTCTAGCTTGACAGTCAGGACTTTTGTGTACAGAAATCCTTTTTTTTATAGAGCTCCCAAGCTATGGATCTCGTTAGCGAAAGAAATTTTCCCGAAAAATTACAACCTATCCTTGTTTAAGAAGGTGGTTGATCGCCATCTATCCTTGTTTCCGCATCCTACTCGCAGTGCTTTGAAGACATAATGGGGTTACCCTTTGCGAGTGGATTAAACTTTATCGAAAGATATTATTTAAAAAGATGCTCTACAATTAAATGACTAAATTTGAAATTTTCGTTTTATTTTTAGGATATTATTTCGAAAATAGACTCTCAACTTAAGAATTATTGCGCTCTAGGTCTATTCTCTTTGCATGACACTCGTCGGAGTTATTTCACAGTTAATTTTACATACCGTTAGGTGGCGCCATACCTAACTACCAATTACAACGATTTAATCTTGACCATTTTCCAAAATTTCTTAATAATTAAACATCGTGTACAAAAAGTAATGGAAATGTCATTTTTAGTGGTTTAGGATCCAGCCGAAGTTGTTATAAAGAATGGATTTTTCTCCTAAACCCACAAATAAAAAAGAAACCCCCCTTCAGTACTCTATCCTGTGACACCGTATGACTCATTTTTGGTGGAATGGACTGATCCTTGGTTATCTTCAAAAATTACAATACAAATGTTGTCCCCTGAAACCAAGAAAGATTAAAAAGCACGACAAAGATTGCTCTAACGCGTTTCGACAGCCAAGCTATCATCTTCAGAGAGATACTGTACCTTTCTGAAGATGAGAGTTTGGTTATCGAAACGCGTTGAGCAACCTTTGTTGTGTTTTTTAATCTTTCTTGGTTTCAGGGGACAAAATTTGTATTTTAACACTGTATGACATTTAAAAAAAAACACCGAACTTCTAGGTATCTAAAAAAAGTCGAAGTTGGAAAAATAATATTTGTTTTCGTACAGTAAAATCCAGTTGAATTAAAAAAAAAATACAAATGGAAAAATTATTTGAATTAAAAAAAAGTTCAACAAATTTCCAAAGGATATCGAAATTTTCAGTTAAGCTGAAAAAAGAAACGATACATAACTTTCTAACAATAATTTTTTTTTCGAAATTCCGATGAATTAACCTGCTAATTCTGATGAGCCTGATCGAGTCTAATACAAGCCGACAGTTTTAAAAACAAAACCATAAGATTGTTCAAAATAAAAAACGTAAGACTTGAAATTATAACCGCAAATTTAAAAAATGACCGGAATGCTGAGAACAAACTTGAAATTAAAAAAAAACTTCAAAACGTTGAAATCTCATTGATAACAAAATTACTCAAGATGTTAGTAGTTTTATGTAAAAATTCGTATCTGGTACAGCAATTTATGTGTAATTGGAATATTAGCAGTTAGGCCCGTAACCAGGATTTTTTTCGGAGAGGGGCTGCGAGCTTTCTGCTAAAACTAACTACTCTTTGTTTGCGTTTAGGTTAGAGCTAAGAAGTCACGGTCCAAATACTACTTTATTATTAATACTATCATTGTATAGTAGAAGTATACTAAAATATGAAAAAATAAACTAAAAACATTTCTAGAGTCTAACTCTTCTAACATTCTGACAAAGTACTTTAACAACAATGTTGCCTATTTATCTTAATTTATATTTCTAAATAAAAACAGATGTGTGGATAAGATGATAAAATTACTCGAAAGATATTCATTTTCTAAAATTTATTTTTGAACTGTTTTCTATAACTTGCACTTGTGTATGAAAAATGCCTCTAGAAAGTGCCTCATTTAAAGACATTGAAGTCAGTTGGAGAAAAATCTTTTTTTAATTTTGTTCAAATTTTGATTAAATTCATAATTTTAACTTTTATCTCAAATTTAAAATTTTAAAACGAACATTTAGAATTTGGATATTCTTTCTAAATTCTGGAAGATTAGGTGTTTTTTTTTTGTAAATTCAAGTTTTCTGTTAGCGTCCAACTCTTTTTCTAACTGGCAACAACTTCAAATCCTACGTTTTTTATTTTGGGCAATTTTGGAAATTATTGTTGCTGTCTGAATTTGCGATGTCGAAATGAATTTGATTTTTCCGAATTTCGAAAAAAAGTTTTGCTATTAAGTTATTTATCGCTTTTTTGTAAGTTTTATCTTTAATCTCAAAATTTCGACTTTTTTTGGAAATTTTCAATTCGAATTAGACTTTTTGCTAAATGCGAAGTATGGTAATAGTTTTACTTTTTTTTTCTTAAAATTCAAAGTTTAAAATCTTGGTATTTACTTCAAAAGCACAAATATTTTTTTAAAGTTCAATTCTTTCCAGAAACCTGGAAATTTCGCCAAAGTTTTTGTGAAAAATATCGAAATTTTGAACTTAATCTTAAGTTTTTTGAATTTGGAATTTTCGTTTAAAATGTCTAGAAAATCTACATTTAGAGTGACAAACTCGTTCTAGAAAAAGTTTTATTGCGACCGTGTTTATATTTAAAAATGATCAAAATTCATTATTAAATATTTCTGAAAATATTAACTTTTTTAAAAATTTTGAATTTCCGAACAAAATTAGGATATGTCAGTTTTTAATGTGACCTGTTCGAACTCGACATTTTTAGTTTTTTAAATTTGAAATTTTAGAAATAAGGTGACATTTAGAATTACTCTCTAAATCAGAAGAAAAAAGAAGCTATAATTTAAAAAAAAATGATTGTAGCCAAAATTTTCTAAAAAAAATCTCTCATTTCCAAAAGATAAAATCTATTAACAAAAACGAATAGCACTCTCTCTCACTGTCTTGAAACAAAATTTAAAAAATAAACTTTGATATTTCCTGAAACTTTTAGTGTTTTCTCAAAATGGGCAGGGGATTTTTTTTATAAATTAAATGTCTAGAAAGAAAGTCAAAATATTTTGAAGAAGTCTGAATTTTGTACCAGTGCTTATATAAAAATGCTGAAAAATAAACTAAAATCATTAGGCTCATTTTTTTCAAAATTTCGACTTTAATCTTGACATTTTCAAACTCGTCGTAAAAAGTTGTAACAATTTTCTAAAAATATGAATTTAAAGTTGAAATGTTGTAATTAAAAGTACAATAAATTCTTAACTAAAGTTCAAATTTGATAACTAAGATCGAAATTTCAAAATTTTTTTGGAAGTTTTCACTTGGAAGTCGAATTTTGGAGAAAAAAGTCGAATTTGCGTCGAAATCGTAATCAAAATAACTTCATAACACAAAATTTCGAAATTTTTTATTATTAAGTTAAAACTTATTGAAAAATTTAAAAAATTCGAATTAAGCTGATGGGTTGAATTTATTAAAAAAATCCAGAATTTTCTAACTTAAAAATGCTCAAGTTTTGTGTAAAACTCGAAATTTATAAAAGAATCGACATTTTAGACAATTTTTTAAAGTTCAATCGCCATGTTAGAAAAATTATACAAAAAATTCATAAAAATAACTTATTAAAAAATTGTCTTCTCAAAATAATGGCTTATAAGATATTTTGATTCTTTAGTAAAGGGCCTAACATTCAAAATTTTATTCAAAAACCGAATTTAGAATTTAAATTTTTAGATTCCAAAACTGTAAAACTATTACCACAAAATCCAAGTTTTTCACAAAATTTGGTGTTAAATCTCGAAAAATCGCTTGTATAAATTTCCAGTTCTTCTGAAAATGTGATTTTTTTCAAAATGGGGAGTTTAAGCTTGAAAAATTTGCAAAATTCAACTTTTTTTAATAAAATTTAAAACGTAAGATTGAAATTTTAAATAAAAAAAAGAATTTTCAAGAACAGTTTAAATTTTTCTAGAAACCAAACCTCAGATTTAAAAGTCAAAATTTTGGAAACAATTCGAATGAATTTAAGGTAAAAATGTTAAGGTTTAGGGTGGAAATTCGAGAATGAACTCGAAATTTTAAGAACTTCTTCATTTGAAAAAGTTACACTTCTTTTGGATATCCTGAGTATAACCTAAAATCTATTATTTTTTCAAACTTCGACTGAGATATTTGTGTTTTTATTAATTGTGAGTTTTGGCCTGTTAATGCCTTTTTTAAGAGTATTTTACCTTTTTGGTGCCTTCTTTAGCTTTTCGTTTTTGGCTAATTTAACATTTTGCTCACCTTTTTACCGTGCTTGATTGGGCTTAAAATCCGGTCTCGAATCATAAGAAATGGCGCCAAATTTGAAAAAAAATATCCTTGCATTTCAGTACAAAATCATCCATTAAAAATGGTTTTTAAAAATGTCGTTCAGTTCAGTTCTATCTAGTGTAAAGCTAAATAATTTCGGGGGGCGGGGGGCTGTTAGCTGTCTTTATCGGAATTCAAAATATCCTGATGCATAACACAGATCAATGTAACTCGTAATGTGTCACGTTGTTTTAATGCATTAGCAGCGAATTGAAGTTTACGATGTTTTACTAATTTCACTAAATTCTGATTACGTGAAATAGTAAAGCTTGATTACTGTAAACATTTAATACTATCACTTCTCAATCGATAATTCTGAACTTAATTTTACACCTCATTATAACGTGCACATAGAATACCACTTAGACTGCGTAGTGCAGTTTTATAAACCCCAAGACTCCTAGAATTAAATGATTATAATTCAAAAATTCTATCAACCATGTCTAGCTCATCAGGCGTTTCAAATGTTAAATAACTTTCAAAAGGCTGGTATGTTAGCCTTAATGTTTGCTGAAAATTCCAATCTTGATGCTCGAAACGCAGAACCTTCTATTCTTCCTAAGGTTGGCACATTGATACGGCTGAAGTTGTTTTCAGACAACGCACAATCAGGAAGATTCTCTTTGAACTGGCGACACCTCGAAAGCTTCTGGCCTTGATGGTATTCCCGCTATTGTTCTTAAGAAGTGTGCCCCAGAGTTGACTCCTGTCCTAAGCAAATTGTTCACACTCTCTTACAACAGAGGTGTATTCCCTAACATCTGGAAATCTGCTAGAGTGCAGCCTGTCCCTAAAAAGGGAAAAAGGAATCTGGCTAACAACTATCGCCCTATATCTTTGTTACACGTTATATCTAAAGTGATGGAAAAGGTTATTAACATCGAGATTCTCAAATATCTGGAGGAAAATAGAATCATCTCCGACAGGCAATACGGTTTTAGACAATAACGTTCCACTGGCGATCTACTGGCATATGTTACTCATATCTGTAACTCAGCTATGGCAAAACATGGTGAGGCTAGAACTGTGGCATTGGCTATCTCAAAGGCTTTCGGCGGAGTCTGGCATCGATCTCTTCTCGCTAAATTAACATCTTATGGTCCTCCCCCTGGACTCTGTCATTTGATATCCAATTTTCTCGCTGACAGATCTCTTCAGGTCGTCGTCGATGGTATTTCATCCGAGACATTTGCGATTAACGCAGGGGTGCCTCAGGGGTCTGTTCTGTCTTCTACTCTATTTCTGTTACACATAAATGATCTCTTAGCTTCAACGTTCGATCCTATATACAGCTACGCAGATGATAGTAACCTTGTTTCATCTTTTTTCTCCGACAAACCATTATCTATCGCTGCTTCAGATCAACTAAGGGAGCAGCAGATACAGACGTTTAATCGGGATCTCGAGATTTTTCTGGAATGGGGTAAGTACAATTTGGTCGACTTCAACGCTTCAAAAACTCAGGCCGCGGTTTTCTCTAAGAAAATATCAAGGGATAATGCAACAAACATACTAATGGACGGTAGAAGCCTTCCGATGGGATCTAATCTATCTATCCTAGGAGTGATGCGAGCACTGACTTCTCTTGGAGCGATCATGTGCGCGCCATTGCCAAATCCGCCTCTCAGGCTTTCTTTTTAGAGCTAAAAAGTACTTTATATCTCCTTAGCTACTAATAATATACAACGCCCAAGTTAGGCCAACACTAGAATACTGCTCACATGTTTGGAGTTCAGCCCCAAACCACACTTTAGCTCTCTTGGATTCAATTCAAAGAAGAGCGATTCGCCTAATTGATGACGAGAGTTTGACCGATTCTCTCGAACACTAGAGCACAGGCGTATGGTTGGTGTCTCGTCTCCTTTCTACAAGTACTATAACGGAAGATGCTCGCAGGAGCTAATAGGATTGATCCCCCCAAGGGCAAGATTCTTGAGGCGTACTAGACAGTCGGAGACAGCAAATTCCTGTGCGGTCGAGCTTGATACAGTGAGGACCTCTGTCTACGGAGACTCTTTTTTCTATAGAACTTCCAAGTTATGGAACTTGTTACCGAAAGGAATTTTTTCCAAAAATTACAACCTATCCTTGTTTAAGAAGGCGGTTCATCGCCATCTATCCTTGTTTCCGTATCCTACTCGCAGTGCTTTGAAAGCATAATAGGGTTACCCTTTGCGAGTGAATTAAACTTTAAAAAAAAATTTGATAAACTAAAATTTCCGAAGAAGGTTTCACCCCTTTACCACATCGGCAATTAAATAAATAATTACGCGATACGTATTTCGCCAGCAGAACTGGCATTTTCAAGCGCACTAATCTTAAACGATTAGCAAAAGATGCATCGACGTCATCTGCATTGAGATTCAAATCGATACTTAATCACAAGCCACAGTGTTTAGTTCAGTGCTTTAGTAAAATTTCCGAAACTATTTACTCCTGGAGACCATCGATTTTTTCGTTTTTCTTAGACCTAAATAATGACATTTTTTTCAAAGTTTTTACTTCTTTTATGCATAAATTAGGGGTTAACTTTTCATCCAATTTCGGGCTTACAATCTCCCCTGATTTTACTTGTTTTTTTCTAAAATTTCGACTTTAAATTTACAATTTCAACCTTTCTAAAACTTATAATTTTTTATAGAGAATTTGATCGCAGTTTCGAGTATTGTGAAACAACCAGCAGGTTCAATTTCAAAATATTAAAATAGTGAGTTAACCAAATTAACGAAAATGTAATACCACGTGGCACTCTTTTTTTGCGATTGTTATCTGAAGGCCACCGACGAGAAAATTGTTATTTTCCAGGGGAATTTCCAAATCGCAAAACTCGCTAAATAAGTTCCACAACAATATCGCGTCGTTGGCTTTTAATCTGATGTTCTTTCTAACTTTATCTACCGTCATAAAGTTATACACCCTCAGATGGGAAATCCGCCTCGTCGTAAAAAGCAGTTTGCGGTTTCATCAAACCGGATCCTTAATCATCTGTTACAACACAATTTTTTTTTAAATTGACTGCACTCACAATCTGTTATACGCATCGATACGGCAGCTGTATCTTAAAGAGGGAATATTTCAACTGAATTGGGGGTGAAACAGCCGAGAGATGTTAATAAGACTCGATGTATTTTGTAAACTGACTGATCCTGTTTTATTATTTATGAAGTGTTTCATCCAACAATAGAATCTGACAAAATTGCAATGTTAATTAAGCGCCCTGTGAAATTTTGTCAACGGTAAATAATTACCGAGCAGGAGAATCAATAGTGACTCTGCGAGAAGCAGCAGAAATTGGGAATTCGTTAAAATAACTTGCTGCTGACCTACTCTTAAAATAACACCTTCTATTTCAATTAAATCGGTAAGTTCTTAGTAAAATAGTAACTTCTTAGTGAAATTGTGAACATTTTAATTATGTTTGGTGGAACGGACTGCTCCTTGGTTATTTTCAAAAATTGAAATACAGAACATGTTCCCCTGATTTTTTGATTCAAAATTTTAGCTACCAAAAATTTAAACTTTTTTCAAAATTTTAACTGCTCAATATTTCGACTTTTGAAAACCTCGACCTATCTGATAATTTTCACTTGCTTTCAATATTCTTGTTTCGAAAATTTTGGTTTATATTGAAAAGTTGAGTGCAAATTTCTCAACTATTCAAAATTCAACTTTTTTAAAATTTCGAATTATTTCGTAAATTCAATAAAAATCAAATCTTTTGCAAATTTTAATATTTTTTAATTTCGACTATAAAATTTCGATCATTTCTTCTTGAAAATTTCTTCTTTTGCAAAATTGTGACTTTTTTTAGAAATTTAAAAGATTTTGAAAATTTTTGTCATGTCAACGAACGACTTTCTTTATTGAAAATGTTAACCTTTTCTTAAATCTGCACTTTTTTGAAATGTTCGACTTTTTATTTTAATTCCCACTTTGTTGAAAATTCTAGTCTTTTGCAAATGTTCGAATTTTTCAAAATTTTGGTTATTTTCGGAATTTAAAATTTTTGGAAAGGTTAAAAATTTTGATTACTTTGATTTCAACTATTTTCAAAATGTTTTTTTCAATTTATTTAACATTTTTTCGGCCCAGTTTGGAAATATTTAGATTTTTATGGTTTGTTGACAATTTTCTAAACAGTTTTTGAAATGCGACTACGTGATATTTAAATTTATTGAAAACGTCACTTCATGACAGTTCACAAATTAAAAGGTTATTTTATTTTACATAGAATAGGAATAATGAAAAATAGGAGACCAAAATTAGATATGGAAAAAATAAAAATGTTGTTTTTTTGATAAATTAGGAAAATATAAAAAATACATAAAAAGTTGTAGCACTGGACATCGATGTTTCGCTCTCATTTGAGCTCGTCAGCAGTGCATAACATGGAAAGGGAAAAATAAGGAAGAAATACCTAAAAATAAAAAAATTTTTTAAAATATAAAAAAGAAAAATTAAGAAATTTTAACATGAATAGACGTTTCATCATCAATTTACTGTGTTAAAAATTTTACTGTGTTAAAAATTTAAATATTTGAAGCCCGATCCACAAGAAACAACTACAATTTTTGATGTATTTTTTATATTTTCCTAATTTATCAAAAAAACAAAATTTTTATTTTTTCCATATCTAATTTTGGTCTTCTATTTTTTATTATTCCTATTCTATGTAAAATAAAATAACCTCTTAATTTGTGAACTGTCATGAAGTGACGTTTTCAATAAATTTAAATATCACGTAGTCGCATTTCAAAAACTGTTTAGAAAATTGTCAACAAACCATAAAAAAAAATTTAAATATTTCCAAACTGGGCCGAAGAAATGTTAAATAAATTGAAAAAAACATAATATTTCCGGTCAATAAGGTTCTACCGTGAAGAATATTTTCAAAATTTTAACATTTTTTAAACTGTCGATCTTTTATTTGAAAATTGTGATTTTTTGAAGTCAGACATTTCTCAAAACCTTTTATTGAAATCTTCAACTAACGTTTCGTAAAATTTTGACTCTATTTCGAAAAGGTTCGAACTTTTCAAAAAAAAAGTCAAGTTTTCAAAAAGAGTCGAAGTTTTGAAAAAAAGTCAAAGTTTTTTAACTTTTTTTCAAAATTTCGACTCTTTTTGAAAACTTTACTTTTTTTGAAAAATTGAAACTTTTTAAAAAAATTTATTTATACATTTTTTTAAACATTTTCAATTAAATTTTTGACTTAAAAGAAAAGATTCTTTTTGAACTTGAACTATTGAAAATTTCGACTTTTTTCAAAATTTTACCTTTTCAAAACTTCAACATTTTTGATAATTATAAATTTTTTGATAATTTTGAGTTTTCTTCAATATTCAAAATATTTAGCTTCCTTGAAAATTCAATTAAAAACTCTGCAATTTATTTTAAATGTCGATATTTTTCCCAAAATTCGTCTTTTATTTACATTCCCAAAATTATTGAAAAGGTCGGCCATTTTATAAATTAAAATTTTTTTTCAATATCCTTATTTTCTTTTGAAAATTTGACTTTCCATGAAAATTTCAAAATTTGTTAAAATTTGACTTTTTTTAAAAAAATCGACTTTTCTGATAACTTAAGCTTTATTTTTCAAATGTGGTAATGTTTTTCTTTTTAAATTTACATTTTGTTAAAAAAAATTTCGAAATAACACCCGAATTTAAAAAATTGATATCAAAAATTTCTATTTTTAAAATTGTGCAAAGTTTTGAAAGAAATTTCAAAAAAAAAACTTCCATTTTACGTACAAATAAATTGCCAAAATTTTGAATTTTAATCACAAAAAATTGGCTTCAAGCTGGAATATCTGATTTTCTTTTATCGAAATTTGAATTTTAAATACGAACTTTAGAAGTTCTACAATAAATTTAACATTTCTAGAAAAATTGGAAATTCCGATTCAAAATTTTCTTTGGTCCTACAGTAATAGTAATTTTTTAGAGAAATATCAAATTGTAAAAAAGGTCGAAGTTTACAAGGTTTATTATTCTTGAAATTTCAATATTTTTCCCAAAGTTTTCTTATTTTTATGCAGATTTGAAGTTTATTTTCCCTAAATTTATACTTAATAATTTTGAGTTTCTTATCAAAATTATAAAATAAAATGAACTTTAAAATATTAAAATTTCATTAAAAAACTTTTAAGTTTTCAAAACAAATTAAAGAGAAATCAAAATTTCGACAAGAAAGAATATTTTAGAAACAAAATCTCCAGAAAAAGTCAAAATTTCTAGAAAAATTATTTGTATAAAATGTTTAGAGAAAAACACGAATTTCATAGGAAACAAAGCAAAATTTCTTTGAGAAAAAATCGAAATTTGAAAAAAAATTCATATATCTTTACAAATAAATCAAAATTTTTTGTTTTTTCCAAAATGTTGAAATTTTTATAGAGCCTTGGGGGTTGTTTCCAAACATTTTTTGTCAAAACTACAAAATAAAATAAACTTTAAATTGTCAAAGTGTCGTAAAAAATTTGACATTTTTGAAGCAAATTAGAAGAACATACCGAAAGAGTTGGAGAAGTTGGAATTTCTAGAAGAAATTTTAAGAACAACACTTTAGGGAAAAATGAAAATTTTGCAGAAAAAATCAAAATTTCCTAAAAAATTCGAAATATCTGAAAAAAACTTAAAATTTTCATACAAAATAAGATTTGAGGTTAAAATTCGAAGATATCGGATTAACTTATTTTTTAGAGAAATAGTAAAATGCGAGATGGGTTGTATTTAGATTTTTCTTGAAATTGTAATTATTTTCTTAAAATGTAGACATTTTTAAAGAACTTTAAGTTTTTTTCTTACATTTTAATTTCTGCTTGAAATATTGATTTCTTTTTGAATACTTTTACAAAAATTAGTTTTTAAACATGTGATTTTAATCTAAATTAAAAATAAAATATGTAAATGTAACTTCGTGAAAGAAACCTAAAATTTCTATAAAAAGAAATCAGAGAAAATTTAAAATTTCAACCAAAAATTGTGAGAGAAAAACTCGTAAGCGAAATTGGGGGTGCTGCAGTTCCACAGTGCTTATACGCCACCCGCCACTGGTTGACACATATCAGAGAGAAATGTACGAAATAAAGTATCTAATTAAACGCATCCTTATTATCATAAGAACAAAAATTGAAATACAGAACTTGTCCCCTCAAACCAAAAAAGATTAAAAAACACAACAAACGTTGCTCTCACGCGTTTCGGCAACCAAGCTTTCATCTTCGGAGAAATACTCAGAAAAAAAATCTTAAGAACATTTGACAACTTCCAGACGAAATCAGAGGCGATCATGTGTGAAATAAAAAATAAAAAAAGTTCATCCATATACTCATTGGATTGATCTAAGGCTTGTGAAGGGAAAGTTGGCAAAATTAAAATGTTTGTAAATCTTGTAGGCATTCTCTCTTGTTCTAAAGCTTGAAAAATCGACGCCCTTCGACTTCCCATACTTGGGGTCGATGCTTTGTCGCAAATCCTTTTAGATCCCATGTTCCATCTAGATGACAACCGAATGAAAATTGGTGTATTTTTCATGTGTTAGTAGAGTTGATCAAAAAGTACATGCCGGCATTAGCCGGCGTTTGATGTAGCTTGACGGGCAATCAGATTTTCCCGATAGATTGTATGCGCCCACGCAAGTCGATCTCATGAGCAGGTACAAGTATATCATTCCTTATCAGAGGCAAATAGGTCGTTAGCCACCCATATGGGATGTTTTGTCTTTGACAGGGGATCTTTAGACATGCAATAACGTACTTTGGAACGTTTAGGAGTTCGTTTTAATAATAAATTGGGAAACTCAAGCTGAGGTAGTGGGAAGTTGTTTTGTTTGCATTGTGGTCAATGTTCAGAGTCACGTTTGGCCGTTTGCACATATTTTTGATGAAATTAGGTCAATGATACCTTACAACCTAGCTTTAGCAATTTAACGTCTGCTGGCTCTACATTGCCTACACTACGTGTTAATTACGAGCTTTGAATAATTGAATCTTTGAGTAAATAAACGAGTTATACGACGCTTGTTGGAAAAACTGAAATTGAAAAATATTAAATTATTTCTGCCTGATTTTTACTCCAAGTACACATTTGGAAGCTCACCGTAAAAGGACTATTAATTTAAAAAAAAGTAACTTGGACATTTTGTGGTTTTTCTTGAAATTAAAAGCTTAAACCTGCTTCTAATTAAATTCAAAATTTAAATTTATTTTCCAGAATTTCTAAATTTGTAAATCGTAAAATTTAACAATGAATTACAAATGTGGACTTTTCTTGAAATTGTTACTTTTAGCTTTTTCCAAAATTTTCAGTTTGAGTTGAAGTTTTGTGCAGATAATTATTTCGAAATCAATCTTCGACTTTTTTCTTTATAGTCTAGGGTAGATAATTTTTGAAACCAAAAAAAATTATAGCAGGATAAAACCTATTAGAAAAGAAAGATAATGCAACAAAAATATAAGAAAAGATAAATTACGGGCGATTTGAGGTCGGGAAGGAGTAGGGGGTGAGTTTTTAAGGGTAAAAAACGGTTTATCTTGATTTCTGTCAAAACTACAAATCCTATGAAAAAAAATTAAATAGCAAAGTTGTAGGTAATAAGAAGATCTACAACTTTTGTATTCACACTTTTTTAACATAACCTCAAAATTCACGTGGAAAGTTCAAAAAACCAGGTTTATGGTTTTTTATTTTTATCTTTTACAAAAAATTTTTTTTCTCGCGAAATTTGGTAAAAACTTACCTTCTTATATCCTAAAGACACTGTAAGTTTTTTTGATTTAAAATATTTGTTTTTTCACCTTATTTTGACTCAATATCAAAAAAGCACCCTAATTTTCAATCGAAAAATCTCACGTTAAAATTTTAGCTTTTTCAAAAAACTCGGTGGGCTTTTTGTTCGTTGAAATGTCTACTTTCTGATGGTGTAAAAAAATATACATTACTATGCTAAATCTTCTAAGAAAATTCAAAAAAACGAAAAGTACTCCAATTCGAAATTTTTTTTTATCTTTATGTACAATTTTGAGCTATTAGTTAAAATGTATACTTTAATTTCTCGAAAAACGTAAGATTCCATTTTACATTGATAAACAAAAAAATTTAAGGGAAAAACTGGATTGAATCAAAATGTTTGCCTTTTTTCTACTATGTTGATTTTAAACTCACGTGTTTTCTAATTTTTTTGAAAGTGTTGACTTTGGGTTAAAATTTTTACTTTGAAATTAAAAATTTTTGAGTTTTTTTCAACGTTTCTCTTGAAATTGCAACTGATTTTTTCAAAATTTTGACACCTCGACGTTTTATGTCTCGGGACAGAAATACTGACTTCGGTTTTTTTCTTAGAATTTGGAGTTATCATAATTTAATTTTAAAACAAAAGTTTGGAAAAAAGTTGATAAGTCTGGATTAAACCTGGCATTATAAACTTTTTCCTGAAATTTACAGTTAAAAGTCTCTAATGTTTAACTGCCATTCTTAAAAAATTGAATTTAAACCGAAGCTTTCAATTTAAAATTTACATTTTTTTGCACCAGAGTATGTTTTTCTCTTAATGGTTCCAAATGCAAAACTTTTTTATAGGAATATAAACTTTTTTCTCGCAATCCCGATTTTTTTTTAAATTCTGAGTTATCTCGCGGAATTTTGATTTGGAATCAAAAAGTACCTCAACATTTCATAGCAAAAACCAAAATTTATCAACTCGAAATTTTCATTTATTTAAATATATTTTGAAGTTAATTTTTTTTTTAAGTTTAATCCGCTTGCGAACTGTAACTCCATTATGCCTTCAAAGCACTGCGAGTAGGTTGCGGAAACGAAGATAGATGGCAATCAACTGCCTTCTTAAACAAGGATAGGTTGCAATTTTCGGGGAAAATTCGATAACGAGTTCCATAGCTCCAAAGTTCTGTAAAAAAAAAGAGTCTCCACAGACAGAAATCCTCACTGGGTCAAGCTGAACCGCACAGGAATTTGCTGTATCTGACACTGTCTTAGTATGCCTCAAAAAGCTTGCCCTTGCAGAAATCAATCCGATTAATTCCTGTGAGCATCATCCGTGATAGTACTTGTAGAAAAGAGACAAGTCACCAATCATCCGCTTGTGCTCTAGTATTTCGAGAGACTCAAACTCTCGTTATCAATTGGGCGAATCGCTCTTCTTTGAATTGAATTCAAGAGAGCTAAAGTGTATTCAAATAAATCGTTTCTATAAACTTATTAATTTGTTATTTGTCTTAAACTCTAAAAAATAAGAAAAAATACGTTGGACTAACCGGAAACCATTTTGCAAATGAATTCTGAATTTAAGGACCGATAGCTTTTTAAGACGAGGATTCTTTTTACCTAAAAAATAAAAAATGAGAATACAGCAACTGACGCACATTTAAATCTTTATTATTTAATTTTGGGACATTTTTATCTGCATTTGAAATTTAACATGAGGAAGTAAATTAAAAAAATAAATAAAATGATGATGTTGAATGATAAAATATTAATATCATTTTTTTTTCTTTCAGGACTTATTAGGAATATAGTTAACGTTAAAACAGAGGGTAAGTCAAACATGAAATAATTATTTTATTTCTAATATGTAATATATTCGTGGACTTCATATGAAGCAAAAATAACTGAGTCCACAAGTCAGGCGAGTATTCTTGTCAATTTATTAATAACTAATTAGTTTGACATTTTTAACTATTTTGTTAACTACTCTTGACTACATGGACAGCAATAACAAAGAAGAAATACTCATAGCAAATAAAAATATGTCACAAGATCATAGCTGTAGCTCTTCAGTAACTGCTAAGAAACATTCGTACTTG
Organism: Dastarcus helophoroides; assembly: GCA_028583605.1. Classification (NCBI taxonomy): domain Eukaryota; kingdom Metazoa; phylum Arthropoda; class Insecta; order Coleoptera; family Bothrideridae; genus Dastarcus; species Dastarcus helophoroides. Next base: position 15,135,700 of record CM053329.1, read on the forward strand.
TCAAAAGCCAAATTAGTTCCTAAACCTGCTTTCCAGAAAAGGGACCAAGCAATTATTTTTCACGCAGAAGATAACCTTAAATTGTTCGACTATGTAAAAGCTGTCGGAGACCTAATCGGAGCCAAAAACATCTCTTTTGCCTCTCGAATATCGAATAATAGAATCTGCATATACCTGACTAGTACTGAGCTTGTGGATCAGTTGATCACAGCACATCCCATTATTGTCATAGAAAACATAAATTTAAATATACGCAGACTTGTATCGCCTACTAAACGAATAGTTATCTCAAACATAAGCCCTACAATAACGCACAATGTTGTTGAAAACGCGCTGACCCGTCTCGGATTACATCTAGCCTCCCCGATTTCTTTCTTAAAAGCATGAATCTCTGATGAGGAGTACAACCATATATTCAGTTTCCGAAGGCAGGTTTATGTCTTCTCATCCACAGAAAATGTTGATGTACAATCTTCCCTAGTAATTCCATATGATGGAAATGAATATCGAATTTTCTTCTCTACAGATAAAATAGAAAGCTTTATTTGTAAACAAACAGAGCACATTGCAAGCAATTGCACGAGACCTCCCTTAACGACCATTTTATTACCTATGCATATCCCAACACAATCCTCGAGTGCTACAGAATCGTCCCAAGCGGCCATAGAAAGCAGCCAAAATTATGATCCTCCCACAGCGTTAACTACTTCTTCAAAACGAGGCCTTTCGCAAATATTGACCCTAAGTGAGCAGGGTAGTATTCCAAATAACTTGTCTTCTACTATACCACCTGGCATATCCAAAATGTCACCTCCTAATAACAGCAGTAACACTCGAAAGAATGTGAAACCTGCTAATAAAAGACGCAAAAGAGATACACCCTCAGAACCTGCACTAACAGAATCTACAAAATTCTTCATTCAGGAACTATATCAAAGGAACGCGAAAGATTTTACAATTCCTATTCATAATCTCTTTGCTTTTCTAGAAAACTCCTACGGCAGTAACAACGCTTACATGGAAGCTTTAAATTTTACTACGGATATGAAATCCCTTCTGTCAAATATGCATAAAATATATTCTGCCCTTAAAGAAAGGCATATCAAAAACCGTTTTACTGGATTGACTAAAAAAATCAAAGCATACTTCACATCGGAAGAACTTGAAATCCAAAGCACATCCAGCATATTATCTCAACACTCTCTAGATTTCAGCGATGAAGACGTTAACTGTGATGACTCCAAGCAGTCAACAAAATCAACATTTTAAAATTACTTAAAAAATTCACTCTCCTACAATGGAATTGCGATGGATTTTATCCTCGCCTTGAACGTATACAACACCTTGTCTCAGATACCCTACCTGATATCATCTGCTTCCAAGAAACAAATTTTAAGGAAACTTATAAGCCTTACCTCAAAAATTATGAGGGTTATCACTATTTGAGGACTGAATGTTCGAGATCTAGTGATAGAACTTCTATATTTGCATTACAGGATATATTTGCTCCTAAAATTTCCGATAACAACAACCCTAAAAGCAGTAGCCATCAATGTCTGGTGTCTGCAAAGGGTTACAATATGTAACGTATATATATCACCGAACCACTAATCTAACAGAAGCTCATATCTATGACCTTGTAGCCCAGTTACCAACCCCGTTCATCTTTATCGATGACTTTAATGCTCACAACGTGATCTGGGGATCCGAATACTCATTTGGGCGAAGAAAAATGATCGAAAATACAATAAACAACACCAATTTAAGACTTCTAAATACTGGATGCAGCACACACTTCAATATACATACGGAAAAACTCTCATCTATTGATCTTAGACAGTCTGTACGATAGTGATCACTACCCCATAATTATTTCAGATAATGTATTTAAACCTGCAGACTCTGTTACCAAATGAAGACTAAGGCAAACAGATTGGAACGGTTTTAGTTCGTATATAGAGTCACAAACTGATATACTTCAATTTTCTGATGATATCGACCAAAGTACAAACCAGTTTATCAACTGTATCGTTTCGGCAGCAGAAAAATATATTGGAAGGCATGAAATAAATGTTAGACAAAAAATAGTTCCATGGTGGAATGACGCTTGTTCAGTCGCAACGCGGGGGTGCAAAAGAGCTTTAAATAAATACCACAGAACTCAGTCTCGAGATGATCTTATTTCTTATAAAAAATTAAAAGCAAAATCCAAGCGAATCTTAAAAGAAAGCAAAAGGAAGTCATGGAATAAATACACGAGTGAAATAACGTGTGAGACGCTCCCTAGCCAAGTATGGAAGAAAATAAAGCAAATAAAAGGTCATAATACAGTTTGTAAGATACCTGATAATGGTCAAATCATCACAAATAGCCAGGATATTGTCAACATTCTCGTAGATCATTTTAAAGCAAAAACAAAAAATAAAGATATTCAACAAACACTACATATTGCAACACCATTAACATTTCAAGATTCTGCACCACTAAATAACGTTTTCTCACTTCAAGAACTTAAGCACGTCCTTTCCTCCTGCAAAAACTCTGCAGCAGGACCAGATAATATTCCTTTCATTTTTTTTAAAAACCTTTCTACACTTAGTTTAAAAAAGCTCCTGGAATTATACAACCTGATTTGGCTAAGACAAAAATTTCCATCTCAGTGGCGGCAGTCCATAATATTTCCTTTCAGAAAAAATAATACCACCTCAGTCGACCCTAAATGCTTTCGACCTATTACGTTAACTTGCACGATGTATAAACTATTAGAGAAAACGATCAACAAGCGTCTGATGTGGTACCTTGAGAGACATAAGCTTCTTCGTCAAGAACAATCTGGATTTAGACCACATCGCAGTACCATAGATAACCTTGTAGCTCTTGAAACAGATTTCTGATGCTTTTAGTACCAAGCAAGACGTTGTAGCAGTAATTTTTGATATAGAAAGTGCGTTTGACAGTACTTTAAGTTCGGTCATTTACTACAAATTAAAGGAAATTAATCTGACAGAACACATATTACCTTATTTTTTAACCGATAGAACATCTAAGGTTTTTGTTGCAAAATACTGTAAATAATCTACCTAGCTAATCTAAAATGTCAGGTTTTAACTTCTCTGCTTTCAAGTCTAAAGATATTAAATTTAGCCGAAGGAGAGAAACCCATGAACCAAGTATAATATTAAATAATCAACCTTTACAAGTGGTAGATCGACACAAATTTCTTGGACTAACTTTTAAAAGTCGTCTTACCTGGAAACAACACATTCAAGAAGTTAAAGGACACTGTTCAAAAAGTCTAAACATCTTAAAAACGTTATCACACCACCACTGGGGTGCAGAAGAGGATGCCCTCCTCAGGATATATAGAGCCTTAATACGTTCCAAACTAGATTATGGTTGTTTAGTCTATATGAGCGCTAGCAAATCTAACCTAAAAAGCCTGAACACCGTACATAATACCGCACTTCGTATATGTCTGGGTGCTTTTAGATCTAGTCCTTCCGAATCCCTCTATTGTGAAGCTCGCGAGCTCCCTCTTTGGTTGCGACGCGAAAAACTTCTGCTGTCATATGTCATATGACGCCAAAATATCTGCTAACCCTAACAATCCAATCTGTGGTATATTCAACTCCTTCCAAACGCCGGCACTGAGTCGTCCAAGAAGTTTACTTTCTGTCTGTCAAATATTGAAATCTTTGCTAGGAGACATTAATCTTTTGAAGACAACCGTAAATTCTACTTCGTCTGTACCCCCTTGATTTTTAACTTTACCCTCTGTCAACATGTCCTTGTGTGAATATAGAAAACGAGAAACTTCTAATGCCCTTCTCAGGCAAGCTTTCTTGGAATTAATTAATTCAGAACAACTTTCTGCAGCAAAGAGCATCCTGTATACCAATGCCTCAAAAAACGAAAATGGTGTTATTTGTTTAGTTACTACATCCAACACTACCATAGCAAGTTATCAGCTTCCCACCCACTGCAGTGTTCATACTGGGGAATTATATGGTATTCCTGTGGCACTCAAATCGATCATAGTAGCAAATCAGAAAAGAATCGCTATAGGCACAGACTTATTGGCCTCAATCCATTGCATTAAAAACATCTATACCCAAAATACTCTGGCTCAAAAAATTCAAAAAATGTCCACCATTTATATTCCCAGGATATTAATACAAGTATTGTTTGGGTACCGTCTCACGTTGGTATCAGTGGAAATGAAAATGCTGATCAAGCAGCCAAAGAAGCTATAGACTTTGATTTGCCATCTCCAAAGAATTTGCTACAACAAGCAATAGTACACAAGTGGCAAACGCACTGGAATCAATCAAATACTAAATTGGCCCTAATTCAACCTAGAATTGAAAACCCCAAGATGATACGAATGAAAAAATAATATTTTCAGAAGATTAAGAATTAGCCATACCAAAATAACACACAATTACTTAATGGAATCTGGTTATCCTCCTTATTGTGATTATTGTAACTGTGGCCTTACAGTTAAGCACATCCTGGCCGAATGTCCACAACATGCTGAGGCTCGACAACGCTTCAACCTAACCGGTGACCTCAAAGAACATCTCACCTTCAGTAATTATAATATTATTCTAACGAAATGTAAATTGTCAAATTTAGTGCATAAGAAAAGTTTCTAGAAAGATCTGATAAGGGGAAAGCGGCCGCGATAACGAAGCAAACGGCAGATAAGCGTTCCCGAAATTTCGGCAAACGAAAACCCTTATCTGCCGGATTGTTCTAGAACCTGGAGGCCATAACTATATAAAGCAGACAGCTTTCCCTCGAGTAAGTTAGTTAGAGTCGGTGTAGTTAAGTAGTGACTTAGCAGCTAGAAGTCAGTAATTGAGTTAATTGTTCAGTTGTAGTGATCCTAGTTGAGTTTGAAAATATTATTCAATTCATGTGTTAATCAATTCGAACCGATAAAGCCCGTAACAATATAATAAAATTTCTACACTGCATTAAAATGTACAATCGTATTTAAACCACTATCTATTTTTGTATACTAACTGAATTTGTGCCAATGGCCATTAGCAGTCAAGGCACATTAATTTTAAATAAATAACTAATTTGTTGTATATCTACGGAAATATCTAAGGAAAAAAAAATAAAACGAGCGGTAGAAATGGCAGTTAACACTCCTACAAACAGTAAAACTTTTATATGCTCTCGTTAAGTCAAAATTTAACAAGAAGAATTTCTAGTTTCAAAGTGAATTTTTCCAAAAAGTAGAAATTTCAAGACCTTTATCTTATAAAAAGTAAAAAATCTTAAATATAAAAATAAAATTTTTAAAAACAATTCAAAATTTCCAAAAGAAACAAACGCAACTAAAAAAGATCTCGAAAAAAAATCAAAATTTTAAAAAAATTTATAATTTATAAAATCATTTCCCAAAATTGTTGGTATAAAGCTAAACGATAAATAAAAGGGAAAAATTTGGAGTTCAAGCGTAGAGAGAAATCGAAATTTCCTTAAATAATTAAAATTTTTAGCACCATTTTTAATGATTAGATATTTCGAAAAAAAATACATACATTTCAGTTACCTTTTTCTGAAAAATTTTGTTCTCATTTAAAGTTTACTCGTTTTTTTTTAATTTAAAGATATTTTCGCTAAAATTTCTAAAATGGTTTTTTTGAGATTTCAATTTATTTTTGAAACTCATTCTTTACCAAATTTCTCTTTTTTTTTCTTCATTTTTCTTCAATTTTTACTCTTTCTGGACTTTTATTTCAAAATTTCACGTTTTGTTTTCAAAATTTGTTTTTTCAAATTTCGATTATTTTCTTCAAATTCGATACAAATTTTATTGAAAAAAAGGGGTCAAAAATGTCTTTAACATTTCGGCTTTTTTTTCTAAATTTAACCTTTTATGTTTTTGCCAATTTTTGCTTTTGCCTAAAAAGTCTTCTTTCATCGAACATTTGAACTTTTTTAGGGTTTTGTACCTCAAAAGGAAAGGACGGAACTTTTATAATCTCACTCTCGTGGCCGTTCGTCCGGCCAAGGTGGTTTTCCTGGAAAACTGGGTAATGTGAAAATTTGAAATTTTGTACAGCGTTAGTTCTCGAGATCTCACGCTAATACGATCAGCCCAATGATTGAAAAAAAAAATGTTTTATAATAAAATAAGTAGTTAATTTTGTCTCCGAAAAATTAAGTTACTGCAGGTTTTTTTTAATATCGTAATAGTTTTTCAAATCATAATATCATATCATCATAATAGTTGTTAAGAAAACAAATATTTTATGGAAAAATGGCTACTTGCATTCAAGGGTTTTTGACTCGTATAGTAATAACGTTTTCAAATAATAAACTTGAGGCAGCTAAAGAATAGAATTTATTTTTATGTGTCATTTAGGTGAATATTTTCGGATTTAGTATTAGTTTACGCATCGCAGTAATTGCGGTTGAGATCCAACATTTTAGCGCCAACCGAGGCGATCTCTTAAACTGTATTAATCGTCGACTTATTGGAAATTGTAAATGAATGCTTTTTATCAATTCCGTAAATTGAAATACAGAACTTGTCCCCTGAAACCAAGAAAGATTAAAAAAACACAACAAAGGTTGCTCTAACGCGTTTCGACAGCCAAGATGTCATCTTCAGAGAGAAACTAACAAAAATTCCGTAAATATTTGAATTGATTGTAAAAAAAGTGTGCATATCTGATAATAAACCATTTTTAATTTTTCAATTATAACACCAAAAAATTTCGATAGAAGGTCAAATTCATACATAAGTAAAAATAATTTTATTTGGTCTATTGACTATTCACTGTATAATTGGTACGGAACCCTAATTGTGTGAGCTTAGCTCGCTCTTGGCTGCATTATTCTATAAATGTTCTTTTTTTAACTTGGCCCTTTTCTGAACATTCTACTTTTTTCTCAAAATTTGACTTTCTGTGGAATATATATTTTTAAAATTTCCATATTTTTCTGGCATCTTAAAAATTTTTCGCAAATTGGACCTTCTTCAAATTGACCTTCTTGAAATTTCAATTAAATTAATCTTTTTTTCTCTGTTTTTGAGGACCTAGCCTAAGATCATCGCTGAGTCTTGTGCGTTCACGTTTGAATTCAAATATCAGCGAGAAATGGTCGACTGATCTGGATGCTTCATTATCAAAAACAGCAACCAACTCGGCATGATATCCTTGTTGCGATAAACCTCTTTGAAAGTTGTAAAAAATTATCGCTCGGAAATGTTCTCGATTTAATTCCATTTTTCTGAACGGCTTAATAAGTTTCAAAATTCCCTGTAAACCACTTGTTGTATTTTGAGGAAATTTTCAGCAGGTGTTTATTTAACATTGAGGTTAATTTCGAAAGTAGGCATTTTGTTATTTGCACTCTCTCTGTGGCGATATGCAAAATAAAAAAGATAGCCCTCGTATTCAGGTTTAAACTTGATGATTCGTTGGCACTCTGTTCTCGAAAAACATTCCCATATTAAGATCATACTGGGGACCAACCAATTCTATTTTTTTACAAAAATAAACAAACCAAAATAAGTATGAGGTAATTATTTTTAATTACCGTTTGGTAAATAAACATTGCTTTAACCTGAAGAGTTGATGATAAGTCCGTTTAATGTTAAAATGTTGCATTTGTCAACTTATTTAGACGCATACGTTATCTGTTGAACTCTAAAATTAGTCAAACCTGATAATAAATCAAGCAATTAAATAAACAAAACAAAGTAAAAAATATGGACCTGCAATAAATTTTGTTGAAAATTAACCCTTACTTGCCTAACTAGATATGTCTGCAAAAGTTGTTTGCGAAAACTTGGTAAATTTACCCCAACCAAAAAAAAAAATAATCGAATCACCACCTTTAATTTTTAGAACGTGCAACTTTCGATTGAGACAGTAACAAGTTCGACGTGTTCTTAATTTCCACTTACATCTGTCTAGCCTTTAGGAAAATAACGCGCTGTTTTTCTAACACGTACGTACGAGAGATTCACGAGATTCGAGTGTATTATTTCTTTAAATTAACGCCAACGGACGCCAACACTTTAGAAATCGAATACTTCAAGATATTTTAGTTCTAAAGAGCAGTTGTACTATCGTCGTGTTTACTTACAATGGACCTGACCGCATAATTACTCCAAATAACAAAACGAATCCATTCAACTTCCATCTTTACTAAAATTAGCATCCAACGACTGCATGTCGATCTTAATTAAAATTAAGATCCAACGACTGCATGGCAGTTCGTTTTACAAAAATCGAAATACAAATCTTGTCCCCTGAAACCAAGAAAGATTAAAAAACACAACAAAGGTTGCTCTAAAGCGTATCTCTCTGAAGATGAGAAAAAAAAATACTTCTTGAAAACATAACTTGTTTTTTTTTTGTTTTTTGATGGAACGGCACTGGTCCCTGGTTATCTTCAAAAATTGAAATACAAAACTTGTCTCCTGAAACCAAGAAAGGTTAACAACACAACAAAGGTTGCTCTAACGCATTGCGACAGATGAGCTATCATCTTCAGAGAGATACTTCATCTTCAGTATGGCTCTGAAGATAATAGCTCGGCTGTCGAAACGCGCTAGAGCAACATTTGTTGTGTTTTTTAATCTTTCTTGGTTTCAAGGGACAAAATCTGTATTTCAATTTTTAAAGATAACCTAAGAGCAGTCTGTTCCACAAAAAAAAGTTAGTTCTACGTCTCAAAAATCCACAAGGTTTTATTGTTATTACAACACGTGCATTTTCTTTGATTTAAAACGAAATTAACGTCTAACAAGTCTTTGAAGCAATTCGTCCTTTTACGTCAGAAAAAATCCACAAAGGAAGAATTTTTGTTGCTATTACAACACGTAGATATTTATATGAGAAAAAAATCAGTGATGTGCAGTGCTACAACCTTTTTTTGCATTTTTTTATATATTTTTATACTTCCATAATTTATTAAAATATATAATTTTTTTTATATGTAATTTTGGTCTTCTTGTTTCCATTTTTTTATTCTAGTGTAAAATAAACTAACCTATTTTTTGTCAACTGTCATAAGGGTGAAGTTTTAAATAAACTTAGATATCACGTACTCATATTTCAAAAACTGTTTTAGAATATTGTCAACAAACAATAAAAATTTAAATATTACCAAACTAGGTCGCAGAAATGTTAAATAAAACCAATAAACTATGAATATTCTTTGATTTCAAACGAAATTAACATCTAACATGTCTTTAGAGCAATTCCCCATTCCCTCAGAAAAAATCCGCAAAGCAAACGTTTTGTTAGCAACAATTACCTGTTGTACTAGCATTACAACACGTAATTTTTTAATATTGTTGCTATTACAACACGTGGATTTTCTGTGATTTAAAACGAAATTAACGTCTAATAAATCTTTAAAACAGTTTTCCCTTTTACGTTAGAAAGAATCCACAAACCAAGAGTTTTTGTTGCTATTACAACACGTAAATTTTCTCTGATTTAAAACGAAATTAACATGTCTTTAAAGCAATTAGCCATTCCCTCTGAAAAAATCCGCAAATCAAGGGTTATTTTTGATATTACAACAGGTAATTTTTTTATCCAAAACGAAACTAACGTCGAAATGACTTACATGTTTGTGAAGCAGTTTGCCATTTTACGTCAAAAAAAAAAAAAAATAATCGACAAAACGAGAGTTTTTGTTGCTATTACAACACGTGAATTCACTGACATAGAACGAACGTCGCACATATATTTAAAACAGTTCCTCGTTTTAGGTCAGAAATATCCACGAAACGAATCCTGTTACTGTTTACAAATTTTCCGACGTAGAACGAAAAACTGTTTCAAAAACGTACATTATTTCGACAAAGACAAAAATTCGAAAGCCTGACAATACTATTTAATATTAGCATTAAAATTATGCACAAAGCGAGACTAAATTTTATTCCCAGGGGATCGTACTAAAGTAAAAGTCGTAAAACTTGAGCGCGCGACCCGGCGCATCCACCATAATCTAATGTGGTTTTCGGGGCGGCGTTTTGTTTTAAATTTTGAACGCTCTGTTGGCGTATTTACAACGCGCTTGTGGTCTTATCTATTTCTTCTATTCGTGTTTGTTCGATAGATGATAAAATTAAAACCAGAAAGCTGATGAATTAGCGTTTATTTAAAATGTTATTAATTCGCAGTCGGAGTAATTATGATTGCAGGAAACCACTCGTAATATTTGCTAGGGAAACGAATTATGCATAGTTTAGCGCTTGAAATCCGCACTTTAAAAATATCCAGTTATCCTTCAACTATTAAGTAAAATTTTATTTGTTTTCATTTACTTTAATAACTGTTTAAAAAGTCGATACTCGGTGAAACTTTTCTGGATTATCAACGCGTTTATCATCTAATTTATGTTTGACTAATTCACTTTACGTTTTGTTAAATGGTCTGCATTTATTTCAGGACTCAGAATGCGATTTCAAGTTCGAAAAAATGTCTGCTTATTTTAATGCACGCGGATGCATTTCACTTTGTAAATTGCTATGAATCTCACTTACCTTCTGGCTTATAACAACAGAAATAAATATCACTTTTTTAGAAATGTCTGCCTTTTGAAATGTAATATTTTTCAAAGTTTCAACGTTTAAAAATTCTACTTTAAAAATTTCGCCTCTTCAAACTTTCGACTTTTTCAAAAATTTCAACTTTTTCAAAGTTTTGCCTACTTAACTTTACTAAAAATTCCTAGTTTTCTACTGATATTCAAGGTATCGAACACTTTACCTCTTTTTGACTTTTTAAACATTTCAATTTCTTTAAATTAAAATTTCTGAAATTTCAGTTTCATTGGAAAAATCAAAACGTCGAATTTTTTTAATGAATTTTTCTATAATTCCGATTTTATTTGCAAATTTTGAATTTTTTATCAAAATTTCAACTGTTTAAAAACATTCACTTTAAAATTTTGTTTTCATACAATTTTTAATTACCCAAAAAAATCAACTCTTTAAAATTTTACGTTTTTAAAAATTTCATTTTTTCCCTTTCAAAAATTCTAGATTCTTTGGAAAGCTTGTCAACGAAGATTTTTTAAAATGTACATTCTTTCGAAAAATTGTATTTTTTCAAAATTTCAACTTCTGTCGAAACTTGAGGTTAAAAAACTTTCGACTTTCTAAATTTCGACTCTTTTTTTAAATCTCTCTTTTTAAAAAAAGATATTCTTTTTTTTAATTTTGGCTTTTAAAAATGTAGATACTAATTTTGAAAATGTTGACACCTTTTGTAAAGTCTTGACTTTTTGAAACTTTTGACATTTTTTTTAAATTTCCACCTTTATTTTTCAAAATTTTAACTCTTCTAAAGGTTTTTTTTTTAAAATTTCTTTATTTTATCAAAATTCTTGAATTTTTGAAAAAGTTAACTTTTAACAGTATCTTTTCAAAATATTAACACAATACTTTAAGAGTTTGATTTTTTAAATCATATTTTTTTAGGAAAATTTTGACATTTTTCGAAATTTCGTCATTTTTCAAAACAAGTCTTTGAAGCAATTTGCCATTTTACGTTCAGAAAAAATCCACAAAGCAAGAGTTTTTATTGCTATTATAATACGTGGATTTTCTCTGATTTAAAACAAAGCTAACGTCTAACAAGTCTTTGAAGCAATTCGTCCTTTTACGTCAGAAAAAATCCACAAAGCAAGAGAGCTTGTTGCTATTACGACACGTGGATTTTCTCTCTTTTGATTTAAAACCAAATTAATGTCTAACATGTCTTTGAATCAATTTGCCATTTTCCTTCAGAAAAAATCAGCAAAGCAAGGGTTTTTGTTGCTATTACAACACGTGGATTTTCTCCGATTTAAAACCAAATTAACGTCTAACAAGTCTTTAAAGCAATTCGTTCGTTTACGTCAGAAAAAATCCACAAAGCAAGAGTTTTTGTTGCTATTAAAACACGTAGATTTTCTCTAATATAAAATGAAATTAATGTCTAATGTGTCTTTGAATCAATTCCCCACTTTACGTCAAAAAAAAGAAAAAAATCGTCAAAGGAAGAGTTTTTGTTGCTACTACAACACGTGAATTCACTGACGACATATCTTTAAAGCAGGTCATCATTTTAGGTCACAAAAATCCACGAAACGAATCCGGTTGCAGTTTATAAATTTCCTGACGTAGAACAAAAAACTGTTTTGAAAACGTACATTAATTTCGACAAAGATATAAATTCGAAAGCTTGACAATACTACTTAGTACTAGCATTAAAATTATGCACAAGACGGAACTAAAATCTATTCCCAGGGGGATCGTACTGAAGTAAAACTCGTGAAACTTGAGCGCGAGACCCAGCGCATCCGCCATAATCTAATGTGGTTTTCGGGGCGGCGTTTTGTGTTACATTTTGGGCGCTCTGTTGGAGTATTTACAACGCGCTTGTAGTCTAATCTATTTCTTCTATTCGTGTTTGTTCGATGGATGATAAAATTAAAACCAGAAAGCTGATGAATTAACGTTTATTTATAATGTTATTAATTCGCAGTCGGAGTAATTATGATTGCAGAAAACCACTCGTAATATCTGCTAGGGAAACGAATTACGCATAGTTTAGCGCTTGAAATCCGCACTTTAAAAATATCCAGTTATCCTTCAACTATTAAGTAAATTTTCATTCGTTTTCATTTACCTTCATAACTGTTTAAAAAGTCGATACTCTGTGAAACTTTTCTGGATTATCAACGCGTTTATCATCTAACTAGCTGATATGTCACTCCATCTCATTCGGTATTTCACAGCAATTACTTTATTTAATTTGTTTAAATAAATCGATTTATTAAATATCACTTTTTTAGAAATGTCTGCCCTTTTAAATTTAATATTTTTCAAAGTTTCGACGTTTAAAGTTTCTACTTTTAAAATTTTGCCTGTTTTCAGACTTTTAACTATTTCGAAAATTTCCACTTTTTTCAAAATGTTGCCGACTTCACTTTACTGAAAATTCCGATGTTTTTTGCTGATATTCAACGTATCGAACAGTTTACCTCTTTAAAAATTTTGACTTTTTAAACATTTCAATTTCTTTAATTCAAAATTTCTGAAATTTCAGTTTCTCTAAAAAAACCAAAATGTCGAGTTTTTTTAATGAACTTTTCTATAATTCCGATTTTATTTGCAAATTTTAAATTTTTTATCAAAATTTCGACTGTTTAAAAACATTCACTTAAAATTTTTTTTCATACAATTTTTACCTACCCAAAATATCAACTCTTTTTCAAAATTTTACTTTTTTAAAAATTTCTTCTTTTCCCTTTTAAAAATTCTAGATTTTTCGGAAAGTTAGTCAACGAAGATTTTTTAAAATGTCCATTCTTTCAAAAGATTGTATTTTTTCAAAATTTCAACTTCTGTCGAAACTTGAGGTTTAAAAACTTTCGACTTTCTAAATTTCGACTTTTTTTAAATATCTCTCTTTAAAAAAAGATGTTCTTTGTTTTAATTTTGGCTTCTAAAAATGTAGATACTAATTTTAAAAATTTTGACACCTTATGTAAAGCCTTGACTTTTTTTTTCGAATGTCCACCTCGATTTTCCAAAATTTTAACTTTTTTAAAGGTTTTTCTTTTAATATTCTTTATTTTATCAAAATTTTTAAATTTTTTGAGGAGGTCAACTGTTAACAGTATATTTTCAAAATATTAACACAATACTTCAGAAGTTTGATTTTTTAAATCATAAGTTTTTAAGAAAATTTTGACATTTTTTGTAATTTCGTCATTTTTCAAAACAAGTCTTTAAAGCAATTCGCTATTTTACGTCAGAAAAATCCACAACGCAAGGATTTTTGTTGCTATTACAACACGCGGATTTTCTCTGGTTTAAAACAAAATTAACGTCAAACAGGTCCTTGAAGCAATTCGTCCTTTTACGTCAAAAAAAATTTACAAAGCAAGAGTTTTTGTTGCTATTACAACACGTGGATTTTCTGTGATTTAAAACGAAATTAACGTCTAATAAATCTTTAAAACAGATTCCCCTTTTACGTTAGAAAAAATCCACAAACCAAGAGTTTTTGTTGCTATTACAACACGTGGATTTTCTCTGATTTAAAACGAAATTAACATGTCTTTGAAGCAATTCACCATTCCCTCAAAAAAAATTTACAAAGCAAGAGTTTTTGTTGCTATTACAACACGTGGATTTTCTGTGATTTAAAACGAAATTAACGTCTAATAAATCTTTAAAACAGTTCGCCCTTTTACGTTAGAAAAAATCCACAAACCAAGAGTTTTTGTTCCTATTACAACACGTGGATTTTCTCTGATTTAAAACGAAATTAACATGTTTTTGAAGCAATTCACCATTCCCTCAGAAGAAATCCACAAAAAAAGGGTTTTGTTGCTACTACAACACGTAATTTTTTTATCTAAAACGAAACTAACGTCGAATGACTTACATGTCTGTGAAGTAGTTTGCCATTTTACGGGAGAAAAAGAAAAAATCGACAAAGGAAGAGTTTTTATTGATATTACAACACGTGAATTCACTGACGTAAAACGAACATATCTTTAAAGCAGTTCGTCATTGTAGAGCAGAAAAATCCACGAAAGGAATATTTTTGTTGATGTTTATAAATTTTCTGACGTAGAACAAAAAACCTACATTAATTTCGACAAAGACAAAAATTCGAAAGCCTGACAATCCTATTTAATATTAGCATTAAAATTAAGCACAAAGCGGGACTAAAATCTATTCCCAGGGGGATCGTACTAAAGTGAAAGTCGTGAAACTTGAGCGCAAGACCCGGCGCATCCACCATAATCTGATGTGGTTTTCGGGGCGGCATTTTGTTTTTGATTTTGGGCGCTCTGTTGGCATATTTACAACGCGCTATTGGTCTAATCTGTTTCTTTTATTCGTGTTTGTTCGACGGATGTTAAAATTAAAACTAGAAAGCTGATGAATTAACGTTTATTTAAAATGTTATTAGCTCGTAGTCGAAGTAATTATGATTGCGGGAAACCACTCGTAATATCTGCTAGGGAAACGAATTACGCATAGTTTAGCGCTTGAAATCCGCACTTTGAAAATATCCAGTTATCCTTCAACTATTAAGTAAAATTTCATTCGTTTTCATTTACTTTAATAACTGTTTGAAAAGTCGATACTTTGTGAAACTTTTCTGAATTATCAACGCGTTTCTCGTCTAATTTATGTTTGACTAATTTACTTTACGTTTTGTAAAATCGTCTACAATCATTTTACGACACTCCGAATGCGATTTCAAGTTGGAAAAAATGTCTGCTTATTTTAATGCACGCGGATGCATTTCACTTTATAATTTGCTATGAATCTCACTTACCTTCTGGCTTATAACAACAGAAACTATTAAATGAACATTGTCCGAGCTCTAATGTTGTTATTTTAGAAAACATAACCGAGTTTTGCATTTGTATCTAATTCGAATAGGTACGGCTGAAGAGCCCTGGGCCAACGATCTTTTGTTAGTGGAGCAATATCCAAATATTTCTTTGTGTTAGGCGCCACTTCTACCACCATTTTCTTATCTTCAGTACACTAACCTGAAAAAGTAGTGTCTACAACATATTCTACATGCTGGTGATTGTTTAATATTAAATTATTAAGCCAAGTGCTACAAACTTTTTTATGTATTTTTTATATTTTCATAATTTAGCAAAAAAACCAAATTTTTTTAATCTAATTTTGGTCTTCTATTTTTTATTTTTCCTATTCTATGTAAAATAAACTAACCTCTTATTTTTATTAACATGAGGTGACGTTTTAAATAAATTTAAATATCACGTAGTCATACTTTAGAAAATGTTTTAGAATATTGTCAACAAACAATAAAAATTTTAATATTTTCAAACTGGGCCAAAGAAATGTTAAATAAAATTAATAAACATAATGTTTTCGGTCAATAAGAGTTCACCATGAAGAATACAGCTATCCAAAGTTACCAACAGTATGTAGAATTTTTAAAAAAGAAATTTCCTTTGGCTGTCGAAACGCTTTAGAGCAACCTTTGTTGTGTTTTTTAATCTTTTTCGGTTTCTAAGGACAAGATGTGTATTTCAATACCTCTTTTTAAGACCAAAATTAAATTAAAGCCGAAATTTCGATATTTTTAGCGAGCAAAAACAAGTCATCACACTGCTTCGAGAATTTATAGTTTCGATGGGGCTCAAGAATTTTGGTAAACGAAAAAAAATCCAACCTTCTTCACACAAATCAATGGCCTTTCTTAAAGCAACAATTTTATCGACGACTACTAAAAAAAGAGTCATCAACTACAGCTTGTGTAGCTTACACGTCCATCTAGCACTGGGAATGCCCCTGATCAAGCTCGAAGTTTCCGTGTCTCCTGAAATAGTTCCGGATACATTAAATAAACTTCAAATCCTTTAAAGAATCTTTAAGGATAACTTTCTCAGCCGGAACGTCACTCGGCTTACGGGACCAAACCTCGTTTAAAGTTTTACCTAAATTTAACCAGCTTTCATGCCGAGAAAATAAAAATTTAATTACGTAGGGTGTTCTTGAAGTTTTACATTGGATATATTAAAACAGAGACTCCTTTCTCTGGGGTAATTTATTATTACATCGCGGTATTCTTCAAGTTTTCATTCATTTGTCCCTACTCAAACCGGGATATGTATCACACAAGGGACCACGTGGACATTTTAATAATCGGGCATTGTTAAAAACTCGTTGTAAACAGATTTATGTCTTGGGGAGTTTAAATGGCTTATTGTATAATTAAAAAAGTCTCTCTGATCAAGTAAGTAAAAGTTTATTCCGGAATTAGGTTTGGGGTTTGGAATTCAGCGCATAGCTTCAATGTAGTTATGCATTTAATTTCAGTTCTGTTATCTGTCACACGTGCTAATGCAATTAATGTCTCTCCACTATATATAAGCTGCACAGCGCCGCGCCGGAGTTGTACAAAATTATGAAGTATTTAGCTAACCCTTGGATGATGTCGAAAGTTAATCTTACATTGAATTTGCCGGAAACTAGAAATTACTGTTGGAGGCGAATTTAAACAGTAATATATCGTGTAATCGTATTACGTTGCTGCTGGGGCACAATTTGAATTGTAATTGTCGTTTTTAAATTATAATTGAAACTGCAACAAATCCTACCACTTTGGCGATTAGTAAATGAAGCAACCCCTATGGAATTGTTTTTATTGGCACAAAAATGAACACGTTTAGTTATTACACGATACAAATTGAATGGTTTATTTAAAACCCTGTTTCGCTTCATTAAATCCCAACTTGACAATAACAATAATTAATCAATTTTCCGGTTTCTTTGTTTACTCGACTAACAGTACAAATTAATAATTCTTAACGTACACAATGTTACATGCTCGTTAGCATTGTCACTCTAATTTATTTACCGAATAGCACGCACCATTTCTCATCTAATAACATCGTTTTTCTTTTAACTTTGTAACTTGCTTATGATTAAAACAATTTTGCCGCGATCAGGTGCCTTAGGATTGCGAAACGATTCGCAATTTTATAGTAGAGTAATTTACCTCAATATTGAACATTTTCTGACATCATGGTGGGATAGGGGAAACTGTGTTCTTCGATAAGGCAGTCTTTAAAAAAATTCTGTTTAGCTTGACTTTTTTCTCAAAATTTTTACCTTTTTGTTAAAATGTTTCTCAAAATTCGTTCTTTGTTCAAAAGTTCAAGAAAATTTGACTTCTGTGTTTAAGTTAGGACTTTTTTCTCCCAAAATTTCGATATCTTTCTCAAAATGGCAATATTGCGACTCTAAACTCGACCCTTTCTTGATATTAAATATCTTTCAAGTTTGAAATGTTCTTCAAGTTTCAGAATTTGAATGTTAAAATGTTGAAATTAAAGTCCAAGGAAGCGTTTCAACTTGTTTCCCAAAATTTCGAGGTTTGTTTCAATATTGGACATTTTTTGACATCGTGGTGGGGTAGGGAAAAGTTTAATTTGACTTTTTTTCTTAAAATTTGTACCTTTTTGTTGAAATGTTCCTTAAAATTCGTCCTTCTTTTCGAAATGTCAAGAAAATTTGACTCCTGTGGTTAGGTTAGGACTTTTTCCTCTCGAAATTTCGATCTTTCCCTCAAAATAGCAAAATTGCGACTCTAAACTCGACCCTTTCTTGAAATTAAATATCTTTCAAATTTAAATGTTTTTCTAGTTTCAGAATTTCTAATGTTAAAATGTTGAAATTAAAGTCCTGGAAAAAGTTCCAACTTGTTCTTCAAAATTTCAACGTTTATATCAATACTGGACATTTTCTGACATCGTGATAGGGTAGGGGAAAGCTTGTTCTTTGCTCAGGCACTCTTTAAAAAATATTCAGTTTAGTTTGACTTTTTTTCTCGAAATTTTTACCTTTTTGTTAAAATGTTTCTCAAAATTCGTCCTTTGTTCGAAAGTTCAAGAAAATTTGACTTCTGTGGTTAAGTTAGGACTTTTTTCTCCCAAAATTTCGATCTCTTTCTCAAAATGGCAAAATTGCGACTCTAAACTCGACCCTTTCTCGATATTAAATATCTTTCAAGTTTGAAATGTTCTTCAAGTTTCAGAATTTGAATGTTAAAATGTTAAAATTAAAGTCCAAGGAAGCGTTCCAACTTGTTTCTCAAAATTTCGAGGTTTGTCTCAATATTGGACATTTTCTGACATCGTGGTGGGGTAGGGGAAACTTTGTCATTCTCTCAGGCAGTCTTTAAAATAAATTCAGTTTAATTTGACTTTTTTTCTTGAAATTTTTACCTTTTTGTTGAAATGTTTCTTAAAATTCGTCCTTTTTTCAAAATTTCAAGAAAATTTGACTCCTGCGGTTAGGTTAGAACTTTTTCCTCTCGAAATTTCGATCTTTCCCTTAAAATGGCAAAATTGCGACTCTTAACTCGACCCTTTCTTGAAATTAAATATCTTTCAAGTTTAAAATGGTTTTCAAGGTTCAGAATTTCTAATGTTAAAATGTTGAAATTAAAATCCAGGAAAACGTTCCAACTTTTTTCCCAAAATGTCGACGTTTATCTCAATATTGGACATTTTGTGACATCGTGGTGGCGTAGAGGGAAACTTGTTCTTCGCTCAGGCACTCTTTGAAAAAAATTCAGTTTAGTTTGACTTTCTTCTTGAAATTTCCACCTTTTTGTTAAAATGTTACTGTCGTTTGCAAGTAGAATACAACCTAGACTATAAATTCATGCAGCCCTCCAGACGTGTAGTGAATCAGAGGTAGCTGAACTACTAACAGTTGAAACACTGCCACCTAGCAAAGCGGTTGCTCTCTAGGAAAGATCCCAGAAGACAAGGATTCTAATGCACAGACCAATAGGTTTGAACATTTATTAGATTAGAAGTTTGGAAACCAAAGACAGGTTTGGAAACCAAAGACAGGTTTCGGTTACTTTCGTTGTTTAAAGAAAGCTAAAGTCATTTGGAGTATAATTAACTCTCTATCTAATTGGGCTCGTCAGTCAAAAATCAAAAATCTAAGTCTAAGGTCATGTGTTTTCTCCAGTTTTATCGGTTTTTGACTTAACTCCCTTTAACGCGCAGCAGCGAATATCAAACTGTTTTTGTTGTTATTGTTTTGGTTTGTTGTTGACTGTGAGATCTGCTTTAACCAATTCTGTGTTCATCAAGTTACTCCACGGTAGAGATGAAGATACGTAAGTTATCCTGGAATTTTAAAGACAAAAATTTTACCAAGAGAGTAGGACTCCGTTTCAAATTACTTTTACCTTCAAATTTGTAAATTTTGTGAGGTTCCTACAGGCGGAAAGCCATAGTCCACAGGTAGAGTAAAACAACAGAAAACTATGGTTACAGTAAAAGCTGTTAAAGCCCAAAAATTATGACATTTCATGCATTATTCACTTGAAAATCATTGATACAAATCGCGCAAATTGTAATACATTCGAAATCACTCTTCCGGGTGGCTTTTAAGCGGGGGCGGTTTTACGGTTTCGAATATTCCCCTGTACGCAGAAGTGCCCCTTTTTACATGCAAATTACGATCGACGAGAGCTCCCCGACTCGAAAATGTTGAAAGCTCGTTTTATCATAACTTGTATTAATTTTTCTCACGAACTAACTGACCTGTGAAAACAAGACCCGGGGTAATTAGAAAAATAATTTCCATTAATATGTCTGCGTCCGTCGTTTTTATGGGCACTTCCACTGGCGTAGTCCCTATTCAAATTGAAAGAGCTTCGGGTTGTTTTAATGCGGTTACTTTAAATTCATTTGATCGAGTTGATTTTTTTAAGTTTTGTGGTAAAATCGATTAGGTGGTTTCCTATGAAATACGTGATGCTTAACACAATGGTATACAAGTTATAGATGAATAAATCTTGCAGGACCCCAAGTTTTCGTATGGAACGATAAATATAAGTGTTGTTTCCACCCTTTCGCCTTTTATTACGAAATAACCTCTCATTTATTCTCCCCCTCGGTAATATACTTTGAATGTGCCTCGGTATCTGAAACAAACGCCATCCCCGTGGAAAACCTTTATCTTTTATTTAGTTTTTGGCGTTTCTTATTACATAAATTATATCCAAAAAAGGAGTCTATCCTTGGGAAAGCGACATAAGTGAAAGGGTATGGGGGGGTATAAGCTCACATTCCACTTGGAGCGTGTCGGCATTGTAATTGAGTATATTGATGCAAATTGGCTTATGTAAATTGGGAAGCCTTTGGCCAAAGCTCGTTGCCCATTGTTAACTAAATGTAGTGATGCGTGTTCAAACTCTCATATTCACTAAATCTTCTTAACGAAGCGGTTGGGCTCATTTTAATGGGCTTTTTGTAACCAAATCTTTCGATTCTTTCAAACCATCTTTACTTCGAATGAAAAGTTACTCACTATTTTCTTAGTTAAAATCCACTCTAGGAGCGTGAAAAGGAATTCCAGAATTCGAAGACTATAAATGTAGAAAAATGAGTCTCCTTAGATAGAAGTTCTTATTGTGCAAACTTGGAATGAACAGAAATCGGCGATTTCCGATTAGGGATGGTGAATAGTCAGAATAAGAACAAGAATAACTTAGGAATAATAACGGGACTTTTCACAAGACACTTCCCAATAAAGTATCACCTTAAAAAGATGGGAAAAGTGGATGCAGATTCTGTAACGCAGCAACAGAAACAACCTGATTTGCGAATGCATGGCTCAGTTCTGTAAAAGGCTCAAATTTCTTAAAAGGGTGACCCTGACACCCCAAGAAATAAACGAAACAGCTCCTAAAAAGGTAATAGTCTATGTAAAGAGTCGAAACATGTTGGACAATCATTAAAAAATTAGCTTTGGTCGCAGTGCTAAGAGGTGTAAAAGCTTATACGACTTATTTCAGAACTTTAGAAGTGTAGATGTTGACGCAGAAAGACAAACAATCACATAAATTTTAAAGCTTATAAAACATCGTACGATTAATGTTAACAACAAAACAACGACCTTCGAAGAATTTCCTTACAATTTTGGGCTAACAAACTCTAAATTACATCATTCTGGTTACATTACACTCTATAGGGGCTTGAGAACCAAATTTTTCCCATTTTCATCTCCAAGGCCAATGTAAGCACCTAATGCTAATAATTGAGTGACGAAATGAGCAAACAGGCACTTCGCATTTAACAAGCTCCGATTCGGAAATGTGTGCCCATTCGGATTAATGAACACGATTAAAACCGTTGTGTTTGTATAAATTTGAAACTCTAATGACCCAGTTGTTTTATGAAAGATGTATAATACCTTAAATTACTGCGCGTCGAATTCGTTGCTTATATTTACCAAAAAAAAAATTAAAAGTTCGTGCTGTATTCCGCCCTGGGTTGTGTAAATTTACTATTTAAATAAATCCTTTTTGGCCTATTCAGCGAGTGTTCAAGTGTTTTTGCGGTTAAACTGATAAAACTAGCTGTATTATCGCAAAAATGTAAACGTAATAAATTTGAAAGGCTTACAAAATATCACCCAAACTTTCCTTTGCAACGTGTATTTGCTAGTATAATAACCTATTAATGGGTTCTGCGGTTGTATTTAACTTTTATCTCTCATAAGCTGTTACGATTTCGTACTCTGTTAGCCATTTTACAACACTGCAACTAACGGGGGTTAGTTGCCCCATATTTTATCTGTCGAGATATTTCCTGAAAGAAAACTGCACTCAATGAGTAAAATATTTGTCTTACCAGAAATACAGTTCTAAATCCATTGTTAAATATTGAAATCTACGACGTTTTGTGACAAATGAAGAACCGTAATCGGCTTTTGGCTAAGGGGCTTTACTTCCTCGAGAAATCTACCTAGTTGTGTTGCCAGAAAGTAGATATGTTGAATCTAAGGATCAGCATTCGACAGTGCAAACTTTGCTTTATTTGCGTTTTGGTTTGCTGATTGCTTTTAAAAATATTTCGACAAGTGACTTAAGCTTTTCCTCCATCAGAATTACCCAACAATTTATTCTTTGGATTCTTTAATTACATCTGAATAGGATGTCGAGATGTATTTTTAATGGATATCGATGAACGAAACTGGATTTTTGGCCACAACCGAATTTCGGTTTCCAGCCTGATTTCACTTGAAAATGAAACCGAAACCCAAATTTATGAAAATTGTTTAAGTATACTCGAATAGTTAAAAGAAAACAGTAACAAGCAACAACAATTTAAATGTTTAGCTACTACTTCAACTACTTTTTACTTTTACTACTAAATTAGCTACTTTAAGTGTAAGTTTAAGCTTGAATTTTTAAAGTTTATCAAGAGTTTAATTTTTATATTTGAAAAAAAATAATATTTTAGAAATTTAAATTTCAAAAAAAGGGAGTCGACATCTTAGGTTTGTGTATCAATGTTTTAGAAAATGAAAATTAGTATATCTCTAAAGATGATAGCTTGGCTGCCGAAAGGAGTTAGAGGAACCTTTGTTGTGTTTTTTAATCTTTCTTGGTTTCAGGAGACAAGTTTTGTATTTCAATTTCAGAATTTTTAAAACCAAATTGGCGTTTTTAAAAAATGACTCAAACAACAAACACAAACAAACGAACGAACGAACGAACCCATAAACAAAATAAACAATCAAACAAATAAACAAACAAACAAACTACAAACAAACAAACACAAAAACAAGCAAACACACAAACAAACCAACAAACAAGCAAACATACAAATCAACAAACAAACAAAAATGTCCTTAAAACTTCGACTCTTTTAAGAAATTTTAAGGTTGCGGAGGAAATCTTAATCTTTAACATTAAAATTTCCCTTTTCTAGAACCCTCTCAACAAAAAGTGGTAATTTTATCAGAATTTTAGGTTATCTTGCAACAAACGTAAAACTCTTCGTGTTAAACGTAGAATTTTATTTGATTCAATTTTGGGTCTCTCGCGAAATATGAACTTTTTTCTGGAAAAATGATGTTGAAGCTTATATTTTTTAGCTAAATAGTTGTACATCTTGGTAAATTTTTAAAGCTGGCTAGAGGACAACGCCCAACTAAGCCGGTGCGTGTAGAAGCAAGAAATTTTACACTGGCGTTTCCCATAATACGTGGGTGAGCACTTAGAAAGAATTTTTGAAAATTCAGCCTCTAAGGTGATAAAAATAGGCATTAAAAACCACTCAAAAGGTATGCAATGAATAATACATGCGATTGTGTCTATTGTACGCATTGACACCTAACATCGTTGATAAATTTCCACAGGAATTTATCCTAATTTTGTTGGTGATCGGGGTTCTTTTTTTCAATAAAAACTTCCAAACATTTAAGTTTCTAACTCGAAATGTTGGCTTTACTACCTTCGATGTTTAACCTGAAATGTTGAGAAACATTTTTTTTAAAGATTTTGAAGTTTCTTACCTAAAAGTCAATATCATTTCCAAATTTTACCTTCAATTCAAAATTTCAAGAAACAGTTTTATAAAAATGTTTAAATTAAAGTCACAAGGATTCTAATGCACATTGAACATTTGTTAGATTCGAAGTTTGGAAACCAAATGCCGGTTTCGAATCTAATAAATGTTCAAACTTATTGGTCTGTGCATTAGAATCCTTGTCTTCTGAGAACTTTTTCCTAGAGAGCAACCGCTTCGCTAGGTGGCAGTGTTTCAACTGTTGGTAGGTCAGCTACCTATAATTCACTATACGCGCCCGGAGGGCTGCATAAATTCGTAGTCTAGGTTGCATTCTACTTGCATAAAGCCACAAGTTCACTTTGTGCTCTTTTTTCACAATTTCTATTCAGATTTTAAACTGGAAAACTTTTATTTTTTGGTAAAATGGACTGGTCCTTGGTTATCTTCATAAACACATCTTGTCCCCTGAAGCGATGCGACAAGGTGTGTATTTCAATTTAGAAAACTTTTGAAAATGTTCACTTGTTTTGAAACTTTTCAGATTAAACTTGAAAATAGTCCTTTTTAAAATTTCCATTTAAAAATCCAAATTTAGTTAATTCTCGATCGTTTTAAACAGTTCGTTCAAAATTTTAAAAAGTTAACGTTTAGAAAGTCAGATTTTTCATAAAATTTAAATTTTCAGGAATAACGAAATTTTTAAAAAAATCTAAGTTAGAAAAATTCAAAGAATCGAGAAAAAGGTCAACATTTTCAAAAAATATTGCAATTTTAAAAAAAGCTTAAATTTCGAAAATAATCATATCTCTTATAAAAATTTGAAGCTTAATGATAAGAAGTCGTAATTTTCAAAATAAAGCGAAAATTTTGAAAAAATTCGTTAACTTCAAAAGCCCAAATTTAAAAAAAAACAATTTCTTAAAAGGGTGAACATTTTCAGCAATAAGACGAATTTTTTAATCCTTCAAATAAAAGTCCAATTTACTACGAAAAAGTCGAAACAAATTTTCAAAAAGAATTAAATTTAAAACCTCCAGATTTGCAAAAATTATTAAATTTCGAGTCAAAATTTTAAAAAGGATATACATTTTTAATATCAAGATAAGCTTTTGAAAAGAGGCCAAAATTTCCAAAAATAAATTCGAAACTGTAAAAAGAGTCATATCTTTCAGGAAAATTCTTAATTGAATAATAAAAAATTGAATTTTAATGATAAAAAGTCACAATTTTCAAAAAAAACAAGCAAAATTCTGTAAAAAGTTCGAAAATTCCAAAAGTCGAAATTTTGAAAAAATCCAATTTTTTAAAAGGGTGCAAATTTTCAGCAATAGGAGGAATTTTTTCAATCTTTCAAATAAAGATCCAGTTTACTACAAAAGAGTCAAAACAAATTTTCAAAAAGAATTAAATTTAAAAACTGCCAGATTTGGAAAAATGATGAAATTTCGAGTCAAAATTTTAAAAAGGCTATACATTTTCAATAACAAGATTAGCTTTTGAAAAGAGGCCAAAATTTTCAAAAATAAGTCCGAAACTGTAAAAGAGTCTATAACTTTTAGGAAAATTAGGAATTGAATGAATAAAAAGTCGAAATTTTCAAAAAAAGCAAAAACTCTGGAAAAGTTTGATAATTTCAAAAGTCGAAATTTTGAAAAAATCCAATTTTTTAAAAGGGTGAAGATTTTCAGCAATAAGAGGAATTTTTTAATCTTTCAAATAAAGGTCCAGCTTACTACGAGAAAGTCGAAACAAATTTTCAAAAAGAATTAAATTTAAAATTCTCCAGATTTGCAAAAATGATGAAATTTCAAGTCCAAATTTTAAAAATGATATACATTTTCAATAACAAGGTGAGGTTTTGAAAAGAGGCCCAAATTTCCAAAAATAAGTACGAAACTGTACAAAGAGTCATAACTTTTAGGAAAATTAGAAATTTAACGATAAAAAGTCGAAATTTTCAAAAAAAAGTAAACATTCTGGAAAAAGTTCAAAAATTTCAAAAATTGAAATTTTGAAAAAATCCATATTTTTAAAAGGGTGAAAATTTTCAGCCATAAAATGAATTTTTTAATCTTTCAAAAAAGGTCCAGTTTACTACAAGAAAGTCGAAACAAATTTACAAAAGGAATTGAATTTACAAACCTCCAGATTGGCAAAAATTAGGCAATTTCGAGTCAAAATTTTAAAAAGGATATACATTTTTAATAACAAGATAAGAATTTTGAAAAGAGGCTAACATTTCCAAAACTAAGTTCGAACCTGTAAAAAAAGTCATACCTTTCAGAAAAATTCGAAATTTAATGGTAACAAGTCGAAATTTAAAAAAAAAAAATCTGAAAAAAATTTGAAAACTTCAAAAGTCGAAGTTTTGAAAAGAATCTCATTTTTCGAAAGAGTAGAAATTGTCAGAAATAATCCTTTAAATAAAAATCCAATTTACTATAAGAAAGCTGAAACTTTCCCAAAAACGTCGAAACTTCCACAAAAAGGGGCGAAATGTTTGAAAAAAGTCGAAATGTTTGAAAAAAAGTAGAAATGTTTAAAACAATGTTCAAATCCTTAAAAAAAAAACTTCGAGAATTACTCAAAAGTTTAAACAAAAGTGGAAATAGTTCAGAAAAAGTGAATATTTTAGAAAACGATATAAGTTTTCAAAATGTCAACGTGAATCAAATTTGCAAAACAATTAAAAAAAATCACTGTAAAAATGTTCAAACATTTGAAAATAAATCAGAATCAGAGAAGCGAAATTGTGAAAGAGCTGAAATTTAAAAATAAATTAATATTTGGAAAAAATGGAAATTAAAAAAGAATGGAAAATTGGAAATTCGAAATTTTTAAAATATAAAGTCGAACGATTCTTCAAAAAAAAAAATCGTCACATCTTAGAAAGTCAAATTTTAAGGGTAAACAGAAATTTTTGAAAGAAAATCGAATTTAAATGAACAAATGTTTTCAAAAGTCGAAATTTCAATTTTCAAAAAGAACTGAATTTAAAAACCTTCATATTTGCAAAAAAACAAAAATTTCGAGTCAAAATTTTAAAAAAGATACATTTTCAATAACAATATAAGAATTTCAAAAACAAGCCAAAATTTCCGAAAATAAATCCGAAACTGTAAAAAAAATCATACCTTTCAGAAAAATTCGAAATTTAATGGTAACAAGTCGAATTTTTTTTTAAAAAACAAGTGAAAATTCTGAAAAAAGTTCAAAATTTCAAAAGTCGAAATTTTGAAAAGAATCCCATTTTTCGAAAGAGTAGAAATTGTCAGAAATAAGACGAATTATTTCATCCTTTAAATAAAAATTCCAGTTTACTACAAGAAAGCCGAAACTTCCCCAAAAACGTCGAAACTTCCACACAAATGTTTGAAAAAAAGTCGAAATGTTTGAAAAAAAGTCGAAATGTTTGAAAAAAAGTCGAAATGTTTGAAAAAAAGTCGAAATCTTTAAAAAAAAAGGGTAAAAACTTCGAGAAATACTCAAAAGTTTAAACAAAGGTGGAAATGTTCAAGAAAAGTGAATATTTTAGAAAACGATAAAAGTTTCCGAAATTTCAACATAATCAGATTTACAAAACAATTAAAATTTAAAAAAAACTCGAAAAAAATCACTGTAAAAATGTTCAAACATTTGAAAATAAATCAGAATCTTAAAGGAGAAGCGAAATTGTGAAAGAGCTGAAATTTAAAAAGTAAGTTAATATTTGGAAAAAATGGAAATTAAAAAAAAATGGAAAATTGGAAGTTTTTATAATTTCAACATTATCAGACTTACAAATAAATTAAAATTTTGATAAAATAACTCTAAAAATTCAAAATTTTATGCGAACATTTTCAGGAATTTGAAAATAAATCAGAAACTTAAAAGAGAAACTTAAAAGAGAAACTTATAAAAAAGCGAAATTGTAAAAGAGCTGAAATTTAGGAAGTAAATTAATATTTGGGAAAAATGGAAATTAAAAAAAAGTGGAAAATTGGAAATTCGAAATTTTTAAAATATAAAGTCAAACGATTCTTCAAAAAAAAATCGTCACTTCTAGAAAGTCAAATTTTAAGGGAAGCAGAAATTTTTGAAAGAAACTCAAAATTTCAAAAAAATCAAATTTTTATAAAGAACTGAATTTAAAAACCTCCAGATTTGTAAAAAAGATAAAATTTTGGGTCAAAATTTCAAAAAAAATATACTTTTTCGATAACAAGATAAAAATTTCGAAAATAAGCCAAAACTTCCGAAAATAAGTTCGAAACTGTAAAAAGGGTCATAACTTTGACAAAAGTTCGAAATTTAATAAAAAAGAATAGAAATTTTTTTTAAAAAAAGTGAAAATTCTGAAAAAATTCGAAAACTTTAAAAGTCGAAATTTTGAAAATAATCCCATTTTTCAAAAGAGTGAAAATTGTCAGAAATAAGATAAATTATTTCATCTTTCAAATAAAAGTCCTGTTTACTACAAGAAAGTCGAAATTTCTACAAAAAAGTCGAAATTTTTGAAAAAAAATTGAAGTTTTTGAAAAAAAGTCGAAATGTTTGAAAAAAAGTCGAAATTTTCAACAACCAAAAAGTAAAAATTTCGATAAAGTTTAGACAAAGTGGAAATATTCAAGAAAAGTGAATACTTGAGAAAACGATAAAAGTTTTCAAAATTTCAACATAATCAGATTTATAAAACAATTGAAATTAAAAAAAACTTGAAAAAGATCACTGTAAAAATTTTCTAACATTTGAAAATAAATCAGAATCTTAAAAAAGGAGCGAAATTGTGAAAGGGCTGAAATTTAGAAAATAAATTTACATTTGGAAAAAATGGAATTAATAAACAAAAGATGGAAAATTGGAAATTCAGAATGTTCAAAATATAAAGTCGAACGCCAAAATTTCCGAAAATAAGTCCGAAACTGTAAAAAAAAGCCATACTTCTCATAAAAATTGGAAATTTAATGATAAAAAGTCGTAATTTTAAAAAAAAAGTTAAAATTCTGAAACAAAGTTGAAAATTTCAAAAGTCGAAATTTTGAAAAGAATCCCATTTTTCAAAAAAGTGAAAATTGTCAGAAATAAGACGAAATATTTTATCTTTTAAATAAATGTCCAGTTTTCTACAAAAAAGCCGAAACTTCTACAAAAGAGTCAAAATTTTTGAAAATAAGTCGAAATGTTTGAAATGTTCGAAAAAAAGTCGAAATTTTCAACAACAGAAAAGTAAAAATTTCGAGAAACACTCAAAAGTTTAAACAAAGGTGAAAATGTTCAAAGAAAGTGAATATTTTAGAAAACGATAAAAGTTTTCAAAATTTTAATATAATCAGATTTACAAAACAATTAAAATTATAAGAAAACAGGAAAAAGATCACTGTAAAAATGTTCAAACATTTAAAAATAAATCAGAACCTTAAAAGAGAAGCGAAATTGTAAAAGAGCTGATATTTGGAAAATAAATTAATATTTGGAAAAAATTAAAATTAAAAAGAAATGGAAAATTGGAAATTCGAAATTTTCAAAATATAAAGTCGAACGATTTTTTAAACAAAAATCGTCATTTTTAGAAAGTCAAATTTTTAAGGAAAAACAGAAATTTTTGAAAGAAAATCGAATTTAAAAGAACAAATATTTTCAAAAGTCGAAATTTCAAAAAATTTCAATTTTCAAAGAGAACTGGAGAGAAATTGGAAATTTGAATTTCTTAAGATATAAAGTTGAACGATTCTTTAAAAAGAAATCGTCACTCTTAGAAAGTCAAATTTTTAAGGAAAAACAGAAATTTTTGAAAGAGAATCGAATGTTTTCAAAAGTCGAAATTTTAATTTTCAAAAAGAAATGAATTTAAAAACCTCCAGATTTGCCAAAAACAGAAATTTTAAGTCAAAATTTTAAAAAGAATATACATTTTCAATAACAATATAAGAATTTCGAAAACAAGCCAAAATTTTCGAAAATAAATTCGGAACTGTAAAAAAAGCCATACTTTTCTGAAAAATTCAAAATTTAATAATAAAAGCCGAAATTTTCAAAAAAAAGAGTGAAGAGCGAAGTTTTGAAAAGAATCCCATTTTTGAAAAGAGTAGAAATTGTCAGAAATACGACGAATTATTTCACCCTTTAAATAAAAATCCAATTTACTACAAGAAAGCCGAAACTTTCCCAAAAACGTCGAAACTTCCACAAAAAAGGGCGAAATGTTTGAAAAAAAGTCGAATTGATGGGAAAAAAATTGAAATGTTTGAAAAAAAGTAGAAATCTTTAAAAAAAGTAAAAACTTCGAGAATTACTCAGAAGTTTAAACAAAAGTGGAAATGTTCAGAAAAAGTGAATATTTTAGAAAACGATAAAAGTTTTCAAAATTTCAACATAATCAGATTTACAAAACAATTAACATTTAAAAAAAACTCGAAAAAGATCACTGTCAAAATGTTCAAACATTTGAAAATAAATCAGAATCTTAAAAGAGGAGCGAAATTGTGAAAGCTGAAATTTAAAAAATAGATTAATATTTGGAAAAAATGGAAATTAAAAAAGAATGCCAAAACCTCCACAAAAAAGTCAAAACTTTCACAAAAAAGTCGAAATGTTTGAAAAAAAGTCGAAATTTTCATAAAAAAGTAAGAACTTTCAGAAATACTCAAAAGTTTAAACAAAGGTGGAAATGTTCAAAAAAGGTGAAAACTTTAGAAAACAATGAAAATTTTTAAATTTCAATATAATCAGATTAAGAAAACAATTAAAATTAAAAAAAACTCGAAAAAGATCACTGTAAAAAATTTCAAAGATTTGAAAATAAATCAGAATCATAAAAGACAAGCGAAATTGTTAAAGAGCTGAAATTTAAAAAGTAAATTAATATTTGGAAAAAATGGAAATTAAAAAAATGGAAAATTTAAAATTTTTTAAATATAAAGTCGAACGATTCTTCAAAAAAAATCGTCACTTTTAGAAAGTCAAATTTTTAAGGAAAAACAGAAATTTTTGAAAGAAAAAAGAACAAATGTTTTCAAAAGTCGAAATTTCAATTTTCAAAAAGAACTTAATTTAAAAACCTTCAGATTTGCAAACAAGATGAAATTTTGAGCCCAAACTTTAAAAAAGATATATATTTTCAATAACAAGGTAAGAATTTTGAAAGCAGACCAAAACTTTCAAAAATAAGTCCGAAAATGAAAAGAAGTCAACATTTTTCAAAAAAATTTAACACTTCGGATAAAGTCATAATATTTTTAAAAATTTGAAACATTTAAAAACGCTGAAGTTTTCAAAAAAGAACATTTTTGAAAAAAGACATAAATGATCAAAAAAGATTTTTCAAAAATATCAAAATGTTATATTATACAAAAAAGTCAGTATTTTAAAGAAACTGGAATATTCAGACAAAAGGTCACAATTTCAAAAACATTTCGCAAAAAGGTTTAAATTTTTGGAGTCGAATCAAAAGTTTGATAACAATTGCGGTGTTGCTTAGGACCGATAACCGAGTGGTATAAAGTTTGACTATCTATCCTTAGGATACCGGGTACGATTCCCGCTAGTGGCAATCTAACTCAGCAAGGTTCACTCGTCTTTAAGAGCCAGTAAACTCAAACAATAAAGGCCACGAATAGCGTTCAACCATAGACTTCTGTCACCAAAAACGCTGAAAAGGGAGCTGCTATTATTACTTTGCTTATGCAAGTAGAATGCAACCGAGATTACAAATTCATGCAGCCCTCCGAGCGTGTATAGTGAAATCATAGGTAGCTGAACTACCAACAGTTGAAACACTGCCACCTAGCACAGAGGTTGCTCTCTAGAAAAGATCCCAGAAGACAAGGATTCTAATGCACAAGACGAATAGGTTTGAACATTTATTTGATTCGAAGTTTGGAAACCAAATACCGGTTTCGATCTTGTTAGATCTCGTCAATTTGGTATATCCAACTCGAATGCTAACAAATGTTCCGAGAAGTAAATACTAAAGAATTCACGGACGTCAAGCCTGTGGTTGGTAGATCCAACTCGAATGCTAACAAATGTTCCGACAAGTAAGTACTAAAGAATTCACGGACGTTAAGCGAGTGACTTCTCAGTACTACCGCCACCTATTGGCCCATAGAAAAACTATAGCCATACTACTTGCATACGAAATTGTTGGCGATGGCTACGGTTTTTCTATGGGTCAATAGATGGCGGTAATACTGAGAAGTCACACGCTTGACGTCCGTGAATTCTGTAGTAATTACTTGTCGGAACATTTGTTCACATTCGAGTTGGATATACCAAACTGAAAGAGATTTAACAAGATCGAAACCGGTCTTTGATTTCCAAACTTCGAATCTAATAAATGTTCAAACCTATTGGTCTGTGCATTAGAACTTTGCTTCAGTAATGACCATTCTGATTTCTTTATTGACATTTTACCTTATTAGGTTAGGGAATCTTCTAATTTCAAAATTTGTTTCAGTAAAATGAAGATTTGCCGAGCACAAAGCAACAATGTCCCGTTGGTGATGCTTCTCTTAGCTGGAGTATTTCTACTTGGTTTAGCGACCACACACGCAGCTCCACATCCACCGAGGTAGTTGTACATATATCCAATTGTTGGGTATCTAGAACTCAGATAATTAAGTTTAATTCGACAAATTTCCTTGCAGTTATCCGGGATATTACGCCCCAATGTCAATGGATGGACAAAACCCCGAATATATCCTTCAGACACTTGCGAGACTAAGGCAAGCCCTTATTGCGGACGACGACTTAGAAAAGTAAGTTTTTTATTGTATATACTGTACATATGTACAGACATTTGTACATAAAAACATATTACCATTTTTTGACAATTTATAAAACAAAAAGTTCTTTCCTACCGCACTTAATTGACATCACATTATTGTTTTTGTGGAAGGGACTGGTCCTTGGTTATCTTAAAAAATTGAAATGCAAATATTATTCCCTGAAACCAAGAAAGATTAAAAAACCCAACAAAAGGTTACTCTAACGCGTTTCGAGAGAAACAGTATCCCTCTTTGTTGTGTTTTTTAATCTGTCAAAATGTTCAGAAAAAAAAAGGGAAAACAAATTTTAAAAAATCTACATTTCTAGTTTATAACAAAGAAATTTTAGGAATGAAGTTAACAGCATTAGTTGACACTGCAAAATCAAAATTAGAAGAAAAGCTCAAGACATTATAAAAAGAAAATGTGCAAAACTTCAAGAACAAAATTTCAAGTTAAACTCGAAATGTAAAATGAAATTTTGACACATAATTTCATATATTTCAATTTAAAATCAAAAAATCGAGGCAGATGTCTAAATTTTGATATTAAAGTCGAAATTAACAGAAATAATTTCTAAGAAACGTTTAAATTTTGAGCGTAAAAACAAACTTTTAAGTTAAAAGGAAAAAAAACGTTCGCTAAGTTTAAAAAAAAAGTTAAAATTAGGGAAAAAAATCTTAAAATTTACAAACATTTCCACAATTGTTGAGACGAATAATGTTTTTAAATCGGAACTTTGAGAAGCAAAGCCAGATTATCAATTTACAATTTATCATTTTTTTAAAATCATATACGCTTTTTCGAAATTCAAATCGAAAATAAAATATTCGAACATTCGACAAAAAATAACAGAACCGCAAGGCATTCTATATTTTCGGTTTCATATAAAAACGTAAAAGTATCAATTTGAAAATGGCTAATTTAAGAAAGAAAGTCAAAAGTGCCATACAAAATTTTTAAAAAATTCTCAAACATTTAGTTTTAAAAATTTCAACAAATTTTGAGAGAAAGTCCGAAAGTAAAAAAATCGAAATTTAAAAAAATTCGTGTTGATTGCGAAGTTGCCAAATAAGATCAAAATGTCCAGTTGAAAACCAAAATTTCTAACAACAAAAATCAAAATAATCCGAAAAAAATCTTTATTTTAAGAAAAAACCTAAACTTTTTGAAAAAGTCTCCATTTTGAGCTTATAGTAGAAATTTTGAAAACATCAGTTAAATCTCCTAGAGTTATGTAAGCAGGGATTCTGTTAGATTACATCTAGGCTTCCCGCCTGAGCCGGGACATCCCGCTTTTAGATCTCTTTTACAGGCGTCCCGCACGAGCTACCTGTGGAACTCCAGTCTCTAGGAACTCCTTTGTCCTGATAAATTAGATACTTCCGTATTTTGATCTATCCCTATACGAGCTAATCAAAATGGATAAATTGGGGTTATTTTTTATTTTGAAGTTTCAAGCCAAAATGTTCACTGAAAATTTGGAGCTTTTTTTTGAAATTCCACAATTTTTGTCATTGTTCATTTGTCTCAATATTTTAGTCTTTTTTTAAAAATTTTATACTTAAAATGGAAATGTACAGAAAGTCTTACAATCTTAAATTATTTTTTTAATACATTTTCTTCGAAATTTTTACGTCTTTATTTATTTTGGCATAATGCTAAAATTTCTGAAAAAAAGTTTTCAAAATATGTTTTCCTCAAAGCCTTTTTTGATTTCAGGGAACAAGATTTGTATTTCAGTTTTCAAACTTTGAAAAATATTCAGAAAATGTCGACTTTCGAAAAAAAGTCGAACAATAGAAATAAGTCCAGTTTCAGGAAGAAAGTTTAATACAAAAATGTATGAAAAAATTTGAATTTAGAAGAAAAAATCGTGATTTCCTTTTAAATCTTTCTTGGAATTTTCACTTCCTTATTTAAATTTGAACACAATTTGGAAATTTCTGAAAGAAAATTGAAATTTCCAAGAATTGTTTTCATTGAAATATTCAAAAAAAATGTCAGAGTCTCGAATTTCCAAAAAAAAGTTGAATCTTCAACAATGAATCTAGTTTTATGAGAAAAGTCCAAAATTTTGAAATAAAATGTTTTGAAGCTAATGGACTTTGGAGAAAAAGAATATTCAAAAATATGTTTTTTGGAACCTTTTATTGAAATTAAATTATAATTTAAATAAAACTATAATCTTCTAAGAAAAAAAGCAAATTTCCAAAGTATACTATTTTTCTCAAAATTTACAAAATAAGTTCATAGAGTGTCGACATTCTTTTGAAAAAAAAAGTCGAGTTTTCAGAAAAACTTGAATATTCCAATTTTCCCACACAGCAAAACCATGAATGTGGATACACTGTGGATATACACCTAATATTCATTTACGATTTAATATTATCTGCATATCCATATCCATGGTTTGCTATTTGGGTTCAGTTTTGGGAAAAAAGTTCGAAAATTCCAAAACTAATTGTGACATAAATCAAATATTTTTTTGGCAATTCTTACTTTTTTTTAAATGAATGCGTATAATTGAAATTTCTGTAAAAAAGTTAAAATTCTAAGACATATTGTCCAGAATTTCTAGAAATAAAAAAAAATAGGAAGTGCCGAATTTCGAAAAAAATCTTAATTACAAAATCAGTTTCTTGAAAAGTCCACAAAAATATTAAATTTTAAGAAAAAAAATTGTGATTTCCAAAAACATTTTTTTCGAAATTTCTAGTTTCTTGTTTGAATCTTGAATTTTAATTGTTATGAATCTAATTTTGAATTTTCTGTTAAAAAGTTGTAATTCCAAGGAAAATTGTCTCCCTAATTATCAAAAAGTTTTTCAAAAAGTGTCGAATTTCTAACAAAGTCTTCGTAATGAGTCTAGTTTCGCGAAAGATGTGGAAAAAAGTGAAAAATTTTTAAAAATAAATCAAACTTTTCAAAAATATTTTTATCTTCTTTTTATTCAAAACTAAAAACTTTTTCCTTCAAATTTATAGTTTAATCACGAACTTTGTAAAATTTCACCTTTGAATCCAAAACTTTTTTCATTTTAACTCAACTTTTAAATTCACTTTTGGAAATTTTGAATTTCAAACGAAATAATTTTTTTCTAAGACTAGGGTTTGAGTTTAAGCCCATAATTTGGAATTTAAACTTGAAATATTTGAAGAAATCAATTTTTAAAAGAGTTTCAATTTAATTTTTTTAATGTTTTTTCTAAAATTTATACTTTCAAACGTCAAAGTTTTGATTTTTTCAAATGATGGCGAAAATTCCAGATAAAAATAGAAATTTGTGAAAAAAATCTTTTAAATTTCATATTATGTAACTAAACTTTTAGTTTAAAATTGAATTTTCGTAATGATTTTTTTTGAAATTTAAATTTTTTTTAAATAATTTTGATGCAACGGACTGGTCCTTGGTTATCTTCAAAAATTGAAACACAGAACTTGTCCCCTGAAGCCAAGAAAAATTAAAAAACACAACAAAGGTTGCTCTAACGCGTTTCGACAGCCAAGCTGTCATCTTCAGAGATTTTAAAATCGAGATTCCTATTGGAAACTTCAAATTTTATCTTAAGTTTCGTTTCGATTTTAAAATAGAGCCTTTAAATTCGGAGTAAACATTCAAAACGTAGTCAAAATATCCAGACAAAATATTTCCTAAAAATTCAAGTTTGAAGTAGAAATTTCGCAATAAAAATTAAAAAATAATTTGGGATTAAAAATTCGACATTCAAACCGAAATTTCGAGAGAAAAAAATTCGACAATTTCAATTTAAGAAAAAATATATATTAGAAATGTTGACATTTTTTAGAAATGTTGACATTTTTTAGAAATGTTGACATTTTTTAAAGCTTCACTTAATTTAGAAATGTTGAGTTTAAAGGCGAAATTTCAACTTACCTTTGCAAGTGAAACTTTCAAAAAATAAGTGAAATTTAAATGATTAGTGACTGCAATTTGGAAATGTTTAGAGTTTATCATATTGATGAGGCCAATTTAAAACCAGTTTACGGTTGTTGGTTGTTAATATTTTCGACTGTAGCGCGTTTGACTGCTTTATTACAGGATATTTAATTAACAAGGATTCTATATCTCCTTTGCGACGTAAGATATTAATTGTTTGACTTTTTCATCCTCACATAAATTGAAATACCAATCTTGTCCCCTGAAACCAAGAAAGATTAAAAAACACAACAAAGGTTGCTCGAAACGCTTTAGAGCAACCTTTGTTTTGTTTTTTAATCTTTCTTGGTTTCAGGGAACAAGATTTGTATTCTAATTTTTGAAGATAACCAAGGACGAGTCCGTTCCATCAAAAAATTAGCAATAAAATCAAAATTTTGAATAAAAAAAAAGACAAATTTTGAGACTAAATGGAAATTTCGAGAAAGAGACGCGGTAGTTTAGACCCATTTGCTTTATTGTAATTATCTAAACTAATTTTAAACGGGAAGGTATGCTGCATTGTATCTATCATTGTGCCATCTGACGTGCTACATTATTATAACCTTTCCATTCGGAAATATTTTTTACTTAAAATGAATTTTTTTTTGGCTTAACCGCTTGCGGAAATAAAACTTTGTTTAACAAGAGTGCTGTTGTCAAGTTCATATCTAAAACAAAACGAATCGATCTCTTTCAATTTAACAGACTATGAAATCTCGTAAACTGTTTGTAACTTTGGATAGTTGATAACATAAAGTCATATTTCTGTGAGCTAATTTTTTTTAATAGTATTTTAGACTGTTTAGTTTTATTACCTTGTATATCTAATGTTAAAAAAGATATCGTCGATAACTATTGACGAACCTATAACCTAAATATTTGGATACAGAAACCTAAGGTTTCAAGGTAAATCAAATTGATGACTGCATCGAGAAATGAGTATGCCTAACATTGAAAGTTTTTTTTTAGAAAATTAAACCCCGAGGAAGTGAAATAGTATGTAAATATTTTTTAGAAAAACTTTAAAAGAGTTTTCAGTTAAATCTGGTTTTTATTTTAAAAGTAGTGAAATTTTGGGAGAAAGACTTGAAACCTCTATTGTAATTTAGAAATATTGATTTAAACGCGATTTTTTTCTGGACATTTTGCCCACATTTCTAAGAAAAGTTGAATTTTCGAAAATCATTTAGTGAACTCATATATTTGCTTTTTCAAATTTTTTTCTTTTTTTCTGAAGATTTCTAATTTGGACTCGTAATATTTATATCTTTTTAGAATATTTTGACTTCAAATAAGATCGAAATTTTTAGAAAGTATGACTTCTTTTCCTCTAAATCTTGATATTTTTCTGAAAGCTATTTAAAACACGAAAATAAATTAATTTTATTTTATAGTTTAATCTTAACATTCTGAGAACACAGTTAAATTATTGAAAAAGACTTTATACTTCACTTTATTACTTTAATTTAAAAATATTGAACTTAAATCTGAATTTTGTTGTTGGAAATTTCAATCATAAGGAAGTTCTAAGAGAAGTCCAATTTTTAGTTTTTTCCGCAACACTTTTTTCTCAAGATTTCTGATTTAGATTAATAACTTTTATATGTTTTTGTGTAATTTTGATTTCAAGAGAAATTTTAATCATTTTTCTCTCAATTTTTTGAAACTTTTGCTTTAAACTCGAACTGAAAGAAATTGAAAAATTTAAATTTGAAATTTTTGATAATATTTTGAATAGTTATACTTTTGCCACGAAACTTCAATTCCACTTTTAAAAATTGAAATACAAATTTTGTCCCCTGAAACCAAGAAAAATTAAAAAACACAACAGAGGCACTAGTCTCTCTCTGAAGATGATCTCTTGGCTATTGAAACGCGTTAGAGCAATCTTTGTTGTGTTTTTTAATCTTTTTTGGTTTCAAGGGACAAGATTTGCATTTCAATTTTTAAAGACAACCAAGGACCAGTCCGTTTTACCAAAAAAAAATCCTCATAGAAATAGAATAAGCCAGAGAAAATGGATGCAAGCTAGCATTGTTAAATTTAATATTATTTTAGTTCTACGAGAGAGACATCACATCCGAAATAGGCGAGCTGGGCGTGGTAGGAAAGAACTTTTCATATTGTACATAATTCACGCAAAAATGTGGCGCACAACAGCACCCACACAGCAAATAAGTCACAATAACTTAAAAATTACACGTTCCTTGGCTTTTCACGCTGTCCTTAACCGAATCTATAATTAAACTTCCTCCATTGGCAAAACACACCAATTAATTCTCTTCAGAAAACAAAAGGAAGTTGATAATGCACATTATCGACTTTCTCTTCATAATTAAAGGTATTAAAATGTTTGAAACTTAATTAGAAAAAAGAAGGGTTGCATAAAATTTTAAAAGGGGAAGCGCCCCATCAAATACGTCGTGAGAAGTTAAAAGAAACTTAAAGTTTCATCAGCAGTCGCTATTATTTAGGGGAAACTTACGAAACTTGAGATTCTTAATAATGGATATGAATCAAACCGTTCTAAACTTGCTTGATATCTAACTTCAGTTATTATAGTATTATTATTATAACTTTGGCGTATTTTAATAATATAATTTTTTTTAATAAATTTCGCGTTTCGCGAAAATCTCGGATTTTTCCTGTTTGGTCAGGTTGAAGATTTGCGTCAAAACCACTTTAATATTTAACAACAGTTTCCTCGCTCGGATACACACTCGCCGAGACTGGATTAAGTCGTGAATTAAAGTCATTCAGTTTCGTAATTGGATTCACAAGGATTCAATACGTGTGGAATACCACAAGCGACTCGGTTATTTAAAAAGCAGCTTATCAGTCGAAAGGGTCGCATTTTTATAAAGTCGGCAATAAAACGGGGTCTTTCAAAAACGCAACAAACTTTCAAAGCCAATTTTCCCGCGCCGAAACCCACGTCGAGCCCTGGGGCACTGTTGCGCTCAAAGTTGACGAATTTTGATTAACAGGGAAGTAATTTTAATTTTAATATTGTTTTTATATTTTTATGAAGCTTCAGAGAGAACTAGGGTAAATAATCGTTATTTAATATAGAGCGGTAGTGCTGGAAACCGGAAACCCTCTAACGTTGTCTGCTCTTTGCTCAAAGCTTTGGCGCAAAGATGATACTGCGGTAGACAGCGCTTTTTCTCTGCCTTTAGGATGCTGGTGGTAATTTTCACCGAAAAAAAGATGGAAAAATAGGAGTATAAAAATTGAGCAGTTGCAGACGTCGTAGAAATCGTCCCTCTATCCGCACTTGTCCACTTTTTTTTTGAAAAATAACTACATATGGTCGCACCCTTAGACGCACGCCTCTGGTTTTGCACAGCTTCTGTTTGTTTCGAGAGTATTTCTGACGTCTGCGTGAAACCAACTGTACAGCTTATCGACGATAGAATCTAATTGTTGTTAAATAAAACGATTTTCAGCCCCTTTGACTATTTAAAAGGAAAAAGCAAGTTTGATAAAAGGGATGACATAGATTTTGGAAGTAGACGAGGCGACTCTGGAATGAAACAGGCTGCCTTTAATGTGGCACATCTAATCGGATAGAATAAGATGGACGATCCAATTCGAGACATATCCTTCTATCGCATTATCACCTAAGTGTTTAAATTTAATAAAAGTTTAAGGCATCGATCGAAATAAATTTTTATTTTGAACGCCCTTTCTTCCTTTTCCTTATAAATAGTCAATTTATTACATGCTGATGTTTAATCCCGCCAGAACGTTTACTTTTAATATTGGCACAAGTTGATAACATCCAAAAGCT
This sequence comes from Dastarcus helophoroides, assembly GCA_028583605.1. Lineage (NCBI taxonomy): Eukaryota > Metazoa > Arthropoda > Insecta > Coleoptera > Bothrideridae > Dastarcus > Dastarcus helophoroides. Next base: position 15,176,047 of record CM053329.1, read on the forward strand.
ATTTAGGGAACGAAGGAGGAAATTTGATTAGAAGATATGTACAATCGCCTTAGGCAATTAATTTTATTAAAATCGATTTTTAGAAAAAAAATTCCCAAATTGTAATTAAATATAATGAAGGAAGATGGTTCCTATCCCATTAATAATAGCAAGCTAGGGTCATTTTTAGTCAAAACATGTTCTATTTTTTTTGGACTATTCTTTTTTTTAGGTTTAATCCACTCGTAAAGGGTAACCCCATTATGCTTTCAAAGCACTGCGAGTAGGATGCGGAAACAAGGATAAATGGCGATGAACCGCCTTCTTAAACAAGGATAGGTTGTAATTTTTGGGGAAAATTCCTTTTGGTAACAAGTTCCATAACTTGGAAGTTCTATAGAAAAAAGAGTCTGCGCTAGACAGAAGTCAATGTATCAAGCTGGACCGCATAGGAATTTGCTGTCTCCGACTGTCCAGTACGCCTCAAGAATCTTGCCCTTGGGGGGATCATTCCTATTAGTTCCTGCGAGTATCTTCCATGATAGTACTTGTAAAAAAGAGACAAGTCACCAACCATACGCCTGTGCTCTAGTGTTTCAAGAGAATCGGTCAGCCTCTCGTCATCAATTAGGCGAATCGCTCTTCTTTGAATTGAATCCAGGAGAGCTAAAGTGTGTTTTGGGGCTGAACTCCAAATATGAGAAACAGTATTGGCTAGTGTTGCCCTAACTTAAGCTTAGTGTGAGTAGCTAATGAGATGTGAAGTAGTTTTTAGCTCTAAAAAGAAAGCCTCAGACTCTCGTCATCAATTAGGCGAATCGCTCTTTTTTGAATTGAATCCCAGAGAGCTAAAGTGTGTTTTGGGGCTGAACTCCAAACATGAGAGCACTATTCTAGTATTGGCCTAACTTAAGCTTTGTATAGTGTTAATAGCTGATGAGATGTAAAGTACTTTTTAGCTCTAAAAAGAAAGCCTAGCTTCTGAGAGGCGGATTTGGCAATGGCGCGCATATAATCGTCCCAAGAGAAGTTAGTGCTCGCATTTACTCCTAGGATAGATAGATGAGATCCCATCGGAAGGATTTTACCGTCCATTAGTATGTTTGTTGCATTATCCCTTGATGTTTTCTTAGAGAAAACCGCGGCTTGCGTTTTTGAAGCGTTGAAGTCGACCAAACTGTTCTTACCCCATTCCAAAATAATCTCAAGATCCCAATTAATCGTCTGTATCTGCTGTTCCCTTAGATGATCTAAAGCAGCGATAGATAATGGTTTGTCGGAGAAAAAAGATGACACAAGGTTACTACCATCTGCGTAGCTGTATATAGGATTGAAAATTGAAGCCAAGAGATCATTTATGTGTAACAGAAATAGAGTAGGAGACAGAACAGACACCTGAGGGACCCCTGCGTTAATCGCAAATGTCTCGGATGAGATGCCATCGACGACGACCTGAAGAGATCTGTCAGCGAGAAAATTGGATATCAAAATAACAGAGTCCAGGAGGAAGGCCATAAGATGTTAATTTGGCGAGAAGAAATCGGTGCCAGACTCTGTCCAAAGCCTTTGAGATATCCAATGCCACAATCCTAGCCTCACCATGTTTTTCTATAGCTGAGTTACAGATATGAGTAACATATGCCAGTAGATCGTCAGTGGAACGTTGTTGTCTAAAACCGTATTGCCTGTCGGAGATGATTCTATTTTCTTCCAGATATTTGAGAATCTCGATGTTGATAACCTTTTCCATCACTTTGAGATATAACGGGTAACAAAGATATAGGGCGATAGTTGTTAGCCAGATTCCTTTTTCCCTTTTTAGGGGCAGGCTGCGCTCTAGCCGATTTCTGGAAGTTGGGGAATACACCTTTGTTGTAAGAGAGTGTGAATAATTTGCTTACGACAGGAATCAACTCTGGGACGCACTTCTTAACAGCAATAGCGGGAATACCATCAAGGCCAGAAGCTTTCGAGGTGTCGCCAGCTCAAAAGAGAATCTTCCTGATTGTGCATTGTCTGAAAACAACTTCAGCCGTATCAATGTGCCAACCTTAGGAAGAATAGGAGGTTCTGCGTTTCGCAGATTGGAATTTTCAGCAAACAGTAAGGCTAACATGTCAGCCTTTTCCTTGGAGGTAGTAGCAATATTGCTATTTTCATCGAGTAAAGGTGGAAAATTTGAAGGTGTAAAATTCTTTCCAATCGGCTTTGCAAATCCCCAAAAGGACTTGGAACCGTTCGGACAGTTGATGAGCCTCTGGAGTATTTTACGATCGAAACCACCTTTTGCCTCGTCCAATAACTTGTTTACAATAATTTCGTGCATCTGCAACAAATATGGTCCGAGTTTCGACTGAAGGATTATTTCAATGACGATATGCGCGATTTTTGCAGGAGACAGCCCAAGCACATTTTTTACTGAACCAAGATTTACTGAAAGCAGACCTCTTTTGGGAGTGGGGAATTGAGCATTCCATACCAATCAGGATAGTTTCCGTGATGGATTTAGCGACTAAGGAAGGGTTGTTTGAGTTAATGCAGACTTCCTGCCATGGGAAAGATGCAAAGAAGACTCTTAATTCTTCCCAGTTTGCATAGTTAAAGTGCCAAACCCTCCGGGACCGCGTCTGGGAAGGAGGTGGTATATGAAGCGAGCGAGAGGCTGCTACAAGCTTGTGATCCAAATTTCCAAGCGGTGATGTTACAGAGATTTTATACGAATTTGGTGGTGTATTTGTAAGGATAAGGTCGAGTAGATTAGGTTGATGGGATACCCATCAACATCGGGAATTCTTGTGGGTTCCTGAACTAATTGCGATAGTCAAAAAGTGATGGCGAAAGCCTCTGTCACCCTTCCTGTGTCGTCAGTTCGGGAAGAAAACCTTGACCAGGGGAATGTTGTGTGCAACACCGTCCTATGTTTCTGTGTGAAGTCCAGGATTTTGATACGCTGGCATCTTGAGGATCGTTTTTGGTTCCGGAATCCACCCCAAGACTCTTGTTGGTTTCGGTACGTCCTTGCATCCACCATTGTAAGTTTCGTATTAGTCAAGGTAGTGTTTCCTGCGAGAGTCCGCCCCAACCATTCCTTAGTGGCCTGGCCATCGCAGGAAGCCGCAAGAAAGTTCGTTGATAAGAGTTTCCTCGATAAGATCCCCTCGCTCTTCGCTAATTGTAATTCCTGGATATCCTTCTGGTAGTATGGCTAGATGGTTATCCTTCATAGCCGACTCGTAGGATGTTGTACTTCTGGATCTGGATTTGTTGTGGGTTGCCTAAAGTTTATGCCAGCACTTAGGCCACCTTTTCCGGGGCCCATTGTGATTGAGGCGTCCTTGGTCCTTCATTCAGCCACCCAACCTTGTTGAGAAACTGAAAAACGTCCCTTGAATGCGCTTCTCTTAAATTGGCCACACTAGGCCAGAAGTTCCCCAGCATGGATCCTCCGATTGATGCTAGTGCCGGGCAATGACACATTACGTGCTCGACACTCTCATCTTGTTCTAAACACCCTCTACAACTCGGGTCGTTCATAATTCCCATTCTGTGGAGGTGTTTGTTTAATCGACAGTGACCTGTCCAAATCCCTACAAGTTTCCTGAGATTATTCCTTGAAAAATGTAGGCATAGTTTTGCCCTTTCCTTGCACGGCATTCTAATGAATGCGTGAGTTTGTCGGCATGTTGTTATTGATGCCCATATGGCTTTATGTTTACGATAAATTTCTTCGTTAAGTAGGGATCTTACGGTTGATCTCTCCAGGGGTAGAGTTGGTTCTGGTACAACGAATTGTCCCTCCGAACCCTTCCTCGCCAGTTTGTCAGCGCGTTCGTTTCCCTCTTTCCCAGAATGTCCTTTGATCCATATTAGATCAATTGCATTCTCTTGTAATAGACGTTCTAAAGCTAGGTGACAGTTCCATACCAGCAGTGAGTTTGTTGTCACATTCCTCAGGGTCTTAAGGGCTGCCTGGCTATCCGTCTTTATTTGGATATATTTTCCTGTAATGTTCAGTTGCGTCATTTGTTCGGGACTATATAAAATTCCAAACATCTTCGCTTGGAAGATTGTTGAGTATTTATCTAACTTAATACTTACATTTAGGTTCAGGTCTTTCGAAAAAATTCCTGTTCCAGTGCCCGTATTTGTCTTCAATCCATTCGTGTATATACTTACGTCTGGTATACTTGTTTGTAGTTCATTCATTTTCATACGGTGGGATTTTGTGAAGTTATATTTCACCGGTCCATCGGCGCACCCAGAATAGGTGTCTTTTGGAGCGTCCCCTGGATGGAGTTGTTATAATTTTCTTCTTCGGCTGTGCCAACCTTAAAGGTGTACTACCTTCTGAGCGGTAGTGTTTTGAGCTTCCGGCCTCAGTAGTTGTCCCTTCAGCTTCAGGCGTGGTTCAGCTGGGTCCCGGTTGATCCCTAGTACTGGGTCCCGGTTGGTTTCCAGTGCCGGAACCCGGTTGGTTTCCAGTTCTGGGACTCGATTAGTCCACAATGCTGGATCCCGGTGAGTTTCCCGTTGCTATTCACTGAGTTTGTTCTCTCTTTTCACTGTGTTTTTCAACGGGTTTTCCGGCTTCTTGCAGGTGAAGTCGTCGCTCTTTTTTAAGCTTCCATTTAGCTGCGCCTGATGGATCCCTCTTTTCAAAGCTCCCTTTCTCTTTTGCTGTTGTTTCTTTGATTCTTTCAGTTTCCATTTTGGTCCAACGAGTATGGGGGAAATAAGGGTTGCCGTGTGCGATACCCCGGAAGGCGTGAGTTACAACGACGTGCGCCTAGTGCCTCTAAGTTAGTTACTAGGAATCTCTAGCGACCTTGCATTCCTTTGGCGCGCACTGTACCGTGGGAATCGGGAGATTTTTATTGTGATGTCACCACTTGATCCGGGCGGTTAAGCCAAGATCCTCACATTCCATTGCCTGCGAGATATGACCACAACAGCAATGGAACACGGTATAACGAAGTTCTTAATAAGCCCTTCCGCATCGTTTACCCTGATGCAGGCCTTTAGCCACGACACGACAGCTTGGCCAGAAGATGTTGGTCTGGGGCGTGGTTTTTTAGGCTACCAATTAGGTTTTTATATCCAATGAGCGCTATAGCCTACGCTGACCATGCTCACTTACGATCATCGTATGACCCTTTCCCTATCCGCCACCTGGATGCGTACACGACAACTTTTGTTGTGTTTTTTAATCTTTCTTGGTTTCAAAGGACAGGATTTGTATTTAGATTTTTAAAGATAAGCAAGGACCAGCTCGTTCCACAAAAAAAAGGAAAATTCAAAACACTCACAAAGAACTAAATTCACAAAAATAAGTAATTTATTAATGTTAAATATAACAAAAGAAACGTAATTTTAAACGTAAAATGATAAAAAATAATTACCTTATTAAAAATGTTACATACAAGAGCATAAAAACTGTGTATAAAAAGAAGTATTTACATCTGATGATATTCATACACCTCTTTCAGTACTATGATCCTTAATAATATTTAAAAAAATGATAGTCCAATAAAAGAAGCTAAAGACAATTCTTTTTAAGAAACGAAAAGCCAAGAAAATTTGCAAACCAAAGTTTTGTGCGGAAATAGCCCAAATTCAAAAAAAAATCACTATAGTCTTTCCCTTACAAGGACAGTCTAAGGGCACAAAATACATGAAACAATCAATATACTATCAAACTTTACACATATCCTTCTCCTGTTGGGGAGAACTCTCCCAAAATATTATTTTTTCGGAGGAAACTTCGCACCACACACTAAACTGAAGACAGCTTCTTTTAATGAGGAGCCCCTTTACAAAACCCCAAACAGAAAACTAAGGACTTTACCACTAGAATAGTCCTATTTAACTTTAGACATCCTGTTGGATTTTCCAATGTTTTTTCCATGTCTTAAGTAGTCTCGAGAAGTTTTTCAAAAGCTTGCATGCCCTAAACCAAGCTTCGGAAACATAAGAGCATCCCTATCATAAAAGAAATGGAAAATGAACAGAAAAATCGAAATGGCGTCTATTATCTCAATTGGGAAATTTACCTTCACTTAACTTCTCTCTTTCGGTGCCTTTCGAAGCTTACAAAATGACCTATTCTACAAATTCAAAAATGATGAAGGCAATTTGGGTGAAACGGACTGGTCCTTGTTTATCTTCAAAAATTGAAATACAAATCTTGTACCCTGAAGCCAGAAAAGATTCAAAAACACTACAAAGATTGCTCTAACGCGTTTCGACAGCCAAACTATCATCTTCAGAGAGAAACAGTTGACCTCTGGAAATGACATATTGGCTGTCGACACGCGTTAGAACAACCTTTGTTGTGTTTTCTAATCTTTCTTGGTTTCAGGGGAAAAGGTTTCTATTTCAATTTTTGATCAAGGCAAATTTAAAAATGATTCAATTCATGATAATTGTTGAAAACAATTCAAACGCACGACTAAATTAATGGTTGCATACTATTTAACATCAACATTTGCCAGATAAATAAAAAATGAATTTGAATTATTTAGATTTTTTGGTGAAGTTCATTTCGCAAATGACAAAATCTCCAAAATGGTTTTTTTTTTGTTGTTTACGCATTTCTGTTGTTGTCGTAAAACGTCAATGATATAATTGATGAAAACATATTAATTTCATTTTCCTTGTCCTTAGACCAGGGGTCGGAAAACCGCGGCTCGCGAGCCGTATGTGGCTCTTTTAAAAGAAAAGTGCGGCTCTTTAAATTCCCTTAATAAAATAAATAAATAAAAACTAGAGCGGACAGACACTCAGACACTCATTAAACAAGTGTCTTACAGAAGTCCAAAAACACTTTTCTAGGAATTTTTACGTTTTACTAAAATTTTGACAAAAACTTATGATTTTAAGAAGTAATTTTCCAATTTGATTGATTTGTGTTAACATTTTAAAAAAACACATAAAATTTGAAATTTCTAGAAAAAGATCAACTTGGGAAGTGGAAATTTCTAAAAAATAATTTTTCTCATTGATTTTTATTTTTTATTTGTAAATTCTCTAAAACCTTGGGATTTCGTGAAAAAAAGGTAAATTACTTTTAGTGTGAAAAAAAAATCTAAATTTTCAGAAACGGCAAACATCAGAGTTTGAAATAAAAGCTGAAATTTCCAGAAAAAACCGAATTTTGGGACAAAAAGATATTTCGAAATGATTAAGACAAAGAAAGAGACTTCGATAAAATTGATAAAAAGGAACAGATTTCGAAAAAATTGAGAAAAAGGAATTTATCAAAAGTGCTCAATAAAAGGTAAAATTTTAGAAAAAAAAAAGTAGAATTTCGACAATAGATTGAAACTCAAAACAAACCTAAAAACCTGAAATTTTTAGACAATTTTGAATTTTTGAAATATAGTAAAATTTTAAAAAGAAAAATTGTAAAAATTAACTGAAAGCCTAAAAAAATTGTCGATCTCTAAAATAGTTAAAGTTTTCCAGTGAAGTAGAAAAAACTTTAATTTTAGGAAGAATTTCATGGAAAAAGTATAGAACAACTCGAAAATCCGATAAAAAATTGTAATTTTCCAGAGAAAGCTAAATTTTGAAAATAAATTTGCAATTTCAACAACAGAACGAATTAAAAAAATTCCAAATTATCAGATAAATTCAAATTTTGAGAAAATCGGTAAAATAATTTCGAAAGAAAATTCCAAGAAAATTTCGAGAAGAATTGAACTTTAAATTAAAGTTAAAATTTTCCAGAAAAAGCCAAATTTTGGGAAAAGGGAAGAGATTTCGAAAAAAATAGGAAAAATGAAGAGATTTAAAATAATGAATTTATCTACTTCGGAAAAAGGGAGAAATTTCGAAAATAATTAATTTATCGAAATGTCTGAAAAAAAGGCAAAATTTTAGAAAAAAACGTCGAATTTCGACAATAGATTGAAACTCAAAACAAACCTAAAAACCTGAAATTTTTAGACAATTTTGAATTTTTGAAATATAGTAAAATTTTTAAACGAGAAATTGTAAAAATTAACTGAAAGCTTAGAAAAAATTGTCGATCTCTAAAATGGTTAAAGTTTTCCAGTGGAGAAGAAAAAACTTTAATTTTAGGAAGAATTTCATGGAAAAAATTAGAACAACTCGAAATTCCGATAAAAAATTGTAATTTTCCAGAGAAAGCTAAATTTTAAAAATAAATTTGCAATTTCAAGAACATGACGAATTAAAAAAACTCCAAATTTTCAGATAAATTCGAATTTTGAGAAAATCGGTAGAATAATTTCGAAAGAAAATTCCAAGAAAATTTCGAGAAGAATTGAACTTTAAATTAAAGTTAAAATTTTTCATAAAAAGCCAAATTTTGAGAAAAGGGAACAGATTTCAAATAAACTGCGAAAAATGAAGGGATTTAAAAAATGAATTTATCTAATTCGGGAAAAGGAAGAAATTTCGAAAAAACTTCAGAATTTCCCAAAAAAAGCCAAACTTTGAGAAAAAGGAAAAGGTTAATTAATTTATCGAAAGTTCTCAAAAAAAGGAAAATTTTGGAAAAAAACGTTGAATTTCGACAATAGATTGAAACTTAAAACAAACCTAAAAACCTGAAATTTTTAGACAATTTTGAATTTTTGAAATATAGTAAAATTTTAAAAAGAGAAATTGTAAAAATTAACTGAAAACTTAGAAAAAATTGTCGATCTCTAATAAAATGGTTAAAGTTTTCCAGTGGAGAAGAAAAAACTTTACTTTTAGGAAGAATTTCATGGAAAAATTTAGAACAACTCGAAATTTCGGATAAAAAATTATAATTTCCCAGAGAAAGCTAAATTTTGAAAATAAATTTGCAATTTCGAGAACAGCACAAATTAAAAAAACTCTAAATTTTCAAATAAATTCAAATTTTGAGAAAAACGGTAGAATAATTTCGAAAGAAAATTTTAAGAAGATTTCGAAAAGAATTGAACTTTAAAAAAAAGGTCAAAATTTCCCAGAAAAGGCCAAATTTTGAGAAAAGGGAAGAGATTTCAAATAAACTGCGAAAAATGAAGGGATTTAAAAAATGAATTTATCTAATTCGGGAAAAGGAAGAAATTTCGAAAAAAATTAATTTATCGAAAGTTCTTAAAAAAGGGAAAATTTTAGAAAAAAACGTCGAATTTCGACAATAGATTGATTGAAACTCAAAACAAACCTAAAAACCTGAAATTTTTAGACAATTTTGAATTTTTTGAAAAATTACAGAATTTCGAAAAGAGAAACTTAGAAGAATAAACTGAAAGCTTAAAAAAAATTGTTGAAATTTAAAAAAGTTAAAGTTTTTCAGAGAAGAAGAAAAAAAGACGAATTTTAGGAAAAATTTCAAGGAAAAAGTCAAAATTTTAATAAAAGCTCGAAGTTTCGACAACAAATTTATAATTTTCCAGGAAAAGTTAAATTTTGAGAATAAATTTGAAATTTCGAAACCAAGGAGATTTAAAAAAAATCCAAATTTTCAAATCAATTCGAATTTTGAGAACATTTGTTAAATAATTTCAAAAGAAAATTTGAAGAAAATTTCAAAAAAAGTTTTTAACTTTAAAAAAACGTCAGAATTACCCAGAAAAAGCCGAATTTTGAGAAAAAGGAAGAGATTTTAAAAAAAATTGGGACAAGTGATTTAAAAAAAAAAGAATTGGTCCAAAGTTCTCAAATAAGGACAAAATTTCAGAAGAAAAAAACATCGAATTTCCACATTAAATTGAAACCCAAAGCAAATTTAAAAAACTTGACATTTTCAGGTAAAAGAGAAATTGTAAAATAAACTGGAAGCTTAAAAATGTGTTGGGAAAGTTTGAAATTTCGAGACCAAGGAGATTAAAAAAAAATCCAAATTTTCAAATCAATTCGAATTTTGAGAACATTTGTTAAATAATTTTAAAAGAAAATTTGAAGAAAATTTCGAAAAAAGTTTCTAACTTTAAAAAAACGTCGGAATTACCCAGAAAAAGCCGAATTTTGAGAAAAAGGAAGAGATTTTAAAAAAATTGGGACAAGTGATTTAAAAAAAATGAATTGGTCCAAAGTTCTCAAATAAGGACAAAATTTCAGAAGAAAAAAACATCGAATTTCCACATTAGAGTGAAACCCAAAGCAAATTTAAAAAACTTGACATTTTCAGGTAAAAGAGAAATTGTAAAATAAACTGGAAGCTTAAAAATGTGTCGGGAAAGTTTGAAATTTCGAGACCAAAGAGATTAAAAAAAATCCAAATTTTCAAATCATTTCGAATTTTGAGAACATTTGTTAAATAATTTCAAAAGAAAATTTGAAGAAAATTTCGAAAAAAATGTTTAACTTCAAAAAAACGTCAGAATTTGCCAGAAAAAGCCGAATTTTCAGAAAAAAAAGGAGATTTAAAAAAAATTGGGAAAAGTTATTTAATATAAATGAATTGGTCCAAAGTTCTCAAATAAGGGCAAAGTTTCAGAAAAGAAAAACATCGAATTTCCACATTAGATTGAAACTCAAAGCAAATTTAAAAAACTTGACATTTTCGGATAAAAAAGAAATTGTAAAATAAACTGGAGGCTTAAAAATGTATCGGGAAAGTTTGAAATTCCAAGACCGAGGAGATTTAAAAAAAAATCCAAATTTTCAAATCAATTCGAATTTTGAGGACATTTGTTAAATAATTTCAAAAGAAAATTTGAAGAAAATTTCGAAAAAAATGTTTAAATTCAAAAAAACGTCAGAATTTCCCAGAAAAAGCCGAATTTTGAGAAAAAGGAGGAGATTTAAAAAAAATGGGAAAAGTTATTTAATAGAAATGAATTGATCCAAAATTCTCAAATAAGGGCAAAGTTTCAGAAAAGAAAAACGTCGAATTTCCACAATAGATTGAAACCCAAAGCAAATTTAAAAAACTTGACATTTTCAGATAAAAGAGAAATTGTAAAATAAACTGGAAGCTTAAAAATGTGTCGGACTAAAAAAAAAAGTCGACGTTTTTCAGAGAAGTAGAAAAAAATCGAATTTTAGGAAAAATTTTAAGGAAAAAGACAAAATTTAAATAAAAGCTCGAGATTTCGACAAAAAATTATTAATTTTTTAAGGGAAGTTAAATTTTGAGAATAAATTTGAAATTTCGAGACCAAGGCGATTTAAAAGAAATCCAAATTTTCAGATCAATCGAATTTCGAGAACATTTGTTAAATAATTTCAAACGAAAATTTGAAGAAAATTTCGAAAAAAGTTTTTAACTTTAAAAAAACGTCAGAATTTCCCAGAAAAAGCCGAATTTTGAGAAAAAGGAAGAGTTTTAAAAAAATCGGGAAAAGTTATTTAAAAAATATGAATTAGTCCAAAATTCTCAAATAAGGGCAAAAGTTGTCAAGAAAAAAAACGTCGAATTTCCACAATAGATTAAAACCCAAAGCAAATTTTAAAAACTTGACATTTTCAGATAAAAGAGAAATTGTAAAATAAACTGGAAGCTTAAAAATGTGTCGGACTAAAAAAAAGGTCGACGTTTTTCAGAGAAGTAGAAAAAAGTTAACTTTTAGGAAACATTTCAAGGAAAAAGTCAACATATTAGGAAAAGTTTCAAATTCCGATATGAAAATTTGCAATTTTCCAAAGAAAATTAAATTTTAACAATGAATTTGAAAGTTCGAAAACGAGACGAATTAAAAAAACCTCCAAATTTTCAGATAAATTGAATTTTGGAAAAATTGGTAAAACAATTTCGAAAAGAAAGGGAATGTTGATAAAACTTTCAATTTGAAGACGTATTAAACTTTCAAAAAACGTCAAAATTTCCCAGAGAAAGTCAAATTTCAAGAAAAAAAATCAAATTTTGAAAATAGATGAATTTCGTTCGAAATAAAAGTTGATATTTCCGGAAAAATTTAAATTTTGAAAAAAAGAGATTTCGAAAAATATGAATTTGTCAAAAATTCTCAAAACAGCAAAATTTTAGAAAAAAAAACGTCGAATTTTGACATTAGATTGAATCCCAGAACAAATTTAAAAATCTAAAATTTTTAGACAAATTTGAATTATGTGAAAAATTGTAAAATTTCGAAAAAAGAAATTGTAAAAAATTTAGAGCTTAGAAAAAATTGTTGAACTTTAAAAAGTAGAAGTTTTTCAAAGAAGAAGAAAATAAATAGTTTACTTTTCCAGTGAAAGTTAAATTTTGAGAATAAATTTGAAATTTCGAAAACAAAACGAATTAAAAAAAACTCCAAATTTTCAGATAAATTGAATTTTGAGAAAATTGGTAAAACAATTTCAAAAAGAAAGGGAATGTTGATAAAACTTTCAATTTCGAGACGTGTTAAACTTTCAAAAAACGTCAAAATTTCCCAGAGAAAGTCAAATTTTAAGAAAAAAATCAGATTTTGAAATTTGAAAATAGATGAATTTCGTTCGAAATAAAAGTTGATATTTCCGGAAAAATTTAAATTTTCAAAAAAAGAGATTTCAAAAAATATGATTTTGTCAAAAATTCTCAAAAAAGCAAAATTTTAGAAAAAAAAACGTCGAATTTTGACATTAGATTGAATCCGGGAACAAATTTAAGCACCTAAAATTTTTAGACAAATTTGAATTATGTGAAAAACTGTAAAATTTCGAAAAGAAAAATTGTAAAAAATTCAGAGCTTAGAAAAAATTGTCGAACTTTAAAAAGTTGACGTTTTTCAGAGAAGAAGAAAATAAATAATTTGCGATTTTCCAGAGAAAGTTAAATTTTGGGAATAAATTTAAAATTTCGAGAACAAGACGATTAAAAAAACTTCATATTTTCAGAAATGCTTGAATTTTGAGAAAATTGGTAAAATAACTTCCAAATAAAAAAGAATCTGGGTAAAAGTTCCATTTTCGAGAAAAGTGTTGAACTTTAAAAAAAAGTCAAAGTTTTCCGGAGAAAGTCAATTTTAAGAACAAAATCAAATTTTAAGATAAAGTCAAACAGTCTGAAAATTGGTGAATTTCGTTGATTAAATCGCAGCTTGCAGAAACATAATAAAATGTCGAGTTTTCAGTTAAAAGTTGGAATTTCGAGAAACACCTAATTTTGCGAAACAGGTCGAAATTTCCAAAAAATAAATAAAAGTTTCAATATTCATTAAAAGTCAATATTTGGGGGTAATGGTCAAATTTGAAAAAAGAACGTAATTTAAAAAGAATAGAAATTGAGAAAAAAGTCGTAATTTAGAACAAAGTTAAAAAAATATAATTTGGAAAAAAGTCAAATTTAAGAATAAATCTAAATTTCGAAAAAGGAAAACTTGAAAAAAAGATCGAAATCTTCAAAAACTGTTTTATTTAACATTTCCAAATTATTGCTTCAAACGTTTACGTTTTTTTTATTACGAAATCGACAAAAGATGAATTCTTGAGAAATAAGTCGAATCTTCCAGTGTAAGTCGAATTAAATTAAAAGTAAACATTTTCACAGATTGTCGAGTTTTGAGAAGAGGGGAAGATTTAGGGAAAAAAGTCTAAGTACATAGTTAAAAAAAAAGACGAATACCGAGAAGAGTTAAAAAAGTCGAATTTACGAGAAAAAGGCAAATTTTGAAATAAAGCTTCAAATAATGAGAAATGAAAGGTCTTTTGGGCTGAATATGTTAACTTTTGACTACATAAGTCAAAGGGGTCTCTCCCTGTCTCATATTTTGTCTGATTTGTCTAATTTAACTGTGAAATAAAATGTGAAATCAGAAAAAAAACTTGTGTCTCTTTGTGGCAATTTTTTCATTGCGGATGGCTCTTTTGGCTTAAAAGTTTGACGACCCCTGCCTTAGACTGTTTCGCCAAACGTAGATTTTTCATGGAACAATTCAAATGTACAAATGGATTAGTGGTTGCATTAGTAGATTTAATGTGATGCCTTTACCACAACGCTCGCTGGTTTCATCCTGTAATTTCGAGCACTACACAACTGAAGCAACAGCTTGCACCGTATCCAATTTGCCAAAAGCTACCCTTTTGTACACTATGTGCATAGCTGTTTAATGTCGCCTTTTACTAATAACAAAGCTAACAAAAGTTTTAGATTAAGCACAAAACAATGGGTTAGACCAAAGAGAGAATGGAACGTAGATTTTGGTACTCAAAGAGGGCAATCAGCGCGTATATCTCAACGTAACGCCTGTCGTGATCTGATAGCTTCGTCACCATTTGGACCAGGAAGAAGGAAGAAGAACGTCAACGGTTGCATGAAGTTTTTAAAAAACGATTAACGCCACACGAGAAGACTGAATTTCGCGATAATTTTTCCAAATGACGACTAATAAATATAACTGTAGCAATAATTTGTATTTTCTTTACTAGTACCTGAATTTAACAAGTAATTGATCTCGTAATTTAAAATTGATTCACACCATTTTCATGAAAGCTCTTTTCAAAAAAAATGGAGCCAATAAATCAAAACTTCCTCCCACATTATTCACATAATGCGATATAAATAGGGTTTATACTCATCCATTGGTGCATTCCAAAAAGAATGACGTTATTTACATTTGAATAGAATTAATTGGAAGCGTCATTATTAAATTAATCAATGAAGATCCGTTTGCATGGATGTAGATAACGTAAACTGACCAATGATCCCCGTAATCCCGATTAAATAATTTAAATGGGGAAATTTGTTCAACGCGATTAAACTTTATTAATTGGCTTTTGACAAAGTCGTATTCATTTAATTTACTTCACACTAGAATAAAGCGAATTCAGCCAACAAAACAACCAGAGACGAAAATAATTTTTAACTCAGTTTATTACTTACCGATTTTTCCAAAATAATAAAGCGAATACTCGGTGCAGTATGAAAAAACAGGGCTTCGAACCGGAACTGAACCGAAAACCATTGAAAAAAACCTTTTTTTTTCGTCGGAACGAAAACCGGAGTGAAACCGGAAAAAAATATCGGTTTATTTCGGTTCGTTGGATTTATGTACTTAAAACAGTTTTATTTTAACCTTCAGTTTGGAATTTTTTTTAGATATTTCAATTTCTTTTTTAAAATTTTACACAAATCCGTACAACCTTGATCTCAAAATTAGGAATTTACTTTCAATTTCTCATTTACGTTTAAAAATTAGATTAGAAACTAACAATTTTCACATTTTCTAAAAAATATAAATATAAATATAAATATAAACCTTATTCTTAAAATTTCAAATCAAATTCAAATTTTAAATATTCGCTAAAATCTCGCAGTTTCAAATGAATCTTTTTTTCAAGATTTTCGACTATTTTTTTTGAAATTTCCACTTTCATTTAGAAATTACTCAAAATATTTCTTTTTTTCTCTTAAAATATCGAGTTTAAAGTAAAACAATATATATATATATATATATATATATATATATATATATATATATATATGTCCTCCGTTGTAACTTTAGAATAAAGCAGTAGTGTGTTTTTCATTCAAACGAGGGAAACTGGGCTTTCCTTACATTTTTATTTGCAAATTCCAGTTTTTCTGGAAATTTGAACTTTTTTTTAGAAAATTCCAAATTTACTTCTTTCCTTAAACTTCGATTTCCATTTCCTAATTTGATGTCTCTATTTTTTGAAGGTATTAGTCAAATTTTCAATTTTTCGCCAATTTTTTCTTTCAAATTTCATCTTTTTTAGTAGGTCAATTTTTTTTCGAAACCCCAAATTTAAATTCTTATGATTTTATACACTGCTGACTTTCTAAAACTTCCTAAAATTCCAAGATATGGTTTTTTCTTAAAATTTTCGCTGCAATCTCCTTATTTCAAATTTAACCTTGCAATTATTAAATTTCATGTTACAAATTTCAGGGCAAATACAACATTATATTCGGTCTCGTCTCGTAAATAGGATAAATTGTAGTACCTTCATTCTAGGCGATACGATCACATATTTTAAAGAAATAAACAAATCATAAAACTCGTTATGCCCTCACAGTCCCCGCTGCGTATGCACCTCGGCTCCCCTATACTTCAGTTTTTGTTTTTGTGCGATGCGTTCACGACGCGACATTTTAACTTTCTAAGAAAGAAAGTAGTTCGCGAGTGCGTGTTATGCCCGTAAAATTGTTAAAAGCCCTCGGAGTTGGTCGCCATCCCCTTTCAATTAAAGTGTTATCAAATTGCTTCGATAATTGCAATAGTGGGCAAGATGGAAGCCCACAAGACGTTTTCAGTTACACGGCTCCGCGAAGGAAAATAATTTTGAAGGTATTTTCCCTCCTTTAGCCGGTTTGATGACATGCTACACATACCACCATTGCATAGCATCATATATGTCCTACTACTGAATCGCAGTACTTGCGCTGCTTACCTTACTCTTTTTTGATTACACTAAAGGTTGTCTCACAAAAATGTCAATGGTACATAGGCCTTGACCACACGTGCCTGTTGAATCTTAACATTCACACGCTGCAATTTTTAGATGACCGGATCTCTACATGTACCGTTGCAATGGCCACTATTGAAACGCAGCACTTGCGCTGCATACCTTACTGTTTTTTGATTACAGTACTGGTTGACTTACAAATTTTTTTCTGGTATACCGCCTTTGATTATATGTGACTATAGTATTTCTAGATGTACTGCTGCATTTACCACCATTGAGTTGCCGCACTTGCGCTGCTTACCTTGGTGTTTTTTGATTACAGTAATGGTTGATTTACGAAATTTTCAATGGTATACTGGCCTTGATCACATGTGCTTATTGAACCATGATAGTCACCAGCTGCAGCTTTTAGAGGACCGCATCTCTAGATGTCCTGCTGCAATTACCACCATTAAGTTGCAGCACTTGCGCTGTATGCCTTACTGTTTTTTTTATTCCAGTAATGGTTGACTTACGAAATGTTGAATGGTATTCTGGCCTTGACTACATGGGCTTGTTTAACCTTCAAAAGTTGCAGTTCTTTAATAATATCATCTCTTCCTGTCCTGATTCAATCGTTACCATTGGATCGCATCATTTGCACTGCTTACCTTACTATTTTTTGTTTACAGTATTGGTTACCTTATGAAATGTTTTCTTGCTTAGACTACATATCAGGCACGTAGCCAGGGGGGGGGGTTCAAGGGGTCCGGACCCTCCCCGAAGTGAATATTCCCCAAAAAATTTACGATGATACGAATTGAAATATCAGTAGAAAAACGGCTGATTGTATATTTAAGCATGTAAATAATTTTCGAAATTGCCAACCATTCAGCTTGTGATAAGCAAAATAGCCATGTAGACATTTTAATAAAAATTGGCAATGAACTCAAGGCTTCCCAATACATGCATCAACCCTTTTACAATTTAATATTGACACTTAGCAGTAGGCTACGTTCAGTAATTTCAATTTTTTATTACCCCAAATTTCGGCTTTCTTGACATGTATGCATGGAGTAGAATTTTCGAGAAAAAAGTCGAAATTTTGAGTTTAAAATCGACATTTTACAAAAGCGTAGGAAGGCATTGATTAAAAAAAATTATATTTAGAAATTTTGACATTTTACAAAAGCGTAAAAAGTACACTGATTATAAAAAAAAATGTTTAGGGATTTCGACTTTTTTGTCAAAAATTCGATTTTTTTTTAAATTTTTGATTTTTTTTTTCGAAATTTCGGCTTTAAACTCGAAATTTCGACTTTTTTCTCAAAAGTTCGACTTTTTTCGTGACATTTCTACTTTCTTCTTAAAATTCCGAGACTAATCTCGAAATTTCGACTTTAATATCGACATTGTTTTTCGAATAAGTCAAAATTTCTACACTATGGTCAAATTAGACAGATGACAGTTGCGTCCCACCACTCCTCTTTCCCAACAATCTTGACAGTTTGTAGTAGGGTGCGTTCAATAATTGCTATTTTTAGTTAGCAAATTTTGATCTTTTTTTTAGAAATTTCGAGATGAAAATTGAAAATTCGAATAAAAAACGGAAACTTCGTGATTAAGATCAAAATTTCGAGAAAAAAGTCGGAATTTGAAAAAAAAAGTCAAAATTTCGAGGAAAAGGTAGAAATTTCGAGAAAAAAGTCGAAGTTTGAGAAAAACGTAAGTCGAAATTCCGAGAAAAAAGTCGAAATTTGAGAAAAAAGTCGAAATTTCTAGAAAAATAGTTGACATTTTGAGTTTAAAGCCGAAATTTCGAGAAAAATGTCGAAATTTCGATATTAAGGTTAAGATTTCGAGGAAAAAGTCAATATTTGAGAAAAAAGTCTAAAATTGGGAAAGAAAAAACGAAATTTAAAAAAAAAGTCGAAGTTTTCAGATTAAGGCCGAAATTTCGAGAAAAAAGTCGAAATTTGAAAATAACGTCGAAATTTCGAGAAAAAGTCGAAATTTCGAGAAAAAGTCGAAATTTCGAAATATTTCGAGCAAAAATTCGAAATTTGAGAATAACGTCGAAATTTCGAGAAAAAAAGTAGAAATTTCGAAATATTTCAAGCAAAAAGACGAAATTTTGAGAAAAAAAGTCGAAATTTGCGAAAAAAATCGAAATTTCGATAAAGAAAGGTCGAAATTTCGATAAAAAAGGGGTCTAAATTTTGAGTATAAAGTCGAAATTTTAAGAGAAATGTCGAAATTTCGATATTAAGGTCAAAATTTTGAGAAAAAGTCGATATTTGAGAAAAAAGTCGAAAACGGAGAAAAAAAAACGAAATTTAGAGAAAAAAGTCGAACTTTTCAGATTAATTTTCCAGAAAAAAAGTCTAAGTTTGAGAAAAACGTAAGTCGAAATTCCGAGAAAAAAGTCGAAATTTGAGAAAAAAGCCTAAATTTCGAGAAAAATGCCAAAATTTCGATATTAAGGTTAAAATTTCGAGAAAAAAGTCGATATTTGAGAAAAAAGTCTAAAATTGAGAAAAAAGAAACGGAATTTTGAGAGAAAAGTCGAACTTTTCAGATTAAGGCCGAAATTTTGACGAAAAAGTCGAAATTTGAAAATAACGTCGAAATTTCGAGAAAAAGTCGAAATTTCGAAATATTTCGAGCAAAAATTCGAAATTTGAGAGGAACGTCGAAATTTCGAAAAAAAGTAGAAATTTCGAAAAATTTCTAGCAAAAAGATGAAATTTCGAGAAAAAAAGTCGAAATTTGCGAAAAAAGTCGAAATTTCGATAAAAAAAGATCGAAATTTTGAGTATAAAGTCTAAATTTAAAAAGAAATGTCGAAATTTCTATATTAAGGCCAAAATTTCGAGAAATAAGTTAAAATTTGAGAAAAAAAAATGAAATTTCGTGAAAAAGGCAAAATTTCGAGAAAAAAATCAAATTTTGAGAAAAAAGTCAAAATTTCGAGAAAAAAGTCGAAATTTTGTGAAAAAAGTCTAAATTTAAGAAAAAAGTCGAAGTTTGAGAAAAAAGTCGAAATTTCTAAACACAACATTTTTTTTAATCGATGTCCTTTCTACGCCTTTACAAGATTTTCGTTTTTAAAAATTAAAATTTCAACTTTTTTTTAGAAATTTCGACTTTAAACACCAAATTTCGACGTTTTTTGTTCGAAATTTTCACATTAAAGTTGAAATTTTGACATTAATCTCGGGATTTAAAGGAGAAAAAGTCAACATTCCGTGATAATTTTTTTTCAAATTGATGTTCTTTCTACAATCTTGTAATTTTCACTTCAAAAAATAAAGTCGATTCTTGATCGGTGATAAGTTAAATACGTAAACTTAAAATAGATATTATGAAATTTTTCTTTGGTAAGTTTCACGTTTTTATTTGTCAAATTTATGTAATGTTAAGGTCACTAGATTTTATTCTTTACTTTTACTAATTAACAAAATGAAAAAAAATAAAATAAAAGAAACAAATACGTAAAAGTAATTGATGTATGTTTTTATATTTTCTGAAGAGTATTTTCCAGAAATTTTGATTATTTTTTCAAAATTCCGAGTTGAAATTGAAAATTCCAAGTTATTTTCTTCCATTCTACGTCTCTATAAGCATATAGTCGATACGTATAAACGTATAAACAATTTTTTGCCGAATTCTGCTGTTTTTTCTAAGAAATGTTTTATTTCTGAGTGATTTTTGTGTATAAATATCGATCTTTTTGCAAAAGCTTAGCTCTCTTTTAGAGATTTTGATTGTAATTTGTGATTATATTTTTTTTTAAACTTCGAGCTTCCAGAAATATCTTTCACAAATGTTTTACTTCAAACTTAAATTATTTTCTAAAATTTGCAATTATTAATATTATTATCTTCGCGATTTATTTTGGAGGAAAAAACTTAAACTAAATATTGGCTGCAAATATAAAGGAAATTACACTATTTTTTAGGTGCAGTTTCATAAATTTTCTATACATTCCAATGTTTTTCGAAATTTCGATTATTTTTAGAAATTTTCGAAATATCAACTTCTTTTATAAAATTCTTTCCACTTTCTTTTAAACTTTGATTCAAATTCAACATTTCGACTCTTTTGATAAACATATTTATATGTATTTTGACCTTATTTTCAAAATATTAATTTTAGTTTAGTTCAGTTTCAAGTTTGGACTTTTAATTTTCCTTTTATTTAAACAAAATTCTCAATTGATATTCTAACTTTTGATATTTTTGAGACTTAATTTTCATTTAACATTTTCAAATAATTTAGAAATATCTACATTTTTATTTTGCCATTTCGACTTTAAGATCGAAATTTCTAAAAAATGATTTTATAAATTTCGATTTTCTAAACATTTTCTTTTCAGTTTAGCTCGAAATATTTTTTATAATGCTAGCGTTTTTTTTTGTTTAAAATTTTAATTTTTTCTAAAGATTTTTATTTTACAATTTCAGTTTTTTGTTTTTTTTTCTAATTTTTTTGCTTTGCACTAAAAATTGTGTTTTTTGTTTCAAATTTTAATCCTAGTCACGAAATTACTACTTTTTTAAACAAATTTCGAGTTTAAACCCAAAAGTTTTGCTTCATCAGATAACTTTCGGTTTTTTCTCAATATTTAAATTTTTTCTGAATATTTTGGTAAACTCGACATTTTGAGTTTTAAAAAAATGTACCTTAAACTTTGACGCTTCTGGATTTTTAATGATAAAGTTCTTTTCTTTTTCATCCTTTTAATTTTTCGTCCAAATTTCCGCTTTTCCTGAAGATTTTTAAAATAAATTCAAAGTTTCGACAAAAATCGAAATACAAATTAAAATGGAAGCTTCTATTAATTTTTTTTTATTTCATCTTTAATATCTAATATTCCTAATTTCATCTTTGATCTCAAATTTTATGCTGCTCTGAAAAGTTCAAAAATCAGTTATTTTGAAAAATTACTGGGTAATTCTAAAAAAATTTTTAAAATTTAAATTTGAAAGATTTAAATATCGAGACTGAAGCCGAACTTTCGAGTTTCGAATTATAGTCCAAATTTCAAAGTTAAGATTAGAAATTTTATGCAAAAATAAAAAATGAGCACTAAGTAAAAGACCAAGACGTTTATTGATTTAACAACTCAGTTTTGTCTTTAAATTTTGCAATATTGCTTTTTTCAAAGAAGTTTCTGTGTCTCTAACATAAAAAAAGGGAAGGGGGAGTTGGACTCCCCCCGAACGAAAATCCTGGCTACGTGCTTGCTACATATGCTTGCTGAAACTTGACATTGACAAAGCACAGTTTGGAATGGCCACATTTTACATGTTCTGTTGCAACTGCCACCACTGCATCACAATACTGGTTGCAAAACATACACTGTAAAACGTCCGCTGCAAAACGTTTACTGTTTTTGCTGATTACAGTATCTAAGGGTTACATTTTATATGCGATCTCCACCGCGAAATCTGCAATGGCAATCTGCCTTTGACTACAGCGCTTGTTGAACGTTGATATTCACAAAAAGTAGTTTTTTGGATAACCCTATGTCTACATACGGTTGCCTACTGCAACTGCCTCCATTGAATCACGGTACCTACGCTGTAAAGCGTACAGTTGTTTGATTCCAC
Source organism: Dastarcus helophoroides (assembly GCA_028583605.1). NCBI lineage: Eukaryota > Metazoa > Arthropoda > Insecta > Coleoptera > Bothrideridae > Dastarcus > Dastarcus helophoroides. Next base: position 15,197,913 of record CM053329.1, read on the forward strand.
TAATAGCTAATAGCCGATGTAAAATCTTCCTCCGTTGATCTTTTGACTTATGTCAAAATATTTAGGAACATGCCTGGAGAAGGAGGAACCTCGCCTGATATTCGAGATGTGGAAGTCTGCCCCTTTTATACATTTGGAAAATTAAGTTGATGTGTTTTATATTTCACGCCCCTCATACATCCAAAAATGTCCGTTAGATAGATCCATCTTGTTAAAGCTCAATTAGTTTACAAGGAAAGAATGGATATAATATGAAAATAGTTAGACCTAGACAACAGTGGCAATACTGGAGTTCCAAACCTATATCCTGTTTTAGAACAAGCCATTCCTTTCTTCGTCTCCCAGAGGGACGCCCTATGCAATAGGCAGATTCCCCTTGGTGCCTACTTTTCTGCTATCGATAAAGCACATTAAGCGTTGTTCGACAAAGAGGGGCGGGGAGAGGAGCAATAGTGGAGCTATAGTATTCGCATCCTTCTGGACCTACTGAAAGTTCTTCGACGAAGGATTTCGTATGCCTGAACATTAGTCGAACCGCCGGCAAAATAGAGTTTTAAAAGCTGTTTAAACTTCAAGAGAATGCGTTATATATACAACGCCAGTAGAAGTCTAGAGTGGAGAGAAGTATGGAAAACAGCTGGACGTTTAAGACATTTTTATAAGAGTTGGAAAATTCTGATCACCAATAGTCTTACTTTATTGTAGCTAAGAGGCGTTAAAGCCTGATTCGCCTTTGACTCTTTGACTCCTAGTGGACTAACCCCACTGATGACTGGAAGAAATGAAACGCATTTCTTTCTACATCTATCGATGACATTTTAAAATCTAAGGCTATTTTCTGAAGCCTCGAACGTATAATTCTTTTTCAAGTCTTATATTCCTTCGTTTCATACTAAGTTTGAAAAGCCATTATAAAATGGAAGATTGTAGGGTCGCTACTAGCTCAATTAGTTAAATTATTTTGACACAACTTGACTTGGAAAACACCCATTTCCTGGCCTCAATGATTCAGATTTTCATTCAGTGACAAAATGAACGAATATACTTGTGTTTGTTTTGGTATAAATTTTGCCCTAATAATAGATGCACTCAAAAAATAAGAAAGGCTGATGCCCTTAGTCTTTTTGAATGATTATCTATATGGGTAGCTTTTATAAAGATAGTGTCTCAGATATATTTCAAACAATAAACTAATTGTAACATTTGGGTCTCATTATCAATTATCGCTACTCTTCAGACCTATGTATTTCAATTTAATTTCAATTATAGCTATAGCAACAGCTGTTTGCTCCCAGTTAATAAATGAGTCTATTTAGGTGTGTTTTTTCACTCTTCAGTATCTTGATTCAATTTGAAAAAAGTGGATGTTCCATCACCCTAAAACAAACAAAACAATTATGACAACGCAGAATGTTTCCCCACATTAAGGGAAAACTTGGTGTCGGTTTGCCCAGCTTTAAACTATGGCTTTTCTGGTACATCAAACTTGTCGAACACATAAATTTTTTAGCGCTCAACAGAAGCCAGGAAAATTACAATGCTCCCTGCAATCGGCTCGATTTATAGCATTTATTGGCAGCTAGAAAACTTGAAATATGGTAACCCTCTCTACAGAAAGACGCATTCGTTATGGAAATATTTCGCCGGATATTCTCTCGATTTTTGGTCCGAGAAAGGCAAGACCCATCCCATCAATTATTTAGAACTTCTAATTCAATATTTGGGACAGAAATGGTATACCAAACAATTAAAAAACTGTTCAGTTCTCTGTAGGATTTATAGGACTACCGCAATATGATGCGTGAATGGTGAATGACATGGATAGTGTACACAATTAAACATTTTCTCAATCAATCAACTCAATCAATTTGGCAAGGGTGCGAGTTTCAAAATATCGTCATTATTCCATGTTACATGAAGTCAACAGAAAATGCCGAGGCAGATAAAACTTAAAAAGGGTTATAAGTGGATACAGGATGGTCACTGCAAAATACAGCATTTCGACCCTTAACTCGAAAATTGGGCTCCTTGGTCATTAATTTATTTGCTAGCCGCATAAATGCGAAAAGTAAGGTTTACTTTTTCAGGATCAGTGACCCAGGAAGCCAGTTCTATAAACGCGTTGATCATCAGTTAGTCTATTTTACACCTTTTCGCTTTTCCTTTTCTTTAATCATTCTCTGCCTCTTCAAAGGAATTATAAGTGGCTAAGCTCAGGACATAGTGGTCGTAGATTTACTTTCCTTGGGCAGCACTCCTCAACCATTAGCAACCCAGCTTTCCTCGAGAACAGTCTTTTATCAAGAAAACATTTCTACAAAACAACGTTCTCAAGGAATGCTTTTAAATCTGTATTTAGCTCTCTTAACTCTTTTTGATTTATTATTAGCCCACAAGGCCGGTTCAAATCTATGCCAGAACTTCAGATTCCAACATTTTTCGAAGAAGTTGATATGCTTAGGCCCGGTACACTCAAATACCTTAGTCTTTCAAATACTTCGGTAGTCTTAACATTTCTCGACAGGTTTGAAGATACAAAAAAAAAACCTTGGCATTATCTCAAAGTTAACTACTCTGTTGGCAACAGCCACAGTCCAATACTTCGAGATCCTTTGCTATAGATATTAATAAAACTTTTTATTGGAAGATCAGACTGGGTTTTCAATTCAGACCCCAAACCTCTCGAGAAATCGTAGGCAACCCCTCTTAGCACTACCTTTTTCTTCAATTTAAACCCAAATATTTTTGTGGCCACGACTGACATAATATCTAGATAGAACCCAATTATTCAGATGTAATATAAGCAGTTTATTTATTTCGCTTAATTAATATACTCTTTCCGATTAAATGATTTGCTACGGTTTCTTTTTTGCAACATACTCTAAATATCTACAATTTATCCTATTTACGAGACGAAGCCGAATATAATCACAAGATCAAACGAACTTACCTGTGAAGTTCGATCTTGATTATGTAAGGCCTCGTCGAAGTAAATAGGGTCCCTCCCAATTCCCAAACCCGTATTTAGTTGCAAAAAATGTATAATCTCTCAAATAAGACTCAAGTATATAGGGAGCTGAGGTGCATACGAGGCGGGGACTGTGAGGGCATAACGAGATTTATGATTTGTTTATTTCTTTAAAATATGTGATCGCATCGCCTAGAATAAAGGTACTACAATTTATCCTATTTACGAGACGAGACCGAATATAATCAAGATCGAACGTCACAGGTAAGTTCGTTTGATCTTGTGATTATATTCCAAGTTAAAGCTGGGACCTTGAAATTGGGGTCGAAATTTTTAGAGTGAATGGTGACATTTTAGAAAATGTCTAATTTAAACCTCCAACGATTTAGTTTACGCTAAAATAATAATTTTTATTCTGAAAACTTTGATTTTTTTCTCAAGATTTCGACTTTAGCCTGGAAATTGAGATATTTTTTTCAAATTGTTTAGAATTTAGAAGTCAAAGTGTTTTTTAAATATTAATTGTTTTCGCGAAACTTCCGGTATTAACTGGAAAGTTCGGCCCTTTGCTCCTTAAACTTTTGGGTCCAAAATCGATTCTCAAAATGTTAAATGTCTTTACGAACTTTTTAGCTACAGCGAAAATTTTTCCTAAAATTTCGTCTTTAAAATTGAAATTCGCATTTTTTTTTCAGAATATTGGTCGTTGATCTCGAAATTTCAATTTTTCTACAGAAAATTAAAATTTACAAATCACTGAAATTGCATTTTTTGTGGATTCTTTATTGTTCCGCTTAAAATATGCATTTAAATTAAACATTTCGAATTTTTCCCAAAAATATTAGCAGAAGTTAGATTTCAAATGCAAAAGTGCTAATTTGAATTTGAATATTTTAGGTTATTTTTTATTTTGAATTTTAATTTAAAATTTCTAAAGAATATCCAAATTTAAAGAGAAAAATTAACATTCTTACAAAAAGTCTAAATTTTGAAGAAAAACTAACTAAATTTATGATTAACGATCTTTCAAAATTAATCACACAGTTTCAAATCCTTAAAATTTTGAATTTTCGAGGTAAAAGTCGAAAATTCCAAACTTAAACTTATAGTCGGAGTGTTAACTCAAAATTTCGATAAAAATGTCTAAAACTAAAGAATAAAAGTCGACATATCGATAAAAATGGTTACACTTGCTAAAGAAAGACTAAATTTTATTTAAAGTTGAAATTTTAGAGAAAAAAATAATAAATAAAGTACATCCATGTTTAAATTTGAAACTTCAAAAGAAAAAAGTTAAAATATCGAAAGAAAGTAAATAACTCGCCACAACCTTCTGAAAAATTTTACTTTTTTTTAGAAATTTTAAAGTTTTCAGCAACATTTTCAGAAAAAAAATTGAATATTTGGGTTTAAGTTCAATATTTCTAAATTAAGGAATGAATTGTAAAAATTCTCCTTTTTGAAATACAAAACTTTTCCCCTGTATTTCAATTTTTGGAGATAATCAAGGACCAGTTCGATCCATGTTCTTTGGAAATTTCAAGTTTAATTGAATTTCTACTTTTTTTCTCGAAAATACCACTTTTTCTCGAAATTTCGCCTTTAATCTCAAAATTGCGATTTTTTTCCTAAAAATTCCGAGATTATTTATTTTTTACACCAAATTCTTGTAGTAAACTTAAAATCTACGTTTTTTGAAACGAAAGCTTAACGTTTTCAAAAAAAGTAGACATTTTGAGATTACAGCCTTACATTTAAAAGTTAAAGTTTTTTTTTGATAATTTTGAATTTTAAATTTCGTATTTTTCAAATTTTGGTTTATTTTTTTAAATTTTAATTCGTCCAAAATTTTAACTTATCAAAATTTTGAGCATTTTTAAAAACTTTCAAATTTTCTTATAATTTTGGTTTTTCTTCAATATTTATTCTTTTAAAAAATTCAAATTTTTAAAAATTTGAAAATTTCAAGTTTTTTATTGAGATTTTATTTGAAAGCTGAAAATCGGTGTGTTTGTTAAAGTAACTCTTACTCAAGTGTATAAGTGTAGAGAACGAATTTGGGAATCTTTTAATCAACAGACTGGAAGAAGAATCTGAGAATTTTCCAATCAATAGATTGAAATATTGGAAGATTCCCAGATGGAAACACTACTGAAGCAAGCACTCTAAAGAACGTCTATTGTTTGTTGAAGCATCTTGAACTCAGATGTACGAATCTGCGTATTTAAGGAATCCTCCAATTTGTTGGTTTGTGCATTGGACTTCTTTTAACGACAAGGAGAAGAAATTAGTTCGTCTGTCAAATTAGTTTCTACTCAAGTGTAGAAGTGTAGACTAAGAAACTGAGAATCTTTCAATCAACAGATTAAAATATTGGAAGAAAAAGCTGAAAATCTTCCAATCAAGAGATTGAAATATTGGAAGATTAACAAATGGAAACACTACTACTGAAGCAAGTAAAGGACTATAAAGCACTGTAAAGGACGAGTTTGTCTGTTGAAGCATCTTGAACTTAGATATACGAACCTGTGTATTTAAGGAATTTGTTGGTTTGTGCATTGGACTCCTCTTAATGACAGTCGATGAAAAGAAATCAGTGTGTCTGTCAAAGGAACTCCTTCTTAAGTGTAGAAGAGTAGAGTAGGAATTCGGGAATCTTTCAATCAACAGAGTGGAATATTAGAAGAAGCATCTGATAATCTTCCAATAAATAGATTGAAATGTTGGAGGATTCTCAGATGGAAACACTACTGAAGCAAGCACTGTAATGGATGAGTTTGTCTGTTGAAGCATTTCGAACTCAGATGTGATGTACAGATTTGAGGAATCCTCCAATTTGTTGGTTTGTGCTTTGGACTGTTTTTAATGACAATCGATAAGAAAAAAATAGTATGTGTGTCAAAGTATCTTCTACCCACGTGCAGAAGTGTGGAGTAGGAATCTGAGATTCTTTCAATCAACAGATCGAAATATTGAAAGAATTTTCTAAGAATCTTCTAATCAAGAGATTGAAATATTGAAGGATTTTCAGAAGAAAATACTACTGAAGCAAACATTGTAAAAGAAGAGTTTGTTGAAGAATGTCAAACTAAGATGTGGGTACATATTTGAGGAATCCTTCAGTTTGTTGGTTTGTACATTGGACTCGTTTTAACGACGATGAGAAGAAAGCAGTGCGTCTGTCTGTCAAAATATTTTCTACTCAACTGTAGAAGTGTAGATTAAGAATCTGAGAATTTTTCAATCAACAGATTAAAACATTGGAAGAAGAAGATGAGAATCTTCCAATCAAGAGATTGAAATATTGGAAGATTACTAGATGGAAACACTACTACTGAAGCAAGTAAAGGACTGTAAAGAACGAGTTTGTCTGTTGAATTATCTTGAACTCAGATGTGGTGTACGCATTTGAGGAATCCTCCAATTTGTTGGTTTGTGCATTGGACTGCTTTTGATGAAAATCAATGAGAACAAATCAGTGTGTCTGTCAAAGTAACTTCTATTTAAGTAGAAGTGTAGAGTAAGAATTTAAGAATTTTTCAATCAACAAATTGAAATATTGGAAGAAGATTCTAAGAATCGTCCAATCAATAGATTGAAATATTGGAAGATTCTCACATTCTCAGATAGAAAACCTGCCGAAAGAAGCTCTGTAAAGAAAGAGTTTGTCTTTTGAAGCATCTTGAACTGACGTAAGTATCTGAGAAATCGTCCAATTTGGTTGCTTGTGCTTTGCTTTAGTACCAATCGATGATGGAAAATCCAGTGAAAGAAGAAATGAGAAAAAACCAATTTGTCAAAGTATCTTGAACTAGAGTAGATGTAGTGTAAAGTAGAGTAAAGTATAAAATTAACAATCTTCTCATCTGTCAACTTAATAGTTGATGATGAGAAAAGAAGACTGAAAACTTGGTTTTCAGTTTTTGAAGCAGGAAAATATTACCAATGAACTTTAGCCAAAGTATCAAAATTTTGAGCACCTCTGCAACTGATTTTTAACGGAATACACAAAATATGAAAACGTTTCACTTCAAGCTAAGATTCCGTTCAACTTTTTGGTTCTCTGGTGTACCCGAGCGATGATGTAGAACAGTGTGTATAATATGAAGATAGAATTATAGTGGAAAAAAAAAGATATCTCATGATCTTTCGTTTTTTATTGAAATTTTGACCACCAAATGATTATTAGGACGGATTATTGTGTCCAAAGACGTAAGATTGTGATAGCGACATGCTATTCAGTTTCAAATGAAACTTCTGGTTAGTTTTAAGGGTTTCTGGATTAAAAATTCGATAACATACATTTAGAAAAGTGTACCACATGAAGGCAAAATTATTGTGGAAAAAGAAACTTCTTCTGATGAACTTTCGTTTTTCAGTGAAACTGAGAATCTTCCAATCAAGAGATTGAAATATTGGAAGATTAGCAGATGGAAACACTACTACTGAAGCAAGTAAAGAACTGAAGCACTGTAAAAGACGAATTTGTCTCTTGAAATATCTTGAACTCAAATGTACGAATCTGCGTATTTGAGGAATCCTTCAATTTGTTGTTTTGTGCATTGGACTGCTTTTAATAACAATTGATGAGAAAAAAATCAGTGTGTCTGTGAAAGTAACTTCTATTCACGTGTAGAAGTGCAGAGTAAGAATTTGACAATTTTTCAATCAACAGATTGAAATATTGGAAGAGGAATCTGAGATTCTTCAAATCAATAGATTGATATATTGGAACATTATTAGATTCTCAGATGGAAACACTACTGAAGCAAGCACTATAAAGGATGAGTTTGTCTGTTAAAGCATTTCGAACTCAGATGTACGAAAGATGGAGGATTCTTAGATGGAAACACTATTGAAGTAAGCAATGTAAAGGACGAGTTTGTTGAAGCATTTCGAACTCAGATGTGATGTACGTATTTGAGGAATCCTTCAATTTGTTGGTTTGTGCTTTGAACTGTTTTTAATGACAATCGATGAGAAAAAATCAGTATGTTTGTCAAAGTAACTTCTACCCACGTGCAGACGTGTGGAGTAGGAATCTGAGATTCTCTCAATCAACAGATCGAAATATTGGAAGAATTTTCTGAGAATCTTTTAATCAAGAGATTAAAATATTGGAGGATTTTCAGATGAAAATACTACTGAAGCAAGCATTGTGAAGAAAGAATTTGTTGAATAATGTCGAACTAAGATGTGGGTACGTATTTGAGGAATCGTCCAGTTTGTTAGTTTGTACATTGGATTCGTTTTAACGACGATGGGAAGAAAGCAGTGTGTCTGTCAAAGTATTTTTTACTCAAGTGTAGAAGTGTAGATTAAGAATCTGAGAATCTTTCAATCAACAGATTGTAACATTGGAAGAAGAAGCTGAGAATCTTCCAATCAAGAGATTGAAATATTGGAAGATAGCAGATGATAACACTACTTCTGAAGCAAGTAAAGGACTGTAAAGCAGTGTAAAGGACGAGTTTGTCTGTTGAAGCATCTTGAACTCAGATGTGGTGTACGTATTTGAGGAATCCTCCAATTTGTTGGTTTGTGCATTGGACTGCCTTTAATGACAATCGATGAGAAGAAATCACTGTGTCTGTTAAAGTAACTTCTACTCAAATGTACAAGTGTAGAGTAAAAATCTGAGACGTTTTCAATCAACAGATTGAAATATTGAAAGAACAATCTGAGAATCTTCCAATCAATAGATTGATATATTGGAACATTATTAGATTCTCAGATGGAAACACTACTGAAGCAAGCACTGTAAAGCTCAAATTTGAGCTTAGAAATTAGTTTAGGTTCGTTATTCGTTTTATATTTTCGTAATTTTCATTGATGCAGCTAAGGGGGTAAGGGTGGTCAATGCCCATCCCAGAAATATCTATGCTCATCCTACGGAGCTCATTGCCCACCCTAACACCACATAATCTGAATTACAAACAATTACTAAACTTTTTCCTGTAACAAATTCCAACCCTGACAAAGGTTTACAATACAGACATAGGAACAAATCTGTACAAAATCTTTCTTGTTCTCTTCATCTAAAAAATAAACTTTTGCAATGACATCTCATCAAATTGGTGGTGGGTGTGCTGCCTAAATTCTTCGGATGCAAAGACGTAAGATGTCACAGAGCATCCATAAACGGTACATCGGGTTGATTGATTTGTTTTTCTTATCACACCGAAAATTCGTTACTTCCCTATTTAAAATGCAACGTCAATCAATCATTTCGAAGACGAAACGTTTAGATAATCAATTTCGACATCAACACAACAGAAAATTACCAGTTTGCACTCAAGAATGCGAAGCTATTTGGCAAACGCGAATACATTTATTTGCATTTTAATTTAGACGCTTGGCTTTAATTTCCAATTTATATAAAGACTGCATAATGGATTACTCGAGCCGAGAATAGACCGATTAATGTGGAAGGATTTGGAACGGGAGTCAAATTTTTTTACAAACTAAAGATAAATATGACGCTGCTAGTAGATGAATTTAATGCTCTCTTGGTGTCCTGAGATGCCCTCTAATGAGAGAAGCTGTTATTAGTTCCTTCCATTTGGTAAAGTTTGGTTTTTTCTTGAAGAGAACAAACGCAGAAGCATTGATTTAATCTGATTACTTTCGTTTTTGTAATGTATGATTAAGTACAAGATACTTCAACGGGAGCACTCATTTCTTTCTTCATCTCTTTAATCTCGTCATCATCAGTTATCAGGAAGGCACGCTAGTCCATAAACAAACAAATTGGGGGATTTCTCAGATTCGTTTACTAGAGCTGAGTTCAGGATACGTCAATAAATAAACTCGTTTCTTCTCTCTTGTTTCTTCGATGGCGTTTCCATCTAAGAATCTACTTAATAGTTATTTAATGGTCAAAATTTCAATGAAAAACAAAAGTTCATCAGTAACAGGTTCCTTTTCCACAATAATTTTGTCTTCGTATGGTACATTTCAAGCTGTATCTTAACGAATGGTTATGCTAGAAACCCACCAGAAGCTTCATACACAATAATACATCTTACTAATCAATTGGGAGTCAAAATTTCGATGAAAAACGAAAGTTCATCAGTAATATTTTCTTTTTCCACGATAACATTGTCTTCATGTAGTGTATTTTCCAAGCTGTATCTTATCGTATGCTTGTGCTAGAAATCCTTAAAATCAATCAAAATCTTCATTTAACACCGAATAGCATGTCGCCATCATAACCTTACATGTTTGGGCACAATAATCCATCTTAATGATCATTTGGTAGTCAAAATGTTAATGAAAAACGAAAGTTTATCAGTAGTAGGGTCTTTTTCCACTATAACTTTGTCTTCATGTGGTACATTATTCTCAGCTGTCCATATCAAATTGTATCGGTAGAAACTCTCGAAATTAACCAGAAGCTTCATTTGATACTAAATAGCATGCCGCCATCATAATCTTACGTATTTGGGCACATAAACTTACGTATTTGAATAAAATAGTCCATCTTAAAAACCATTTGCTGGTCAAAATTTCAATAAATAACGAAAGTTCATCACTAATAGGTTATTTTTCCACAATAATTTTGCCTTCATGTGATTCACTTGTCTAGATGTATGTTATCGACTGGTTAGTCGAGAAACCCTTGAAACTAATCATAAGCTTCATTTGAAACTGAATAGCATGTTGCCATCATAATCTTACGTATTTGGACTCATAAATTTACGTATTTGGACACAATAGTCCATCTTAAAAACCATTTGGTTGTCAAAATTGTAATAAAAAATGAAAATTCATCAGTAATAGGTTCTTTTTCCACTATAATTTTGTCTTCACGTGGTACACTTTTCTAGATGTATGTTATCAAATGGATAGTCCAGGAACCCTTGAAGCTAACCAACAGTTTCATTTGAACCTAAATAGCATGTCGCCATCATAATCTTCCGCTTTCGGACACAATAATCCATCTTAATACTCATTTGGTGGTCAAAATTTCACTGAAAAACGAAAGTTCATCAGAGGTAGGTTCTTTTTCCGCAATAATTTTGCCTTCATGTAGTACACACTTCTAGATGTATATTATCGTATGGTTAATCCAGAAACCCTTGAAACTAACCAGAAGTTGCATTTGAAACTGAATAACATCATAATCTTAAGTATTTAGACATGATAATCCATTTCTTTGTATGCAGTTTTATTGGCTTTTTCTTCGCCGGTCACTCCTTTCACAATCCTAAATTTCAGTACCTTCTATTAAGGAACGGCAATCTGTTATAGAAGAAAAAGCCAATAAAACTGCATACAAATATGAATACTTCGCAAATAAATTACAGAAAATATGATAATCCATCTTAATGACCATTTGGTCGTCAAAATTTTAAATGAAGTTTATGAACAACAGGTTCTTTTCCACAATAATTTTGTCTTCGTATGGTACACTTTTCTAAGCTGTACCTTATCGAATAGTTGTGCTAAAAACCCTTAAAACTAACCAGAAGTTTCATTTGAACCTGAATAGCATGTCGCCATCATAATCTTTCGCTTTCGGACACAATAATCCATCTTAATAATCATTTAGTGGTCAAAATTTCAATGAAAAACGAAAGTTTATTAGAGGTAGGTTCTTTTTCTACAATAATTTTGCCTTCATGTAGTACACACTTCTAGATGTATGTTATCGAATGGTTAATCCAGAAACCCTTTAAACTAACCAGAAGTTGCATTTGAAACTGAATAGCATCATAATCTTACGTATTTAAACATGATAATCCATCCTAATAGCCATTTGGTGGTCAAAATTTCAATGAAAAACGAAAGTTCATCAGTAACAGGTTCTTTGTCATAATAATTTTGTCTTCATATGGTACATTTTTCTAAGCTGTACCTTATCGAATGGTTGTGCTAAAAACCCTTAAAGCTAACCAGAAGTTTCATTTGAACCTAAATAGCATGTCGTCATCATAATCTTCCGCTTTCGGACACAATAATCCATCTTAATAATCATTTGGTGGTCAAAATTTCACTGAAAAACGAAAGTTCATCAGAGGTAGGTTCTTTTTCCACAATAATTTTGCCTTCATGTATCACACACTTCTGGATGTATGTTATCGAATGGTTAATCCAAAAACCCTTGAAACTAACCAGAAGTTGCATTTGAAACTTAATAGCATCATAATCCTACGTATTTAGACATAATAATCCATCTTAATGACCATTTTGTCAATATTGCAATGAAAAACGAAAGTTGATCAGTAACAGGTCCTTTTCCACAGTAATTCTGTCTTCGTATGGTACATTTTTCTAAGCTGTACCTTATCAAATGGTTGCGCTAAAAACCTTTAAAACTAACCAGAAGCTTCATTTGAACCTGAATAGCATGTCGCCATCATAATCTTCCGTATTCGGACACAATAATCCATCTTAATAATCATTTGGTGGTTAAAATTTCAATGAAAAACGAAAGTTCATCAGTAATCTTTTCTTTTTCCACTATAATTCTATCTTCATATTATACACACTGCTCTACATCATCGCTTGGGTACACCAGAGAACCAAAAAGTTGAACGGAATCTTAGTTTGAAGCAAAACGTTTCCATATTTTGTGTATTCAGTTACAAATCAGTTGCAGAGGTGCTCAAAATTTTGATACTACGGCTAAAGTTCATCGTAATATGTTTCTGTTCCAAAAACTGAAAACCAGGTTTTCAGTCTTCTTTTCTCATCATCAACTACTAAGTCGACAGATGAGAAGATTCTTAATTTTATAGTCTACTCTACTATACACTACTTCTACTCTAGTTCAAGATACTTTGACAAATTGGTTTTTTCTCATTTCTTCTTTCACTGGATTTTCCATCATCGATTGGTACTAAAGCAGAGCACAAGCAACCAAATTGGACAATTTCTCAGATTCGTACGTCAGTTTGAGATATTTCAAAAGACTCGTCCTTTAAAGAGCTTTCTTCGGCAGTATTTCTATCTGAGAATGTGAGAATCTTTCAATATTTCAATCTATTGATTGGAAGATTCTCAGAATCTTCTTCCAATATTTCAATCTGTTAATTGAAAGATTTTTAAATTCTTACTCCACACTTCTACAATTGAATAGAACTTGCTTTGACAGACACACTGATTTGTTTTCATTGATTGTCATTAAACGCAGTCCAATGCACAAAACAACAAATTGAAGGATTCCTCAAAAACCCAGATTCGTACATCTAAGTTCAAGATGCTTCAACAGACAAACTCGCCCTTTACAGTGCTTTATAGTCCTTTACTCGCGTCAGTAGTAGTGTTTCCATCTGTTAATCTTCCAATATTTCAATCTTTTGATTGGAACATTCTCAGCTTCTTCATCCAATATTTCAATCTCTTGATTGCAAGATGCTCAGCTTCTTCTTCCAATATTTTAATCTGTTGATTGAAAAATTCTCATATTCTTACTCTAAACTTCTACACTTTAGTAGAAAACACTTTGACAGACTGCTTTTTCTCATCGTTGTTAAAACGAGTCCAATGTACAAATCAACAAATTGGAGGATTCCTCAAATACGTACCCACATCTTAGTTTGACATTCTTCAACAAACTCTTTCTTTACAATGCTTGCTTCAGTAGTATTTTCATCTGAAAATCCTCCAATATTTCAATCTCTTGATTAGAAGATTCTCAGAACATTCCTCCAATATTTCGATCTGTTGATTGAAAGAATCTCAGATTCCTACTCCACACTTCTGCACGTGGGTGGAAGTTACTTTGACAGACATACTGATTTTTTCTCATCAATTGTCATTAAAAACAGTCCAAAGCACAAACCAACAAATTGGAGGATTCCTCAAATACGTACATCACATCTGAATTCGAAATGCTTCAACGGACAAACTCATCCATTACAGTGATTGCTTCAGTAGTGTTTCCATCTGAGAATCCTTCAACATTTCAATCTATTGATTGAAAGATTATCAGATGTTTCTTTCCAGTCTATTGATTGAAAGATTCTTAAATTCTTACTTTACTCCTCTACACTTGACGAGGAGTTACTTTGACAGACACACTGATTTTTTTTCATCGACTGTCATTAAAAGCAGTCCAATGCACAAACCAACAAATTCCTCAAATACGCAGATTCGTACATCTAAGTTCGAGATGCTTCAACACACAAACTCGTCCTTTACAGTGCTTTATACTCCTTTACTTGCTTCAGTAGTAGTGTTTTATCTGTTAATCTTTCAATATTTCAACCTCTTGATTGGAAGATTCTCAGCTTCTTCTTCCAATATTTCAAACTCTTGATTGTAAGATTATCAGCTTCTTCTTCCAATATTTCAATCTATTGGTTGAAAGATTCTCAGATTCTTTTTCCAGTATTCCAATATGTTAATCGAAAGATTCCTCAATTCTTACTCTACTCTTCTACATTTGAGTAGGAGTTACTTTCCCTAACACACTATTTTTTTCTCCTCGTCGTTAAAAGGAGTCCAATGCACAAACCAACAAATTGGAGGATTTCCCAAATACGCAGATTCGCACATCTGAGTTCAAGATGCCTCAACAGACAAGCTCGTTCTTTACAGTGCTTGCTTCAGTAGTATTTCCATCTGAATGAAAATATTCCAATATTTCAATCTATTGATTGAAAGATTCTTAGATTCTTCTTTCAGTATTTCAATCTGTTAATTGAAAGATTACTAAAGTCTTACTCTACTCTTATACATTTAAGTAAAAGTTACTTGGACAGACACACTGATTTCTTCTCATAGTCTATAAAAGGAGTCCAATGCACAAACCAACAAATTGGAGGATTACTCAACTACGCAGATTCATACATCTGAGTTCAAGATGTTTCAGCAGACAAACTCGTTCTTTAAAGTGCTCTACTTCAGTAGTGTTTTCATCCGAGAATCTTCCAATATTTCAATCCATTGATTGGAAGATTCTCAGACTCTTCTTCCAATACTCCAGTCTGTTGATTGAAAGATTCTCAAATTCTTACTCTACTCTTCTACACTTGAGGAGGAGTTACTTTGACAGACACACTGATTTCTTCTCATCGTCGTTAAAAGGAGTCCAATGCACAAACCAACAAATTGGAGGATTCCTCAGATACGCAGATCCGTACATCTGAATTCAAGATACTCCAACAGACGAATCGTCCCTTACAGTGCTTGCTTCAGTAGTATTTTCATCTGAGAATCTTCCAATATTTTATTCTATTGATTGGAAGATTCTCAGATTTTTCTTCCAATATTCCAATATGTTGACTGAAAGATTCCCAAATGCTTGTTCTACTCTTCTTCACTTGAGTAGGAGTTACTTCGACAGACACACTGATTTCTTCTTATCATCGTTAAATGGAGTCCAATACACAAATCAGCAAATTGGAGGATTTCTCAAATACGCAGATTCGTACATTTGAGTTCAAGATGATTCAACAGAAAAAGTCGCCCTTTACAATGCTTGCTTCAGTAGTGTTTCCATCTGAAAATCCTCCATTGTTTCAATCTATTGATTGGAAGATTTTCGGATTCTTCTTCCAAAATTCCAGTCTGTTGATTGAAAGATTCCCAAATTCTTAGTCTATTTTTCTACTCTTGAGTAGGAGTTACTTTGTCAGATACACTGATTTCTTCTCATCGATGGTCATAAAAAGCAGTCCAATGCACAAACCAACCAATTGGAAGACTTCTCAAATACGCTTACATCTGAATTCGAGATACTTTAACAAACAAACTCATTTTTTCTTGCTTCTTATTTCAACAGTATTTTTTATTCTTGGTTGTTATCAAAGACCCTTCAATGCACAAGCAAACAGAGATTTCTGTCATTTATGCAGCACAATTGAGTTTAAAATACTTCGACGAAACAACTCTGTTCGGGATCACTATCAGGTCTTGATAGCTCCGATAAATGAAATGCGTTTTATGTAAACTTAACGACGTTTATTAAGTGAACTGACATCGCCGAGATCTGGGATGCAATTCTTTTGTACAAAACCTACAGACTACTTCAAAACACCAAGTTTTACCCCACATGTGTTCTATTGTTCTAATAGGGTCGCTGGTCAGTCCACATGCTTCCGGTGGTCAAGTGGCGATCTGACTATTTCTTACACTAAATATCTTTGATAGCTAACAAACTCGTTTCTTCTTTTTTCCTTCAAGAGTATTTCTCATCATCGGGTATCATTTAGGCACTCCATGGGCATACCTCACAGTATTTGTCATCCTTGGTTGGCATTAAAAACACTTCAATGCACAAGCAAACATAGATTTGTGTCATTCATGCAGCACACTTGAGTTTAAAATACTTCGACGAAAGGACTCGTTTCTTCTTTCTTCCTTCAAGAGTATTTCTAATCATCGGGTATCATTTAGCCACTCCATGGGCATACTTCAACAGCATCTTTCATCTTTGGTTGTCATTAAAGACACTTCAATGCACAAGCAAAAAAATTTGGAGATTTCTGACATTTATGCAGCACAATTGAGCTTAAAATACTTCGGCGAATGAACTCGTTTCTTCTTTTTTCCTTCAAAAAGTATTTCTCATCAACGGGTATCATTTAGGCACTCCGTGGGCACTCCAGTACACAAACGAATTGTCGAGTACCATTTGAGAACTCCAATGTACACAAAATGGGACGATTCCTCAAATTTAAACCTCAATCTGAATCTGAGAAATCCTCTAATTTGTCTATTTAAGCAACATAATAATTCTAAGACTAAGGATAGCATCTAAATACTACGTGGAAGAGGAAATCAATCTAAAGCTGAGAAATCCTCCAATTTGCTATTTGAGCAAGATAATATTTCTAAGTCTAAGGATAGCATCTACTACGTGGAAAAGGAGATTTGGTCTTCAATCTGAATCTGAGAAATCCTGTTTGAGCAACGTAATATTTCTAAGTCTAAGGATAGCATCTAGTACGTGAAATAGGGTATTAATAATAGTAATAGCTTCTTCTCTAGAGCGCTGTGCAGTTTTTGCAGAGCTATGGAAGGATAAACAGGTACAGGCTGTTACTACTAGGGCCGAACGGCATACGAAGAAGACGATGTGGCGCCAGCTCTATGCTTCAATCGTCAATTATATTTATATAATGTTGACTAACACACGAACAAATTTATGAAAGCTGCAAAAGGTTTCGAATTTAAGTGATAGGGCCAATATTGACTTTGGTTACTTCAGCCTCCAGGCACTTGAAAAGCGAGCCCCATATGGAACTCCATAGTTCACGAGTACGTAAGGGTGATCAAACGAAATCTTAAAACCAGACATTTTAAATATTTTTATGAGATTTCCTACTTCTAATGCGTTTGTTTTAATGGAGAGATTAATAAATAAACGTTCCCAAATTACATAACTACGTAAACAGATACGTTTACGCGTATTTTTAAAGAGATTTCGAGAATTCTCAATGTATTATCGATAAGATGGGGGTTTTTTATCAAGTATAATCGAAATTTAACTTATATAAGAGAATTTCCAATCGAGATTTCAAATCAAGCTATAAGTTACTTCAACCTCCAGGCACTTGAAGAGCGTGCACATCGAATCCAATACGAAACTCTATAGTTCACGGGTACGTATGGGTGATCGAACGAAATTCTAAAATCAGACATGTTAAATATTTTTTTTAAGATTTCTTACTTCTGATGCGTTTGTTTTAATGGGGAGATTCAGAAATTAACATTTCATCACCTAAATTACCGATCCACGTAAAGGGCTGAGTCGACCTTGGGAACCAAAGCGTTTCTTAAAAACGGGCGGTGGATTAGGCCGCCAGCCGGAATCGAACCCGGCTCTCTAGATAGTAGTCCAGCGTCTCTACCACTGGACCACACTCCCTCTGCATGTAAAAAGATAACGAAGCTAAATAACATTGAAACAAGTGTCTGCTTCTCTGAGAACTATTTTAATCTGGAAGTGTCTTTTTTGCCTATTTTTTATGCCTACGGAATGATAAATAAAATTTTGTCCAATTCAGATGCTAGAGTTAAAAATTATTTGCAATAAAGACATTGACGTATATCTGTCTAATGCCGAACGCTAACTCAATTGTGTTTTCAGTTCCAAACGCGGCCTGGATTTGGGACTCGGTCGAGGTTTCTCCGGTTCTCAAGCGGCCAAACACCTGATGGGGATAGCGGCGGCTAACTTCGCCGGCGGCCCCGGAAGACGGCGCAGGAGTGAAGAAGAAGCATAATTCCTTTTCGTCCTCCAGTTGCCCCTTTTTTTTAGTTCCTATTTCAAAACATCCCGCTTTCTCGGTTGTTTTTCATGAAAATTGTGTCAAAGAAAATGTCAACTTAGACTAATTAGATTATAGATGACAATAGACTTAAAATATACTCAACTGTCTAAGTGATTAAAGCACTCGATTCTTCTATAAAATGCACCTGATTTTTAACTGTGTACTTTATTACTTAAGTGATATGATGTTGATATTACTATATACTGTACAGGTGTTGTGGTTTTGTTAAAATATTTATTAAAATTTATTTATTATCATTGTAATGTTAAGAGATATATTGAAGATTATATATGTATATGTTATTTTTCTTTTTTAAATATAAAGTAGAAGCAGTAGCTATTTTCTTCCAAAACCTAGATACATCTCTTCGTTACAAACATTATATTCGTTATATTTGGTTAACATGTACGCAGCTCTTCCAGTCTTCAACTTTTCAACTGAAAGTGGCAAAGAAATTCTTTGCAATAGTAAATTGGATCGAAAGGTGACCAAAACACACAAGAAAGACTTAAACGTTTCTTATCCTCTTTTAGTCAATACGTCCTTCTTCAGAAAAGAGTTTTCTGTAGAGGATTCAACAAGTTATGAAGAATTTTTTCAAAAATGTGAATTGAATCCAAAGTTGTGGTGGCCAAAGTAGGCAAGAAAGACTTCAATGTTGCTTGTCCTCTAATTAGTACGTCCTTATTCAGAAAAGACTGCCGAAGAAAATCAAATTATACAAGTTATGAAAAATTTCCTTAAAAATGTGAATTGGATCCAATGTAACGGTGATCAAAAGAGGCAAAAAAGACTTGAACGTTTCGTATCCTCCTTTAGTCAGCACGTCCTTTTTGAGAACACACTTTTCTGCAAAAATCAAGTTAAACAAGTTATGAGGATTTTTTTCAAAAATGTAAATTGGATCCAAAGTTATGATGACCAAAATAGGCAACGAAGACTTCAATGTTTCTTATCCTTCTTCAGAAAAGACTTTGCTGCAGAAAATAAAGTTATACAAGTTATGAAGAATTTCTTCAACAATGTAAATTGTAAGGAAAGTTGTGGAGGTGGAAAGTTACGATGATCAAAAGGGGCAAGAAAGACTTCAATCTTATCTTCCTTTAGTCAATACATCCTTCTTCAGAAAATACTTTTCTGTAGAAAATCAAGTTATACAAGCTATGAAGAATTTCTATAAAAACCTAAACTGAATCCAAAGTTGTGATGGCCAAAATAGAGAAGAAAGACTTCAGTGTTGCTTATCCGCTAATTAGTACGTCCTTCTTCAGAAAAGACATTGCTGCAGAAAATAAAATTGTTCAAGTTATAAAGAATTTCTTCAACAATGTAAACTGGAAGGGAAGTTGTGAAGGTGGAAAGTTACGATGATCAAAAGAGGCAAGAAAGAATTCAGTCTTATCTTCGTTTAGTTAGTATGTCCTTCTTCAGAAAACACTTTTCTGTAAAAATCAAGTTATACAAGTTATGGAGAATTTCTTCAAAAATGTAAATTGAATCCAAAGTTGTGATGGCCAAAATAGGCAAGAAAGACTTCAGTGTTGTTTATCCTCCAATTAGTACGTCCTTCTTCAGAAAAGACTGCCGAAGAAAATCAAATTATACAAGTTATGAAGAATTTCTTTAAAAATGTAAATTGGATCCAGTGTTACGATGATCAAAAGAGGCAAAAAAGACTTGAACGTTTCTTATCCTCCTTTAGGCAGTACGTCCTTTTTGAGAACACACTTTTCTGCAAAAATCAAGTTTTACAAGTTATGAGGAATTTTTTGACAAATGTAAATTGGATCCAAAGTTATGATGGCCAAAATAGGCAACAAAGACTTCAATGTTTCTTATCCTCTAATCAGTACGTCCTTCTTCAGAAAAGACTTTGCTACATAAAATAAAGTTATACAAGTTATGAAAAATTTCTTTAACAATGTAAATTGGAAGGAAGGTTGTGGAGATGGAAAGTTACGTTAATCAAAATAATCAAAAGAGCTAGAAAGACTTCGATCTTATCTTCCTTTAGTCAATACATCCTTCTTCAGAAAAGACTTTTCTGTAGAAAATCAAGTTATACAAGTTATGAAGAATTTCTATAAAAATGTAAATTGAATCCAAAGTTGTGATGTCCAAAATAGGCAAGAAAGACTTCAGTGTTGCTTATCCGCTAATTAGTACGTCCTTCTTCAGAAAAGACTGCCGAAGAAAATCAAATTATACAAGTTATGAAGAATTTCTTTAAAAATGTTAATTGAATCCAATGTTACGATGATCAAAAGAGGCAAAAAAGATTTGAATGTTTCTTATCCTCCTTTAGTCAGTACGTCCTTCTTGAGAACACGCTTTTCTGCAAAAATCAAGTTATTCAAGTTATGAGGAATTTTTTTAAAAATGTAAATTGAACCCAAGTTATGATGGCCAAAATAGGCAAGAAAGACTTCAATGTTTCTTATCCTCTAATCAGTACGTCCTTCTTCAGAAAAGACTTTGCTGCAGAAAATAAAGTTATACAAGTTACGAAGAATTTTTTCAAAAATGTAAATTGGATGGAAGGTTGTAGAGGTGGAAAGTTACGATGATCAAAAGAGGCAGGAAAGACTTCAATCTTATCTGCCTTTAGTCAATACGTCCTTCTTCAGAAAAGACTTTTCTGCAGAAAATCAAGTTATACAAGATATGAAGAATTTCTTCAAAAATGTAAATTGGAAGGAAAGTTGTGGAGGTGGAAAGTTGCGATGATCAAAGAAGGCAAGAAAGACTTCAGTCCTATCTTCCTTTAGCCAATTCGTCCTTCAGAAAAAACTTTTCTGTAGAAAATCAAGTTATACAAGTTATAAAGAATTTCTTCAAAAATATAAATTGAATCTAAAGTTGTTATGACCAAAATAGGCTAGAAAGACTTCAGTGTTGCTTATCCTCTAATTAGTACGTCCTTCTTTAGAAAAGACTGTCGAAGAAAATCAAATTATACAGGTTATGAAGAATTTCTTTAGAAATGTAAATTGGATCCAATGTTACGACGATCAAAAGAGGCAAAAAAGACTTGAACGTTTCTTATCCAACTTTAGTCAGTACTTCTTTTTTGAGAACACACGATGTTATTTTTTCAAAAATGTAAATTGGATCCAAAGTTGTGATGATCAAAATAGGCAACAAAGACTTCAATGTTTCTTATCCTCCAATCAGTACGTCCTTCCTCAGAAAAGACTTTGCTGCAGAAAATAAAATTATTCAAGTTATAAAGAATTTCTTCAACAATGTAAACAGGAAGGGAAGTTGTGGAAGTGGAAATTTACGATGATCAAAAGAGGCAAGAAAGACTTCAATCTTATATTTCTTTAGTCAGTATGTCCTTCTTCAGAAAACATTTTTCTGTAAAAATCAAGTTATACAAGTTATGGGGAATTTCTTCAAAAAAGTAGATTGAATCCAAAGTTGTGATGGCCAAAATAGGCAAAAAAGACTTCAATCTTATCTTCCTTTAGTCAATACGTCCTTCTTCAGAAAAGACTTTTCTGTAGAAAATCAAGTTATACAAGTTATGAAGAATTTCTATAAAAATGTAAATTGAATCCAAAGTTGTGATGGCCAAAATAGGCAAGAAAGACTTCAATTTTTCTTATCCTCCATCAGTTCGTCCTTCTTCAGAAAAGACTTTGCTGCAGAAAATAAAGTTATACAAGTTATGAAGAATTTCTTCAACAATGTAAATTGGAAGGAAAGTTGTGGAGGTGGAAAGATACGATGATCAAAAGAGGCAAGAAAGACTTCAATCTTATCTTCCGTTAGTCAATACGTCCTTGTTCAGAAAAGACTTTTCTGTAGAAAATCAAGTTACACAAGTTATGAAGAATTTCTTCAAAAATGTAAATTGAATCCAAACTTGTAATAGCCAAAATAAGCAAGAAAGACTTCAGTGTTGCTTATCCTCTAATTAGTACGTCCTTCTTCAGAAAAGACTGCCGAAGAAAATCAAATTATACAAGTTATGAAGAATTTCTTTAAAAATGTAAATTGGATCCAATGTTACGATGATCAAAAGAGGCAAAAAAAACTTGAGCATTTCTTATCCTCCTTTAGTCAGTACGTCCTTTTTGGGAACACACTTTTCTGCAAAAATCAAATTATACAAGTTATGAGGAATTTTTTCAAAAATGTAAATTGGATCCAAAGTTATGATGGCCAAAATAGGCAAGAAAGACTTCAATTTTTCTTATCCTCCATCAGTTCGTCCTTCTTCAGAAAAGACTTTGCTGCAGAAAATAAAATTATACAAGTTATGAAGAATTTCTTCAAAAATGTAAATTGGAAGGAAAGTTGTAGAGGTGAAAAGTTATGATGATCAAACGAGACAAGAAAGACTTCAATCTTATCTTCCTTTGGTCACTATGTCCTTTTTTAGAAAACACTTTTCTGTAAAAATCAAGTTATAGAAGTTATAAAGAATTTTTTCAAAATAGTAAATTGGATCGAAAATGTTGATGACCAAAAGAGGCAAGAAAGACTTCAACGTTTCTTATCATCTTTTTATCAGTACGTGCTTCTTTAGAAAGGACTTTTCTGCAGAAAATCTATATTTTATCTTACCAATATTTCAACATTCAACAATATGTAATTTTTTTGATATAGTTCAAGTGTCTATCCTTATTCCAGGAATCATTTTATTTAAGAATTTTTTATTGAAAAAATTGTTGATTAAAGGATTCCCAAATTCTTACTGTACACTTCTACACTTGAGTAGGAGTTACTTTGATAGACACACTGATTTCTTCTTATCGACTGTCTTTAAAAGCACAAACCAACAAATTTAAGGATTCCTTAAATACGCAGATTCGTACATGTGAGTTTAACATGCTTCAACACGTTCTTTCTTTACAGTGCGTTCTTTACAGTTCTTCTTTACAGTGCTTGCTTCAGTAATGTTTCCATGTGATTGAGAATCTTCCAATATTTCAATCTATTTTTGAAAGATTCTCGGACTCTTCTTTCAATATTCCAGTCTGTTGATTAAAAGATTCCCAAATTCTTACTCTACTCTTCTACACTTGAGTAGAAGCTTCTTTGACAGACACACTGATTTCTTCTCATCGTCGTTAAAAGGAGTCCAATGCACAAACCAACAAATTGGAGGATTCCTCAAATACGCAGATTCGTACATGTGAGTTCAACATGCTTCAACACATTCTTTTTTTACAGTGCGTTCTTTACAGTTCGTTCTTTACAGTGCTTGGTTCAGTAATGTTTCCATCTGAGTGAGAATCTTCCAATATGTCAATCTATTAATTGGAAAATTCTCAGATTCTTCTTTCAATATTTCAGTCTGTTGATTAAAAGATTCCCAAATTCTTACTCTATTCTTCTACACTTGAGTAGAAGCTTCTTTGACAGACACACTGATTTCTTCTCATCGTCGTTAAAAAGAGTCCAATGCACAAACCAACAAATTTGAGGATTCCTCAAATACGTACACCACATCTGAGTTCGAAATTCTTTAACAAACTCTTCCTTTACAATGCTTGCTTCAGTAGTATTTTTATCTAAAAATCCTCCAATATTTCAATCTCTTCTCAGATTCTTCCTCCAATATTTCGATCTGTTGATTGAAAGAATCTCAGATTTTTTGAAAAAATTGTTGATTTAGAAAATATATTCAATTATAAAAAAGGACAAATACCATTAAAAGAAAAAATATCAGAGGAAATCCAACTGGGTAACGAATTAAATAAGTTGAGGGCCTGAGTCCACTCTTTAATATCATTAGAGATAAAATAATCGAATATACAAATAACGAAACGAGAAAATTAAGAAGACTAATTAAACTCTTTACGTTTTTCTAATTTATAAATCAGGTAATTCTACTTGGGAAACCATTTGATCAATATGTAAAAATTGAACCAAACTAGAGAAATTTCCTTCAGACGGTGATGATTTTCTTTGAAGGTTTACATCTCTGATTTTTTGAGCATTCAGATCTTTTTATGTTATCTTTTGGTTTTCTCCAGAAGTTACTATTATTCCAAAGGTTTCTTTCCATTCTCTAAGCTCTATACTTAATAATTTATGGCTCTAGATTGATTTTCATGATCATCTAATAGTTTAAATTTTTAGATGTTTCTTTTTAAAATTTAGAAGAATTTAGGATTCTTAGAAACATTTCAGTAAAAACTGCTTTTCCTTTTAATCCTTCGGTGCTCTATACAGGGTGTTACAAAAGTCCGGGCCGCTACTTCAGGAGCATATTCTACACATTAAAATATGAAAAATGTTGAAACACATTTTTTTCCTTAAATTGCCTCCTAACGGAGATATGACCATTTAAAGATGGCGCCCCTAAAGTGGTTTTTTTACTACAAAAAGTTAACGGTTAGTAGCAAAGTCATGAAATTGGGCAAGCAGTTAAAGAATTGGATTAGACATATTCTCATGTAACATATTTTTTAAATAAGCAGTAGCGTGGTGTGTAGGGGGTTGCCCGCGATTATTTTTTGCCGTAACTTTTTTGTATTGCAATATTTCGACACAAAACTGCCATAATCGTAAAAAGCAACATTTTTTATACAAAAAAGTTACTCTTTCTCGAAGTCGCTAAAAGTAACCGTTTCCGAGAAAAAAGCGTTTAAACAAAATTGTTGCATTTATTAGAATTCGTTTTGCAAATTTCTAATTTATCCACTACTAACTGCATTGATATAAAAATAGTACAAAATTAAGAAAAAAAAATCAAAGCAAGTGTTCGAAATTACTGCCCCCTGCAGCAATACATTGCTCGGCTCGTCTTCTAAGGGAACTCCTTACTCTTTCGCAAATGCCTGGTGTATTGTGAATCTGGTTGAACCCATTTTCAATTCGTTCGCGAAGATCATTGATATTGTCAACTGGTGTGGAGTAGACGATCTGCTTTAGATGTCCCCATAAGTAGAAATCGAGTGGGTTGAGGTCAGGAGACCTAGCTGGCCATGGTATCGGACCTCCTCGACCTATCCATCGTTGATGATAGTTGTTATTCAAAAATTCCCTAGCAACTGCACTAAAATGGGCAGGTGCCCCATCGTGCATTATCCACATTCGCTGTCTTGTTATGAGTGGAAGATTTTCATGTAACACGGGTAACTCTGTTTGCAAAAAATGTCTATATGATGCTCCTGTTAACCTATGAGGTAAAAAAAACGGTCCAATTATAGAGTCCCCTATTATTCCCCCCCAAATGTTAAGTGAAAAATGTTACTCATGTCTCGACTGAATAACTGCATTGGGATTTTCAACTTGCCACTGATGCATGTTGTGAAAGTTAAGTATCCCGTTTCTGGTAAAACCCGCTTCGTCCGTAAATAATATGAGCGATGGAAAGTTCTCATTTTCAGCGATCTAGTGCTGACACATGGATCTTCTTCAACTCACTGAAGCACACGCTCCTCTAAATTAGCAACTTCTGCGTTTGGCCTTCCAACACGTTCGCCTTTGAAAACAAAATTTTCTGTTTCACATAAACGAGCATGAATTTTCTGGAACAATTTTTCTCCTGGTAGATGTCTATTAGGAAAACGTTCAGCATAAAGCCGTCTTGCTTCAGCACGATTACAATTTGCAAGCCCGTACATTAAATGCATATCGGCCATTTCTTGATTTGAATAGTCCATTTTATCAAAATAATGAAAAGTTAAAAAACTACTACACTTACTATTGACAACAAAAACTGCTAAAATTTACAGTTTACGACCAAATTTTATCAGTGACACAACGTCAATCTCTGGCAGATATTGTCAAGTACAATTGTTTTCTTTACGATCAGTTTGCATGACCAACTTATTTTTTCTTATACAAATTAGTTAGAATTTCGAAGACGGGATAGGATTATTTAAACGCCTGTTTTTCGGAAACGGTTACTTTTAGCGACTTTGAGAAAGAGTACCTTTTTTGTATGAAAAATGTTGCTTTTTACGATTATGGCAGTTTGTGTCGAAATATTGCAATACAAAAAAGTTACGGCAAAAAATAATCGCGGGCAACCCCCTACACACCACGCTACTGCTTATTTAAAAAATATGTTACATGAGAATATGCCTAATCCAATTCTTTAACTGCTTGCCCAATTTCATGACTTTGCTACTAACCGTTAACTTTTTGTAGTAAAAAAACCACTTTAGGGGCGCCATCTTTAAATGGTCATATCTCCGTTAGGAGGCAATTTAAAGAAAAAAATGTATTTTAACATTTTTCATATTTTAATGTGTAGAATATACTCCTGAAGTAGCGGCCCGGACTTTTGTAACACCCTGTATGTGTCATTTAATGATTTTTAAGCATGGGGAAGTATTTCCTTAAAAGTTTTAAAGTCTAGATGGGTCGGTTTAAAAATTTGACATATCTTCTAGATCTAGAGTCTTCAAAAGTGTTTTTAAAAATACGAAATTTTAAATGAATCTTGTTCATAATTTAGTGTACTTGCACCTTAAAAGTTGGCAACACTAAGTGAATCTGTTGTGAAGCTTTTCTTAGTTAGTTTTGAGGGTAAATTTCCTTGAAAGATTTAAGTTACGAGGAGCGACAATTTATAAACGAAACTGAGGTCATAAATTTGCTTTATTCACAGAATCTTACAATCTAGCTCCCCTTCAGTGTACCGTGTACTCCCCTTCTCCGTCTACACACATCTTCCATTGTTCAAAGCAGTGCTGCAGCTCATCAATAGGGATGCAACATCGTTAAAAAAAACATCGATGTTTGAACATCGATATTTTTTTAATGAAACATCGACGTCTCAAACATCGGTTTTTGGTAACGATGCGTCGACGCTTTTGCGATGTTTTTTTAATATTTAATTACGAGTTTAAGAAGTCAAAATTACGAAGTGTAGAAAGGACATCAATTTAAAAAAGAATTTTATTTAGAAATTTCGAGTTTAACGTTAAAATTTCGATTTTTTTCTCAAAATTCCTAAATTAAAATTAAACTTTTGACTTTAATCCCAAAATTTCCACTTTTTTCTCAAAAATTCAACTTCTTTCTCGAAAATTCGCCTTTAGTCCCGAGATTCTGACTTTTTTCTACAAATTGCAAAATGAAAGTCAAAATTTCGACTTTAATATCGAAATTTTGAGTACAGGTAAACCCGAGAATTCGACTTATTTCTTCAAAATTCGAGAAAAAAATGGAAGTTTCTACGGTAAATTTAGAATGTCGAGAAAAAAAGTCACTATTTCGCGATTATAATTAACATTTCGAGAAAAAACTCAAAATTTTGTCTTTAAACTTGAAGTATCTAAAACATTTTTTTTAAATTATTGGCCTTTCTACGCTCAATTTTCTTAACGATTCGTTATGATAAGACAATTATTTTTCTTCCGAATATTCTGGATTCTGGATTCGTTGAGGGTTGCCTAAAGTTTAGGCCAACACTTAGGCCACCCTGTCCGGGCCCATTGTGCTATCCCCGTGATTGAGTCTTCCGAATATAAATTAGATTTTTTTTTTCCAACATTTTGACTAAAAACTCAAAATCTACATTTTTGAACCGAAGATTCTGTTTGTAGATTAAAATTTTCAAAAAAAAAGTAGACATTTCGAGATTACAAGCGAGAAAAAATTCAAAATTAAAAAGTTAGATTTAAAATTTTAAAAATTTTCACTATCACATCAAATATTTATAAAACATGCTCGAATTTTCGATAAAAATTCAAAGTTAAACTCCGGATTGGAAGAAAAAGTTCAAATCTCGAGAAAACTAAAATTTATAAAAATTAAAGAGTTTTAAAAATGTTAAAATTTTTAAAAAATGGAAAATTTTGGAAACAAAATTAAAATTTTGAGAAACTTTGAAAATTTTATAAAGACTAAATTTTGAAAAATGTTAAAATTTTTAAAAAATATTAAATTTTGATAAAATTCTCTTTAAAAATGTCAGGAAAAATTTTGTAAAAATGTCAAACGGTATAAAAAGTCGGAATTTTCAAAAAAAAAAGACGAATTTATTTTGAATAGAAGTAAATTTAAACTTGTATGTACTTTATTATTTTTTTCTTTAAAATTTCGACTTTAAATGAAATTTAGTCTTTCTTTAGCAAGTATAACTATTTTTATCGATATGTCGACTTTTATTCTTTAGTTCTAGACATTTTTCTCGAAAGTTTGAGTTAACACTCGGACTATAAGTTTAAGTTTGGAATTTTCGACTTTTACCCCGAAAACTCAAAATTTTAAGGACTTGAATCTGTGTAAATCATTTTGAAAGATTGTTACTCATAAATTTAGTTAGTTTTTCTTCAAAATTTAGACTTTTTTCAAGAATGTTAATTTTTCTCTTTAAATTTGGATATTCTTTCGAAATTTTGAATTAAGATTCAAAATAAAAAATAACATAAAATATTTAAATTCAAATTAGCACTTTTGCATTTGAAATCTAACTTCTGCTAATATTTTCGGAAAAAATTCGAAATGTTTAATTTAAATGTATATTTTAAGCGGAACAATAAAGAATCCACAAAAAATGCAATTTCAGTGATTTCTAAATTTTAATTTTCTGTAGAAAATTTTAAATTTCAAGATCAACGACCAATATTCTGAAAAAAAACGCGAATTTCAATTTTAGATACGAAATTTTAGGAAAAATTTTAGCTGCAGCTAAAAAGTTCGTGAAGAGATTAAACATTTTGAGAATCGATTTTGGACACAAAAGTTTAAGAAGCAAAGGGCCGAACTTTCGAGTTAATACCGGAAGTTTCGCGAAAACAATTAATATTTAAAAAAGACAATTTTGGCTTCTAAATTCTAAACAATTTGAAAAAAATATCGCAATTTCCAGGCTAACGTCGAAATCTTGAGAAAAAAATCAAAGTTTTCAGAATAAAAATTATAATTTTAGCGTAAACAAAATCGTTGGAGGTTTAAATTAGACATTATCTAAGATGTCACCATTCACTCTAAAAATTTCGACCCCAATTTCAATGTCCCAGCTTTAACTTGGAATATAATGCTGTATTTGCCATGAAATTTGTAACATGAAATTTAAAAATTACAAGGTTAAATTTAAAATAACGAGATTTTGGCGAAAATTTTAAGAAAAAAATCATATCTTGGAATTTTAGGAGTTTTAGGAAGTCGGCAGTGTATAAAATTATAAGATTTTAAATTTGGGGTTTTGAAAAAAAATTGACGTACTAAAAAAAATGGAATTTGAAAGAAAAAATTGACCAAAAATTGAAAATTTGACTAATACCTTCAAAAGATAGAAATATCAAATTAGGAAAGGAAAATCGAAGTTTAAGGAAAGAAGTAAATTTGGAGTTTTTTAAAAAAAGTTCAAATTTCCAGAAAAACTTGAATTTGCAAATAAAAATGTAAGGAAAGCCCAGTTTCCCTAGCTTGAATGAAAAACGCGCTACTGCTTTATTCTAAAGTTACAACGGAGGATATATACTTTTTTTTACTTTAAACTCGAAATTTTAAGAGAAGAGAAGAAATATTTTGAGTAATTTCTAAATGTAAGTGGAAATTTCAAAAAAAAAGTCGAAAATCTCGAAAAATAAGATTCATTTGAAACTGCGAGGTTTTAGCGAAAATTTAAAATTTTAATTTGGTTTGAAATGTTAAGAATAAGGTCAATATTTTTTAGAAAATATAGAAATTGTTAGTTTCTAATCTAATTTTTAAACTAAAATGAGAAATTGAAAGTAAACTCCTAATTTTGAGATCAAGGTTGCACGGATTTGTGTAAAATTTTAAAAAAGAAATTGAAATCTCTAAAAAAAATTCTAAAGTGAAGGTTAAAATAAAACTGTTTTAAGTACATAAATGCAACGAACCGAAATAAACCGATATTTTTTCCGGTTTTCGTTCCGACGAAAATAAGGGTTTTCTTCGGCCTCCGATTTTCGGTTCAGTTCCGGTTCGAAGCCCTGCTGTGTACTATGTTAAAAATCTTAACTAAGGACTAAACGTATTTAATTAAACTAAGTAAATCTCCTTATTTCTAATTTAGGTTTTCTCCGGTAAAGGAACCGCATAGGAGATAAAAGAGAACTTCTTGCGACATCTATGGCACAAAAGTGATACTAAAATTCCTGTAAGGTTTATATTCTGCAAGGAACAAGACATTATAATTGATTATATCCTTATTTTATTTTAATTTCATCCTTGAGCCTGCACATTTTGGGAAAAACTGAAAAGAAAGAGAAAGAAATTAATTCCATTTCCAGTGCAATTAAACACCCAACAAAACTACTATTTTTTATACTAGTCTAGTCTACAATTCTGCATTAATCCGAAATTAAGGAGCTTGTGAAGATTTTTTTAGTAACAGCCCTTTTTTGTTTGTTGGTCTGAACCTAGGGCACCATTTAGGGGCGCCCCAAATCCCAAATATTTTTAAAACTTGTTTAAGTTTGCATCCAGAAATCACTTTCTGGAAATTGACGCAGATTTCCATTCTGAATTGTTATATACTCGCTTTAGAATAGCATCAAAATCGTTTCATAAAATTACCATTTGATTGCACCAAACTGCTGGTATTGACTTCATCTTCGTTAAGATTAGACTGAATTCAAATCTTAACGCAGATGAACGCAGATGCCCTCGGCTCGAATTCAAAAATATATCGACATACGTTTAGATATTAAATTAAAATATAAATACTCTCCAGAACTGTTTTTATCACTCACTATGATGTATTACTTTTATCTTATCTCCTCCAAATTCATTCAACAAATTCCTAATCCACTCGAGTAAACAACAAAAAGGTATAATCAATGTATACATTATGTCACCGTTCTCTGAGAGTATTTCTATTAAAAATACACCATTACATAACGTTTTCCTTTATTCAGCATCTCGAACGCTAAGAAATATTGATCTCGGGACCAGAATCTCAACGAGATTAGCGCAAATATATTTTTAATCCGCATATATCCCCGAAGGTGCTAAAATCCAAATATTTACATTTTGCT
The DNA here is from genome assembly GCA_028583605.1 of Dastarcus helophoroides. Taxonomy (NCBI): domain Eukaryota; kingdom Metazoa; phylum Arthropoda; class Insecta; order Coleoptera; family Bothrideridae; genus Dastarcus; species Dastarcus helophoroides. Next base: position 15,229,034 of record CM053329.1, read on the forward strand.
CGGCCAGTTGAAAGGATTATGCACCGACAAATTCGAGATGTATGTTACTGATTCACAATGCATAATAATTTTGGAATTTGGTACAATTTTAGAATTGACCTACGCATGAAAAGTAATTACGCCAAGTGTAATTGCACCAGTAAGATATCTTACCACAAAGTTAATGCACAGCGCCGGAAAATGTTTATTTATGCTTCATTATTTCCAACTTGCAATAAAATAACTAATTCTTGGTAAATGTTTATATTTTGACATGTTGTGGGCGCAGATTTTATTGCGCAATTAGTTTTCGATGCAGATGTTTTTACCAGCTTGAAAAGAAAACGATTTAATTAGGCCCTTTGCTCTGATACGTCCCAGAGTTAAATAATTAGTAGTCCAAAAAAAATCAGTAGTCCAAAAAGACGAAAAATTGATAATCAAAACTTAAAGTTACGCGAAAAAAGTCTAAAATTTAAAATCGAAACCAGAGGATGAAAGTTGAAAAATCCTATTTTCGAGTGCAACGTCGAATTTTGATGAAAAATGTAAAACGTTTTGGATTTGTTAGCAAATTTTTGGGACCAAGCTCGAAATAACGAGCAAAAAACTAAAACTTTCCAAATTAAATCAAAATCTTTTGAAACTGTCAGTGGTATTTAAGTCGAAGATTGAAAAAGAAAAGTAAAAAAAAGTAATTCAATTGCAATGAAATATTCTCTAAAATTCACAAATGTGCCCTTGGAGGACCATACGTACAGAAATATTATGTTAAAACGTTGGATGCTTGGTGGTTCATCAGTATTAGAGTTGTTTTCCCAAGGAATCTTCTCTAAAATTCGCAAATCTTCTCATGAAGTATCCTGATCAAAATAATTTTAAGCTAAAACGTTGTGCTCTTGGAAGACTGTTAGTAAAGTAATATTATGTTAAAAAGTTGGGTATTTGATGGTTCATCAGTATTAGAGTTGTTTTCCCAAGAAATATTTACCAAACTGCGCAAATCTTATCATGGAGTATCCTGATCAAAATAACTTTGAGCTAAAATGTTGGGCATTTGATAATTCATCAATATTTCAATTATATGCCATTCTCTTCTTGGAGAACCACAGGCAAAACAAAATAATGTTAAAAAGTTGGGCCTTTGGTGGTTTATCTGGCAGTGTTCTCCCATAAAATTCTCAAAATCTGCAAATGTTGTCATTGGGGATCCTTGTCATAATAATTTTGAACGAAAACGTTGAGCATTTAATTCTTCATCAACATCTCAATTGTTTGATCACAAAAATTTATCTAAAATTTACAAATGTGCTCTTGGAAGACCATAGGCAAAATATTACTGTATTAAAAAGTTTGATATTTGGTGGTTCATCAATACTGCAGTTGTTTTCCCACGAAATCTTCTCTAAAATTTGCAAACGTTGTCATGGAGTATCCTGATCAAAATAACTTTGAGCTAAAACGTTGGACATTTGGTAGTTCATCAGTATTTCAATTGTTTTGCCGCGAAACATTTTCTTCTTGAAGAACCACAAGCAAAATAAGATAATGTGAAAAAGTTGGGCTTTTGGTGGTTTATCTGGCAGTGTTCTCCCATGAAATCTCCAAAATGTACAAATGTTGTCATTGAGAATCCTAATCATAATAATTTTGAACTAAAACGTTGATCGTTTGATTCTTCATCAGTATTTCAATTGTTCGACCACGAAAATTTCTCTAAAGTTCACAAATGTGTTCTTGGAGGACCATAGGCAAAATAATAGTGTTTTAAAAAGTTGGGTATTTGGTGGTTCATCAATACTGCAGTTGTTATCCTACGAAATCTTCTCTGAAATTCGCAAACGTTCTCATGGGGTATCCTAATCAAAATAACTTTGAACTAAAATGTTGGGCATTTGGTAGTTCATCAGTATTTCAATTGTTTTGCCACAAAATATTTTCTTTTTGGAGAACCACAGGCAAAATAAGATAATCTCAAAAAGTTGTGCTTTTGGTGGTTTATCTGGCAGCGTTCTCCTATGAAATCTCCAAAATCTACAAATGTTGTCATTGAAGATCCTGATCATAATAATTTTGAACTAAAACGTTGATCGTTTGATTCTTCATCAGTATTTCAATTGTTTGATCACAAGAATTTCTCTAAACTACATAAATATGTTCTTGGAATACCATAGGCAAAATAATACTAAATTAAAAAGTTGGATATTTAGCGGTTCATTAATAATGCAGATGTTTTTCCACGAAATCTTCTCTAAAATTCGCCAACGTTCTCACGGGGTATCCTGATCAAAATAACTTTGAGCCAAAATGTTGGACATTTGGTAATTCATCAGTATTTTAATTGTTTTGCCACGAAAAATTTTCTTCTTTGAGAACTACAGGCAAAATAAGATAATGGCAAAAAGTTGGGCTTTTGGTGGTTTATCTGGCAGTGTTCTTCCATGAAATCCCCAAAATCTGCAAATGTTGTTATTGGGGATCCTGATCATAATAACTTTGAACTAAAATGTTGAGCATTTAATTCTTCAACAACATCTCAATTGTTTGACCGCCAAATCTTCTCTAAAATTTGCAAACGTACTCATGGAGTATCCTGATCAAAACTACTTGGAGCTAAGACGTTGGGCATCATTATTTCTATTGTTTTGCCACAAAACATTCCCTTTGGTGGTTCATCTGTGTTAGTTTTCTTTTACAAAGAATCAAGTAACAAAAATGTATCCACATAACTAACCCTTAGTCTAAATATAGATTTATTATTGTGTACATAAAATGACAGGCCCCGTCTGACTCGTTGATGACGGTCTTAGGGATTATGGCTAACTATAAGCTTTTTCTTGTTTTGTATGTTCACACACCAAAGTTAAGACGAAATAAAGTCAATGTATTGAAAGTTCTTGTTCAGACTACATCGTTTAAAATTATAATTTTAAGTTTAGTACAAGTTTGTGTTTTAATATAATTTCCCATAAAGCTGCCTTTAATTTGGCAGTAGTTTTTTCATAAAATGTTTAAAATCCGCAAATGTTTTCATGGAGTATCCCAATCAAAATAATTTTGCGCAAAAACGTTGGATATTTGATATTTCATTACTAACTCAATTACTTGGCCACGAAATGTTCTCTAAAATTCACAAATCTACTCTTAGGGGATCATAGCCAAAATAATATTACGTTATAAAGTTGCATCCGTATTACAGTTGTTTTCCCATGAAATCTTCTCTAAAATTTGCAACTGTTCTCATGGAGTAGCCTGATCAAAATAATTTTGAGCCAAAACGTTGAACACTTCATAGTTCATCACATCAATATTTCTAATATTTTGCCACGAAACACTCTCTTCTCTTTGTTAGGTATTTATGGTTCATCTAGCAGTTGATTTCCCATGAATTGTTTAAGATCCGCAAATGTTCTCATAGAGTATCCTAACCGAAATAATTTTGAGCTAAAACGTTGGACATTTGGTAGTGCATCACTAGCTCAATTTTTTGACCACGAAATATTCTCTAAATTCACAAATATGCTCTTGGAGGACCATAGATAAAATAATAGGATGTCAAAAAGATGAGTAATTGGATGATACATCAGTATTACAATTGGTTTGCCATGAAATCTTCTCTAAAATTAACAAACGTTCTCATGAAGTATCCTAACCAAAGTAATTTTGAGCTAAAACGTGGAACATTTCTAATTAATTAGAATTTCAATCGTTTTGCCACGAAACATTTTTTTCTTGGAAAACCAAAATCAAAATAATTTTCAGCTAAAACGTTGAGCATTTGAAAATGGAACAGTATTTCAATTGTTTGGCCACGAAAAATTCTCTAAAATTCACGAATGTGCCATTGGTAAACCATAAGCAAAATAATATTATGTTAAAAAGTTGAGTATTTGATGAATCATTAGTATTGCAGTTCTTTTCCCACGAAATCTTCTCTAACATTCGCAAGGAGTATCCTGATCAAAATAATTATGAGCTAAAACGTTGAACACTTCATAGTTTATCAGTCTTTGTATTGTTTTACCACGAAACACTCTTCTCTTGGAAAAATATCGCAAAATAATGTTATGTTAAAGAGTTGGGTATTTGGTGGTTCATCTAGCAGTTGATTTCCAATGAATTGTCTAAAATCCCTAAATCTTCTCATAGATTATCCTGACTAAAATCATTTTGATCTAAAACGTTGGACATTTGGTAGTTCACCAGTATTTCAATTGTTTTGCCACGAAACATTCTCTTCTTGGAGAACCACAGGCAAAATAAAATAATGTCAAAAGTTGGGCTTTTGGTAATTTATCTGGCAGTGTTCTCCTATGAAATCCCCAAAATCTACAAATATGGTCATTGAGAATCCTGATCGTAATGGTTTTGAACTAAAACGTTAAGCATTTAATTCTTTATCAACATCTCAATTGTTTGACTACGAAAATGTATCTAAAATTCACAAGTGTGCCCTTGGAGCACCTTAAGTAAAGAAATATTACATTAAAACGTTAGGTATTTGGTGGTTCATCAGTATTACAGTTGTTTTTCCATGAAACCTTCTCTAAAATTCGCAAAGGTTTTCATGGAGTATCCTGCTCAAAGTCATTTTGAGCTACAATATTGGACGTTTAGCAATTTGACAGTTTCCATTGTTTTGCCACAAAACATTCTCTTCTTGGAGAACCATATAATGTGTTAAAAATTAGGCGTTTGGCGGTTCTTCTCGCAATTGTTTTTCCATCAAGTCTCTAAAATCCGGAAACGTTATCATGGAGGTACATAATCAATATAGTTTTGAGTTGAAACCTTGAGTATTTAATAGTTCATCAGTATTTGAATTGTTTGGCCACGAAAAATTCTCTGAAGTTCACAAATGTGTTCTTGGAGGACCACAGGCAAAATAATGCTGTATTAAAAAGTTGAGTATTTGCTGGTTCATCAATACTGCAGTTGTTATCCTACGAAATCTTCTCTGAAATTCGCAAACGTTCTCATGGAGTATCCTAATCAAAATAACTTTGAACTAAAATGTTGGGCATTTGGTAGTTCATCAGTATTTCAATTGTTTTGCCCCGAAACATTCTCTTTTTGGAGAACCACAGGCAAATTAAGATAATGTCAAAAAGTTGTGCTTTTGGTGGTTTATCTGGCAGTGTTCTCCTATGAAATTCCCAAAATCTACAAATTTGGTCATTGAGAATCCTGATCGTAATGGTTTTGAACTAAAACGTTAAGCATTTAATTCTTTATCAACATCTCAATTGTTTGACTACGAAAATGTATCTAAAATTCACAAGTGTGCCCTTGGAGCACCATAAGTAAAGAAATATTACATTAAAACGTTGGGTATTTGGTGGTTCATCAGTATTACAGTTGTTTTCCCATGAAACCTTCTCTAAAATTCGCAAATGTTCTCATGGAGTATCCTGCTCAAAGTCATTTTGAGCTACAATATTGGACGTTTGGCAATTTGACAGTATTTCCATTGTTTTGCCACAAAACATTCTCTTCTTGGAGAACCACATAATATGTTAAAAATTAGGCATTTGGCGGTTCTTCTCGCAATTGTTTTTCCATCAAGTCTCTAAAATCCGCAAACGTTATCATGGAGGTACAGAATCAATATAATTTTGAGTTGAAACCTTGAGCATTTAATAGTTCATCAGTATGTGAATTGTTTGGCCACGAAAAATTCTCTAAAGTTCACAAATGTGTTCTTGGAGGACCACAGGCAAAATAATACTGTATTAAAAAGTTGAGTATTTGGTGGTTCATCAATACTGCAGTTGTTATCCTACGAAATCTTCTCTAAAATTCGCAAACGTTCTCATGGAGTATCCTGATCAAAATAATTTTGATCTAAAATGTTGGACATTTGGTAGTTCATCGGTATTTCAATTGTTTTGCCCCGAAACATTCTCTTTTTGGAGAACCACAGGCAAAATAAGATAATGTCAAAAAGTTGCGCTTTTGGTGATTTATCTGGCAGTGTTCCCCCATGAAATCTCCAAAATCTACAAATGTTGTCATTGAGGATCCTGATCATAATAATTTTGAACTAAAACTTTGATCGTTTGATTCTTCATCAGTATTTCAATTGTTTGACCACGAAAATTCCTCTAAAGTTCACAAATGTGTTCTTGGAGGTCCATAGGCAAAATAATGCTGTAATAAAAGGTTGGGTATTTGGTGGCTCATCAGTACTGCAGTTGTTATCCTACGAAATCTTCTCTAAAATTCGCAAACGCTCTCATGTAGTATGCTGATCAAAATAACTTTGAGGTAAAAGGTTGGACATTTGGTAGTTCATCAATATTTCAATTGTTTTACCACGAAACATTCTCTTCTTAGAGAACCACAGGCGAAATAAGATAATGTCAAAAAGTTGTGCTTTTGGTGGTTTATCTAGCAGTGTTCTTCCATGAAATCTCTAAAATCTACAAATATTGTCATTGAGGATTCTGATCATAATAATTTTGAACTAAAAAGTTGATGGTTTGATTCTTCATCAGTATTTCAATTGTTCGACCACGAAAATTTCTCTAAAGTTCACAAATGTGTTCTTGGAGGACCACAGGCAAAATAATACTGTATTAAAAAGTTGAGTATTTGGTTGTTCATCAATACTGCAGTTGTTTTCCCACGAAATCTTCTCTAAAATTCGCAAACGTTCTCATAGAGTATCCTAATCAAAATAACTTTGAGCTAAAATGTTGGGCATTTGGTGGTTCATCAATATTTCAATTGTTTTGCCACGAAACATTCTCTTCTTGGAAAACCACAGGCAAAATAAGATAATGTCAAAAAGTTGGGCTTTTGGTGGTTTATCTGGCAGTGTTCTCACATGAAATCCCCAAATTCTGCAAATGTTGTCATTGAGGATCCTAATCTTGAATCTTGGATCCTAATTTTGAACTAAAACGTTGATCGTTTGATTCTTCATCAGTATTTTAATTGATTGACCACGAAAATTTCTCTCAAGTTCACAAATGTGTTCTTGGATACTGTATTAAAAAATTGGGTATTTGGTGGTTCATCAATACTTCAGTTGTTTTCCCACAAAATCTTATCTAAAATTCGCAAATCTTCTCATGGAGTATCCTAATCAAAATAAATTTGAGCTAAAATGTTGGGCATTTGATAATTGATCAATATTTTTATCTGGCAAACTTTTTCCATGAAATCTCCAAAATCTTCAAATGTTGTCATTAAGGATCCTAATCATAGTAATTTTAAAGTAAAACGTTGAGTATTTAATTCTTTATCAACTTCTCAATTGTTTAATCACAAAAATTTATCTAAAATTCACAAGTGTGCTTTTGGAGGACCATAGGCAAAATAATACTGTATTAAAAAGTTAGGTATTTGATGGTTCATCAATACTGCAGTTGTTTTCCCACGAAATCTTTTCTAAAATTCGCAAACGTTCTCATGGAGTATCCTGATCAAAATAACTTTGAGCTAAAATATTGGGCATTTGTTAGTTCATGGGTACTTCAATTGTTTTGCCACGAAACATTCTCTTCTTGGAGAATCACAGGCAAAACAAGATAATGTCAAAAAGTTGTGCTTTTGGTGGTTTATCTGGCAGTGTTCTCCCATGAAATCTCCAAAATCTACAAATGTTGTCATTGAGGATCCTGATCATAATAATTTTGAACTAAAACGTTGATCGTTTGATTCTTCATCAGTATTTCAATTGTTTCACCACGAAAATTTCTCTAAAGTTCACAAATGCGTTCTTGGAGGACCATAGACAAAATAATACTGTATTAAAAAGTTGGGTATTTGGTGGTTCATCAATACTGCAATTGTTTTCTCACGAAATCTTCTCTAAAATTCGCAAACGTTCTCATGGAGTATCCTGATCAAAATAACTTTGAGTTAAAACGTTGGACATTTGGTGGTTCATCAGTATTTCAATTGTTTTGCCACAAAACATTCTCTTCTTGAAGAACCATACGCAAAATAATGTGTTGTTAAAAATAATATTTGGTGGTTCATCTGTATTAGTCTTTTTTACAAAGAATCAAGTAACAAAAATGTATTTACATAACTTCGTCTTAGTCTAAAAATAAATTTATTATTGTTTATATAAAATAAAAGGCCACGTCTGACTCGATGACGGTCTTAGGAATTATAGCTGACTATAACATTTTCCTTGTTTTGTATGTTCACACACCCAAGTTAAGACGAAACCACTGTGTTTATATTAAAAGATGTTTGAGGTGGTTTACGCTTTTTTTGTACAAATCACTTCAACCCTGATAGTGTCTTTTATTTCGTTTACTCATTTTTCTATTTTTTTCTGGCTTTTGTGGTTCGCTCAACATTTTCTGTTTTTTTTTTCTGGTTTTGGTGATCCGGATAAAATTTTCTAATTTTTTTTCTGGTTTTTGTGGCTCGCATAAAATTTTTAAATTGTGATCTAGCTCTAAACAACTTAAAGATCGGGCATCAATGAATTGGAACAGGGGTCAGCAGGGGTCGGCAAACTTTTAAACCAACAAAGCCAACTGCAATAAAAAAAATTATTTCATGATTTTCAAAGAGCCACAAGTTATTATTTTTGATTTTACATTTTATTTCAAATTTAAATCAGACAAAATGTGGGACAAAGAGAGACCCCTCTGACTCATGTAGTCAAACTAAAATATATTCAGCCCAAAAGACTTTTTATTTTTCAAAATTTAGACCTTTACTTCAAATTTTGCCTTTTATTTTCGCAATTTCGACTTTTTTAATTCCTCTCGATATTAATCTTCTTTTATTGTTCCTAAAATTAGACTTTTACCCCGAATCTTCCTTTCTTCTCAAAACTCGACAATTTGTGAAAATGTTTACTTTTTTCTAATTCGACTTACTGGAAGATTTGACATATTTCTCAAAAATTCATCTTTTGTCAATTTTTTAACAAAAAATAGGAAAAATTTGATTGGAGATGTTAAGTAAAGTAGCTTTTAAAGATTTTAATCTTTTTTTCAAAGTTTTCTTTATTCTAAATTTAGATTTATTCCCAAATTTCACTTTTTTTCAAAATTACATTTTCACGACTGTTCTAAATTGCGGCTTTTTTCCTACATTCTTTCTCAAGTTCCTCTTTTTACCAGATTTCGGCACTTTCCCCAAAACTGACTTTTACCAAACATTTAACCTTTATACATTTTCTACAAATTAGGAGTTGGTACGCATAATTCGGTTTTTTTTTTCGAAATTTCGATTTTTCAAATTCGACATTTTATTGTTTCTGCAAGCTGCGGGTTTTTCGATGAAATTTATCTAGATATTTTCAAAGATGTTTGACTTAATCTTAAAATTTGACTTTCTCTGGGAAATTTTGACCTTCAGCACTTCAACACTTTTCTCTAAATTTCTATGTATATTCTTTTTAAAATTCGTCATTTTTCCAAATTTAGCCATTTTGCCCAAATATTGACTTTTACTAAACATTTAGACTTTTATTTATTTTCTACAAATTTGGACTTGTTTCGCAAAATACGTTTTTTTTTTTCGAAATTTCCACTTTGAATATTTTAGGTTTTATTGTTTCTGCAAGATGCGATTTTTTCGACGAAATTCGTCAATTTTCAAAATTTGATTTTTTTTCTTTAATTTTGACCTTTTTTTAAAATTCAAAATTTTTCTCGAAACTGGAAGTTGTATCAACATTGTCTTTTCTTTCGAAATTATTTTACCAATTCTATCAAATTTCGAATTTATCTGAACATTTGGAATTTTTTTTAATTCGTCTTGTTCTCGAAATTTTAAATATATTTCCAAAATTTCTCTGGAATTTTCTCTGGAAAAACGCAATTTTTTAATTTTTTCTTCTCTGAAAAATTTTGGCATTTTATAAGTTCGGCGATTTTTTCTAAGCTTTCAATTTTTTATAATTTTTCTTTTCGAAATTTTACAGATTTTCTCAAAATTTAAAATCTGAAAATTTTAGGTCTTAGAGTTCTGGGTTTCGGTCTCTTGTAGAAATTCAACGTTTTTTTTTAAATATTATCCATGGAAGGTTTTACCCCTTTACTACATCAGCAATTAAACAAATAATTAAGCGATACGTATTTCGCCAGCATAACTGGCATTTTCAAGCGCACTGATCCTAATTGATTAACAAAAGAAGCACCGACATCATCTGCATTTGAGAACATTTGACAAATTCATTTTTCTCGAAACCTCTTTTTTTTAAATTCGGTTTTTTCTGCAAATTTCAACTTTTATTTTGAACTAAATTCATCTATTTTAAATCTCAAAATATGATTTTTTTCTTAAAATTTGACTTTCTCTGGGAAAATTTGACCATTTTTAAAATTCAATACTTTTCTCGATACTGAAAGTTTTATCGACTGTTTTCTTTGGAAATTGTTTTACCAATTTTCTCGAAATTCAAATTTATTAGAAAATTTGGATTTTTTTAAAGTGTCTTGTTCTCGAAATTTCAAATTTCTTCTCAAAATTTAAATTACTCTGTACAGTTGCAAATTTTTTATTGAAATTTCCAGCTTTTCCTAAAATTTTGACTTTTTCCTTAACATTTTTCCTAAAACTTGACCGTTTTCTTCTTCTCTGAAAAACTTCGACTTTTTTAAAGTTCGACATATTTTTAAGCTTCCAGTTTATTTTTGTAATTTTCCTTTTTGATATTTTACAGCTTTTCAAAAACTTCAAATTTATCTAAAAATTTCAGGTTTTTAATTTTTTCTGGATTTCAATCTATTGTCAACATTCGGCGTTTTTTTTCTAAAATTTTACCTTCTTTGAGAACTTTTGATAAATTCATTTTTTTCAAAATCTCTTTCTTTTTCCCAATTTTTTCGAAATCTCTGCCTTTTTGTCAATTTTTTCGAAGTCTCCTTGTTTTTCTCAATCCCTTGCTTTTGCTCAAAATTTGGCTTTTTCTGGAAATTTCAGCTTTTACTTCAAAGTTTGATATTTGCTGTTTCGGTAAATTTAGATTTTTTCCTCACAAAAGTAATTCAACTTTTTTCAAGAAATTTCAAGATGGTAGAAAATTTACAAATAAAAAGGTAAAAATCATAAGCAAAATATTTTTTAGAAATTTCGACTGTCGACATTCGACGTTTTTTTTCTAAAATTTAACCTTTTTAGAGAACTTTTGATAAATTCATTTTTTTCGAAATCGCTTCTTTTTCTTAATTTTTCTCTTCCTTTTTGTCAAATTTTTCAAAGTCTCTTTCATTTTCTCATTTTTTTCGAAATAGTTTGCTTTTTCTCAAAATTCGGCTTTTTCTGGAAATTTCAGCTTTTCTTTGAAACTCTGATATTTGCTGTTTATGTAAATTTAGATTTTTTTCTTACAAAAGTAATTCAACTTTTTTTTGCGAAATTTCAAGGTTGTAGAAAATTTACAAATAAAAAAGTAAAAATCATGAGCAAAATATTTTTTAGAAATTTCGACTCCCCAAAATGGTCTTTTTCTAGAAATTTCAAATTGTATGTGTTTTTTTAAAATGTTAATACAAATGAATCAAAAATTTCGAAAAAATACTTTTTGAAAACACAACATTTTTGTCAAAATTGAAGCAAAGCGTAAAAATTCCTAGAAAAATATTTTTGGAAATTTCGACTTCTGTAGGTCACTTGTTTAATGAATACTCATTTTCTGCTTGTCTATCCACTCTAGCTTTTATTTATTTATTTGTTTAAGGACATTTAAAGAGCCACCATTGTCTTTTAAAAAAGCCCCATGCGGCTCGCGAGCTGCGGTTTGCCGACCCCTGGACTAGAACATATCAACTGGCTTTTTTACGACGAAATTTATTAAAATTAATACCAACATAATACCAGAATATGATAACGATTTAGTTCTTGTCGATTAGGCAATTATGCTTAATAAGCCGACCACAAACACTTCTGATAATTTTGAAGCAGCAGAATTAATCGCTTTGACACACTTTCTCATGAACTGGCAAAATGAAGACAAAGGGACATATTTTGTCAGTCCTGAAAATGTCCGCTAAAGAGAGGTTTCCCTGTAACGAAATCTGCATATAACGAGGATAATTGTGGTTCAAAGCTTCATAAGAACGTACGTATTTCTTGTTCGTTTATTATGAACACAATAAACAATAAAGTTGGTTCGTTATATCCGCAGATGACAAATTTCAGGAAAGAGGTTGAATATTTGCTATTAAGAAAGAAATTTCGAAAAAAAGATCAAAGTTCAAATTCTATTCGTGAAAGAAATCGACATTTTATACATAAAGGAGCAAATCCTGTTGAAAAATGTCGTTAATTTCGAAAAAAAAAGTCTAATTTTCGCATGGAAGGTAGAAAGAGGATAAAAATTTAGAGAAACAAGTCCTCGACTTTTAGAAATTTTAAGAAAAAGTAAAAATTGGAAGTAAACTGCAAATTATGAGAAAAAGTTGAAGTTAAAAAATATCAGGATAAAATACGTCAAACAAAAATTGAAGCTTCTAAATTTTTAGTCGAAATTTTAAGAACGATTCAAGAAATAGGGGGCCTTGACAATTTTCTTGCACAAGGGTAGGTTCTCAGCACGCCATTGAATGGAGAAATTGGAAAATACAGAAATTGCTGCCGCTTGGTACAGTCTTGTCAGGGGTGGGAACATAAGCAGAAATAATGAGAAACAAAGCGGAGGAAAAGGACGACAAAACGAACAAGGACGAATTCAAATATACTCGTAGTAGAAAAGTATAAAAATCAACAAAATTTTCTAATGTCAGAAATTGTTCACCAGAACATGACATTAAGTTTTCATGCCAGAACTAGCTTTGTGACTTCTGATATATGGCTGTTGCAAGAGTTTAGGTTTGCCCCACTTTTTTTTTAGTTTCTCGTTGGCAAGTTATTCTAAAACTGAAATGGAAAAAAAAAGCTTCATCAACTGAAACACTTTGAAGTTTGCAGATAGAATATGTTTTACCATATCGGATAAGTGCGCTCTTTTTCCGATTGGAAAAATTGCAAAAGGGGGTTAACAAAGGAGGGCATCGGAATAGAATCGCAACATCACAACAGGTGCTTCGACCCAACAGCCCTTGCCTCACTTGGCCGACGTTGAATTTCTATTTATAGAGAAGACCGTGTGCTACATTGTTAGACACTCATTCTAATTTCGCCAATGTGCAGCCTACTGACTCATTTGTTTCATTATGAAGCGATCTGTATATAACTGGTTAAACTCTTCCCATTAGTCTAGTCGACGATTTTAAACAATTCTTCCTTCCTGGCCCCCTCGCTCGCATTGAATAAACCCCGGAAGATATACTAGTTAACAAAGAAACTGACTCATGCGGAAAATTAAATCGTTCAACAAGTCACTGACTGTTTATTTCTATTGTATGTGTATTTGTGGCAAATAACATACCTGATTAAATAAATAGAGTTTGTCGCTTCCACAGCTGCTTTATTGCTAAACAGAATCACGTGTCCAATTAAAACTAGATTTTGAATATTCGTTGGTGGTGCAAAAACGTTTTGAAAAATGTTTAGGTCACTACAGAAGCAAACAAAATTTGAAAGTCAAAACATGTCATAATTCAATATATTTAATACACTTTTTACACCGAACCTGCAACACCTCTAGATCTTTCCAAAAAAAGGTTATCTCGTTCTCCAAATCAGGCCTCTACAGCTCGATAACCTCTTCGTTGAAAGAAAATTTACAACTTCCAAATTCCGAATTTAAATTTATATTTTTTTCTTGTTTTCAGTAAAATGTTAAACTTGGACAAAAATTTGTTTTTGTCGAGAGATTTTAACTTTATTTTCAAAATGTCATATGTTGGTTTTTTTTTGTAAAATATCGAGTTTTCTTTTTCACTTTTTAACTTTTTCTCTTAAATTGTCGATAAACTCAAAACTTCATTCTTGTTTTTTTTTTAAGTTTAATCCACTCGCAAGGGGTAACCCCATTATGCTTTCAAAGCACTACGAGTAGGATGCGGAAATAAGGATAGATGGCGATGAACCGCCTTCTTATAGGTTGTTATTTTTGGGGAAAATTCCTTTCCGTAACAAGTTCCATAACTTGGAAGTTCTATAGAAAAAAGAGTCTCCGCAGACAGAAGTCCTCACTGTATGGACCGCACAGGAATTTGCTGCCTCCGACTGACTAGTACGCTTCAAGAATCTTGCCCTTGGGGGATCAATCCTATTAGTTCCTGCGAGCATCTTCTATCATAGTACTTGCAGAAAAGAGGCAAGTCACCAACCATACGCCTGTGCTCTAGTGTTTCGAGAGAATCGGTCAGACTTTCCTGATCAATTAGGCGAATCGCTCTTCTTTGAATTGAATCCAAGAGAGCTAAAGCGTGTTTTGGGGCTGAACTCCAAACATGAGAACAGTATTGGCTAGTGTTGCCCTCATTTGAGCTTTGTATAGTGTTAATAACTGATGAGATTTAGCTCTAAAAAGAAACCCTAGCTTCTGAGAGGCGGATTTAGCAATGGCGTACACATGATCGTCCCAAGAGAAGTTAGTGCTCGCATTCACTCCTAGAATAGATAGATTAGATCCCATCATAAGGATTTTACCGTCCATTAGTATGTTTATTGCATTATCCCCTTATGTTTTCTTAGAGAAAACCGCGGCCTGAGTTTTTGAAGCGTTGAAGTCGACCAAATTGTTCTTACCCCATTCCAGAATAATCTCGAGATCCCGATTAATCGTCTGTATCTGCTGTTCCCTTAGTCGATCTGAAGCAGCAATAGATAGTGGTTTGTCGGAGAAAAAAGATGACACATGGTTGCTATCATCTAGGTAACTGTATATCGGATTGGAAGTTGAAGCTAAGAGATCGTGTAATAGAAATAGAGTAGGAGACAGAACAGACCCCTGAGGCACCCCTGCATTAATCGCAAATGTTTTGGATGAGATGTCATCGACGACGATCTGAAGAGATCTGTCAGCGAGAAAGTTGCATATCAAATGACAGAGTTCAGGGGGAAGACCATAAGATGTTAATTTGGCGAGAAGAGATCGGGGCCAGACTGCCGAAAGCCTTTGAGATATCCAATGCCACAATCAAGAGATTTCAAGAGATTTCACTATTTTTTTCTAAACATTCCTTTTTTTTGAAGTTCCAACTAGAAAATTTGCTAAAAATCCCGCGCTCCATGGTTTCTTCTTTAAATTTGGACTGTAAACTTGCAATTTTAATTTTTTTACTGTAATTTTGACTTTATACTCGAAATATTATCCTGTTTTTTACATTATTTTTAAAGCGTCTCCAAGGTTTTAATTTATATCTTGAACTTTCCTTTCTTAAAATAATTTTCAGCTTAAATTCAAATTTTCGATTTTTTCGTAATATTTAAATTGTATTCTTTTGTCAACGTTAACTGCAAAATTTCTATATTTTTTTTCGATATTTCTTTCAAATTTTAAAACCAACAATTAAAAAAGACAACAAAGGTAATATGGGAGCAGCTCACCTGGTCCCGGGGCATGTGCCCCCCTCCCCTCCCACTCAAATAGAAACAGAATTTTGCTTTTGTATTATGCTTCAAAATGTTATACTTAGCTGATTCTACAAATTTATTCCTGTTTATGGTGTCCGAAGCAAAAATGACATTCGACGTTGTAATGAAATTACAAAAAGGAATTCAATTACTTTTCAACAAATTAACCAAATTACACATTACTCTACATTTCCAATTAAAGTAATGAACTTGCAATTACTTTTTTAAAAAGTTTAATTAAATTAGTAATGTATTACATTTTGTGCTGATTTGTACCATGATATTATTTTGTCTATGGTCCTCCAAGAGCACATCTGTGAATTGTAGACAATGTTTCATGACCAAACGATTGAAATACTGATGAACTACCAAATGATTAACATTTTAGCTTAAACTTATTTGAATCAGGATTCTTCATGAAAATATTTGCTGATTTTAGAGATTTGATGGGAAAACAACTCTTGAAAGAACCATTAAATACCCAACTTTTTAACATTATATTATTTTTCCTGTGGTTCTCCAAGAAGAAAATGTTCCATGGCAAAACAATTAAAATAGTATGATGAACTACAAAATACAATGAAACCCCGTTTACCGTTGTTCCGTTTAGCGCTGTTTCGGTTTAACGCTTTTTTTGAAAAGAGCACGGAAAAACATTTGGTCAGATCTAAACGAGGACGATGACAGCAGAAAATCTGTTGTAGATATGAATGAAATAGTCGAATTAGCGAAACAAACAGGTATAGGAATGAAGAAGATTTCAAAAAATTTTAATGATGATCTCAAGGAAATATTGGATCAAAAAGAACACAAAAATATTGAAAATAGTAATTCTGAAATAGATCAAAAAATAAATTATCAAAGTCATTTCTAAAAACCAGTTTAGGTACAGAAATTATGAACCAATTTATTGAAAATGAGGCAGATTTTGATAGGACTTCAAAGTCTCTTATAGGGTGCAAAAGAAAAATACAAATGACCTTAGGCATCTTCTTGATAAAAAAGCGAAAAATTGGAAATACAGAAGAATCTGAATGATCTAAACATAAATGATGACTTACTTTTTACACCCGTTTTCCCCTAACCTTATTATTTACATGAAAAGATAACTTCGTTTAACGCTGTTTCGTATAACGCTCAGCTTGGTTGGAACATAACCCCCGCGTTAAGCGGGGTATTACTGTATCCAGCAGTTTAGCTCAAAATTATGTTGATTAGGATACTCCACGAACTTCAGAGAAGATTTCATTGGAAAACAACTGCAATACTGATAAGCCACCAAATACTCAACTTTTTAATATAATACGATTTTGACTTTAGTCCTCCAAGAGCAAGAGCAGATTTGTAAATTTTAAAGTTTTTCGTGGTCAAACAAATGAAATATCGATGAACTATTAAATTCTCAAGGTTTTAACTCAAAACTATTTTGATTGTGGTTTTTCAAAAAAAAGAATGTTTCGTGGCAAAACAATTGCAATACTGATGAACTATAAAATGTCCAACGTTTTAGCTTAAAATTATTTGAACCAGAATACTCCATGAGAACGTTTGCGAATTTTAGAGAAGATTTCATGAGAAAACAACTTCAATACTGATGAACCACCAAATACCCAACTTTTCAAATTAATATTATTTGGCCTATGGTTCTCCAAGAGAACAGTTGTAAATTTTAGAGAATTTTTTGGGGCCAAACAATTCAAATACTGTTGAACTATTAAATGCTCAAGGTTTTAGCTCAAAATTATATTGATTATGCACCTCCATGATAACGTTTGCGGATTTTAGAGACTTGATAGGAAAACAATTGCGTGAAGAATCACCAAATGCCCAGCTTTTTACCAAAATATTATTATGTCTGTGGTCCTCCAAGAAGAGAATGTTTCGTGGCAAAACAATGGAAATACTGTCAAATTGCCAAACGTCTAATATTGAAGTTCAAAATAAGCAGGATACTTTTTTTTGTAAAAATTCAATTTGGCGAAATTTCGATATTTTGACTTTTTTCGAAATGTAAAGCTTAATCTGAAAAATTTCAATTTTTTTCTTGTAATTTCAAGTGCGAACTATAGAGCTGAAATTTTTTTTAACTTCCCAACACTTGTCACGTTTCGCAATGCTTCTGAATAGTCACATTTTCGCTTTTTTACTTTTTTTTTCATAAAACGAACATTTTTCGAATTTTTGATATCATTTTCAGAGATTTTAGCTTTTGTTCAAACTTCCAAATTTAATGTTACAATTTTCACTCTTTTTTTCTTAATCTCAAATGCAAACTCGAAAACTGAAGTTATTTTTTGAATTTTTTGACGTTCGCCTTTTTTTGTGATTTTATTTTTTCAAAATTCGCCCTTTCAGTTCTCTCTTCGTTTCGTTACTATTTTTTCGTAAAACGAACATTTTTCGAATTTTCTATACCATTTCCAGTGATTTTGGCTTTTGTTCAAACTATTAACCCTAATTTGGCAATTTCGACTTTGTTTCTCATAATCTCTAATGCAAACTAGAAAAAAGAAATTATTTTTTCAATTTCTTGACGTCCGCCTTTTTTGTGATTTTTTTCTCAAAATTCGCACTTTCAGTTCTCTCTTCGTTTCGTAAAGTTTAAAGTATTTATAGTTAGCCATTTTTCTCTACTTTTTTCACATTCAAGCTGTCAAATTTGATTTTTTTTTCGAAAAATTCAATTTGGCGAAATTTAGACTTTTTTCGAAATTTGAAGCTTAATCTCAAAATTTCAACGTTTTTCTTGCAATTTGCAAGTGCGAAAATTTTCATTTCTTTAAAAACCTGGATTTTTTAAATATCTCGACATTCCCAAAATTTCCACTTTTTTTTCACAATTTTCGAAATTTCAAAATTTCATTACCAAAATTTCGACTTTTTTTTTAATGTTTCGACTTTTTTTAAAAATTTCGACTTTTCTGTAGTAAACTGAACTTTTATTTTAAAAAATTCGACCCCTTTTGAAAATGTTCATTTCTTTAAAAACTGGATTTATTAAAAATCTCGATGTTCTTAAAATTTCCACTTTTTTTCAGAATTTTCACATTTTTTAAAATGTCAATCTTTCATCATCAAAATTTCGATTTTTTTCCGAAGTTATAACTTTTCAGAACCTAAACTTGTTTCAGAAGTATTTATAGTTACCCATTTTTCGCCTTTTTTCCATATTCAAGCTGTCAAATTTGACTTTTTCTCAAAAAATTTGATTTGGCGAAATTTCGATATTTCGACTTTTTTCGAAATTTGAAGCTTAATCTCAAAATTTCAACTTTTTTCTTCTAATTTCAAATGCGAATTATAGAGCTTTTTAACATAATATTATTATGTCTGTGGTTCTCCAAGAAGAGAATGGTTTGTGGCCAAACAATGGAAATACTGTCGAACTGCCAAACGTCCAATATTGTAGCTCAAAATAACTTTGAACAGGATACTCCATGAGAACATTTGCGAATTTTAGAGAAGATTTCATGGGAAAACAACTATAATACTGATGAGTCATCAAATACTGAACTTTTTAACAGAAAATTTCTTTGCCTATGGTCCTCCAAGAGTACATTTTGTGAACTTTAGAGAATTTTTCGTGGTAAAACAACTGAAATAGTGATGAACTATTAATTGCTCAAGGTTTTAGCTCAACATTATTTTGGTTGCGATCCTCTATGATAACATATACGGATTTTAGGAATTTGAGAGAAAACAGCTCCCAGAAGAACCAGCAAATAACGAGCTTTTTAACATAACATTATTTTGTCTGTGGTTCTCAAAGAAGAGAATGTTTCGTGCAAAACAATTAAAATGATGACGAGTTACGAAATGTACAAGTTTGTGACTCAAAATGATTTTGATCAGGATACTCTATGAGAACATTTCCGAATTTAAGAGAAGATTTTATGGGAAAACAACTGCAATACTGATAAACTATCAAATAACCAATTGTTTGACTAAGCGCAGATTTTGTGAATTTTAGGGAATTTTTCGTGGTCAAACAATTGAAATACTGATGAATTATTAATTAATAGCTCAACATTATTTTGATTATGATTCTCCATGATAACATTTACGGATTTTAGAGATTTGGTGGGCAAACACCTGCTAGAAGAACCAGCAAATACCCAACTTTTTAACATAGCATTATTTTGCCTGTGGTTTTCCTATGGTTATTAGACCTTACACAGGCAACATTACAGGAAGAAGACAATGTATATTAAAAATAGTGTAACGCAACGCAAATAGATGAAATAGGATTTAGAATAGAATTGTAGAATTTAGTAAATAAAAAAGTTTCTAGAAGGATCTGATAAGGGGAAAGCGGCCGCGATAACGAAACAAATGGCAGATAAGCGTTCCAGAAATTTCGGCAAACGATAAGCCTTATCTGCCAAAAAGTTCTAGAAGTCGGGGGCCAAAACTATAAAAGGCGGTCAGCTTTCCCTCGAGTCAGTCAGTTAGAAGTCAGTGTAGTTAGTGGGTTAGAAATTAGTAAATAATAAGGGAGTTACTGTTCAGTTGAAGTGTGCCGAGTTAATTTGGTAATAAAGTGGGTATTATTGGATAAGTGTAATCTATTCGAACCGATAAAGCCCGTAACAATAGTTTAATGTTACTTCGATGTTAAAATCCAAATATCTGGACTTTTCTTCCCTTTGAATTTTGACTTTAATCAAGAAATTTTGAGTCCTTATAATTTCGAATGGAAACTCATTTATCAAGTTTAAAAAATAATTCAAAATGTTAACATTAATGTTGAAACTGCGAAGAAAAAATCTAATTTGCGAAAAATTATTGACATTTGACAAGTTCTCAAAAAAAACCAAAACTCAGGTTTCAAAGAGACCAACGTATACAAGTAACATTTAAAAATCTCTCTTTTTTATTTCAGGGGAAGGAAGCTAAAAGTTTCAGTTTTAAAGCCCATGTTTCAAGAAGAAAAAAAAACATAACTATATACTTTGAATTTTGGAAAGAATAGTAATATTTTACAAAAAAAAAAACGTAAATATGCACAAAAATTATTCCTAAATTTGGGCTTTTTTTAAAAATGTTTTCTTTAAAATTGATATTTTTTTGTTATGTTTTTTTTTAGTTTTTTCTTACAATTTCAGTTTCAAAAACTGAGTTTTGTGTTATTAAAGAGAATGTGACCTACCTTATCTAAAGCATATACCCTAGTAGCTTGGGGTGGCAATTAGTAGCTCTTAGTCGAGTTAGCATCACTTGAAAACTTGGAAAGCTCCTTACAATTGCTATGTGATGGGTACCATTTAGAAATAAAACTCATAAAGAGGATAGTCTTCTTTTATTTATAATTGTTCAAAACAACATTTGAAACTGTCAAAGAACAGCGCGCTAAAATGACAATACTCTGTATAATAATTAGCATTAGTTTGAGGACAAAATTTTCTATAGATTAAACTTAATAAATATGATACAATACAACAAACATAAAATTCACATCCGCTGCAAAAACTGTTATTAATACATTAAAAACATAATTGTTTAGGTACTATCCAGCACTAGTAGAAACCGATATCGTAGATCAATATCACCCAATTCGCGAATTTTAAAGCTATGTTTTAAGTTATCATTATGCGGCCCTCGCATTCCACTTTGCAAGCGGAAACCCCTAATCTACGATTCAATCACGTCATATCGGTTGCTACAGCGCCCCCTAGTTCTACTGTAAAATGTGTTCCAATTCCTATAAAGGCTATTTACTAAAAACCGACCAGCGACGAGTTATGCTTGGTTTTTTTTTGGACACAATGGATAAAGCACAAATACTTAACTTTAAAAATTCTTAGGTAATCGATCATGCTATGAAGAATGTGTCATGAAAATGAAATGGTGCTGCTGGGCACCGACGAGTTGATTACACATTTACGCAATCTAATCTTTCAGGTTTGGAGCTTTAAGCAGAAACTGTATGTCGATTGTGGAACCTTCCAGGACGAGATTGTTATAGAAAGTTGTTTGAAAGTCGACAAGTTGACAACAATTGTGATAACGACAATTATTGTCATCGCTGCTTACGTAAATCGACTACTTGTCGATCCTGGGTAGCTGTTGCCACCAAAGCTTTTGATTTCTTCAAGAATGAGGGGTAACTGAACCCCTAATCCTTTCACACAGTCAAACTTTGAAACGATTTATTCTGAATAAAATTGTGTTTATTTCTTGGCAGTTATGAAGAGGAATTTCGTTAATTCATCGACACTTTTTTTAATAATGATTGACTTTTAAGAAATTTTAACTTCAATTTTACTATTTCGATTTTATTCTTATCGTTAAGTTATTTTTTTAATTTCTTGACGGTCGTCTTTTTTTGTGATTTTATTTTTTCAAAATTCGCTCTTTCAGTTTTCTCTTGCGTTCTGAATGCGTTTGAATATTTAAATTTTCTATTTTTTACTTTTTTTTTTCACTTTTTTACTGCGTTTTCGAAAAACGTACATTTTTCGAATTTTAGATACCATTTCCAGAGATTTTGGCTTTTTTTCAAACTTCTAAATTTAATTTAATAATTTTGACTTTTTTTCTCATAATTTCAAATGCAAACTCGAAAACTGAAGTTATTTTTCGAATTTTTTGACGTTCGTCTTTTTTTGTGATTTTATTTTTTCAAAATTCGTACCTTCAGTTTTCTCTTCGTTTCGTAAAGTTTAAAGTACTTATAGTTAACCATTTTTCGCTACTTTTTTTCCATATTCAAGCTATCAAATTTTTCTTTTTTTTTGTAGAAATTCAATTTGGCGAAATTTCGATATTTTGACTTTTTTTCGACATTTTAAGCTTAATCTCAAAATTTCAACTTTTTTCTTGTAATTTCAAGTGTGAACTATAGAGTTGAAGTTTTTTAACTTCTCCACACTTGTCACGTTTCGCAATGCTTTTGAATATTTACATTTTCGCGTTTTTACTGTTTTTTCGTAAAACGAACATTTTTGGAATTTTTGATACTATTTCCAGAAATTTTGACTTTTGCTTAAACTGTTTACCCTGATTTGGCAATTTCGACTTTGTTTCTCATAATCTCGAATGCAAACTCCAAAACTGAAGTTATTTTTTAAATTTCTTGACGCTCGTCTTTTTTTGTGATTTTATTTTTTCAAAATTCGCCTCCTCAGTTCTTTCTTCGTTTCGTAAAGTTTAAAGTATATATAGTTACCCATTTTTCGATACTTTTTTCCATATTGAAGCTGTCAAATTTGGCTTTTTTTTAAAAAATTCAATTTTTTTTGTAAAAAGTCGATTTATCGAAATTTCGATATTTTGACTTTTTCGAAATTTGAAGCTTAATCTCAAAATTTTAACTATTTTCTTGTAATTTCACGTGCGAACTATAGAGCTGAAATTTTTTTAACTTCCCGACACTTGTCACGTTTCGCAATGCTTCTGAATATTCACATTTTCGCTTTTTTACTGGTTTCTCGTAAAACGCACATTTTTCGAATTTTCAATACTATTTCCAGAGATTTTGGCTTTTTTTCAAACTCTTATTTGGCTGTTTCGACTTTGTTTCTCATTATCTCAAATGCAAACTTGAAAACCGAAGTTATTTTTTAAATTTCTTGACGTTCGTCTTTTTTTGGGATTTTATTTTTTCAAAATTCGCGCTTTCAGTTTTCTCTTCTTTTCGTAAAGTTTAAAGTATTTATATTTATCCATTTTTCGCTACTATTTTTCCATATTCAAGCCGTCCAATTTGACTTTTTTTCGAAAAATTTGATTTGGCGAAATTTCGCTATTTTGACTTTTTTCGAAATTTGAAGCTTAATTTCAAAATTTCAATTTTTTTCTTGTAATTTCAAGTGCGAACTAGAGAGCTGAAGTTTTTTTAACTTCTCGACACTTGTCACGTTCCGCAATTTTTTTGAATATTCACATTTTCGCTTTTTTACTGTTTTTTCGTAAAACGAACATTTTTCGAATTTTCGACACTATTTCCAAAGATTTTGGCTTTTGTTCAAACTGTCAACCCTAATTTGGCAATTTCGACAACCCTAATTTGGCAATTTCGACTTTGTTTCTCATAATTTCAAATGCAAACTCGAAAAAAGAAGTTATTTTTTGAATTTCTTGACGTCCGTCTTTTTTTGTGATTTTATTTTTTCAAAATTCGCACTTTCAGTTTTCTCTTCGTTTCGTAAAGTTTAAAGTATTTATAGTTACCCATTTTTCGCTACTTTTTTTCATATTGAAGCTGTCAAATTTGACTTTTTTTCGAAAAATTCAATTAGACGAAATTTCGACTTTTTTCGAAATTTGAAGCTTAATCTCAAAATTTCAACTTTTTTCTTGTAATTTCAAGTGCGAACTGTAGAGCTGAAGTGTTTTTAACTTCTCGATACTTGTCACGTTTCGCAATGCGTTTGAATATTTAAATTTTCTATTTTTTACTTTTTTTTTTCACTTTTTTACTGCGTTTTCGTAAAACGTACAATTTTCGAATTTTCGATACCATTTCCAGAGATTTTGGCTTTTTTTCAAACTTCTAAATTTAATTTGAATAATTTTGACTTTTTTTCTCATAATTTCAAATGCAAACTCGAAAACTGAAGTTATTTTTCGAATTTTTTGACGTTCGCTTTTTTTTGTGATTTTATTTTTTCAAAATTCGCTCTTTCAGTTATCTCTTCGTTTCGTAAAGTTTAAAGTATTTATAGCTAACCATTTTTCGCTACCTTTTTTCCATATTTAAGCTGTTAAATTTTACTTTTTTTTGTAAATTTCGATTTACCGAAATTTCGATATTTTGACTTTTCGAAATTTTAAGCTTAATTTCAAAATTTCAACTTTTTTCTTGTAATTTCAAGTGCGAACCATAGAGCTGAAGTTTTTTAACTTCACGACAATTGTCACGTTTCGAAATTTTCTTGAATATTCACATTTTCGCTTTTTTACCGTTTTTTCGCAAAACGAACATTTTTCGAATTTTCGATACTATTTCCAGAAATTTTTGGCATTTATTTAACCTGTTAACCCTAATTTAGCAACTTCGACAACCCCAATTTGGCAATTTCGACTTTGTTTCTCATAATCTCATATGCAAACTCGAAAAAAGAGGTTATTTTTTGAATTTCTTGACGTCCATCTTTTCTTTGTGATTTTATTTTTTCAAAATTCGCTCTTTCAGTTTTCTCTTCGTTTCGTAAAGTTTAAAGTATTTATAGTTACCCATTTTTCGCTACTTTTTTTCCATATTCAAGCTGTCAAATTTAACTTTTTTTTGTAAAAATTCAATTTGGCGAAATTTCGATATTTCGACTTTTTTCGAAATTTGAAGCCTTAACTCAAAATTTCAAGTTTTTTCTTGTAATTTCAAGTGCGAACTATAGAGCTGAAATTTTTTAACTTCTCGACATTTGTCACGTTTCGCAATTTTTTATGAATATTTGTTTTTTTGCTTTTTTACTGTTTTTTCGTAAAACGAACATTTTTCGAATTTTCGATACAATTTCCAAAGATTTTGACTTTTGTTCAAATTTCCAAATTTAATTTGACGATTTTCACTTATTTTCTCTTAATCTCAAATGCAAACTCGAAAACTGAAGTTATGTTTTTGAATTTTTTAACGTTCGTCTTTTTTGTGATTTTATTTTTTCAAAATTCGCCTCTTCAGTTCTCTGTTCGTTTTGTAAAGTTTAAAGTATTTATAGTTACCCATTTTTCACATTCAAGCTGTCAAATTTGATTTTTTGTTTCGAAAAATTCAATTTGGCGAAATTTCGACTTTTTTCGAAATTTGAAGCTTAATCTTCAAAATTTCAACTTTTTTCTTGTAATTTCAAGTGCGAACTATAGAGCTGAACTTTTTTAACTTCCCGACACTTGTCACGTTTCGCAATGCTTTTGAATATTCAAATTTTCTATTTTGTACTTTTTTTTTCGCTTTTTTACTGCGTTTTCGTAGAACGTACATTTTTCGAATTTTCGATACCATTTCCAGAGATTTCGGCTTTTGTTCAAACTTCCAAATTTAATTTGACAATTTTCACTTTTTTTCTCTTAATCTCAAATGCAAACTCGAAAACTGAAGTTATTTTTTGAATTTTTTGACGTTCGCCTTTTTTTGTGATTTTATTTTTTCAAAATTCGCTCTTTCAGTTCTCTCTTCGTTTCGTAAAGTTTAAAGTATTTATAGTTACCCATTTTTCGCTACTTTTTTCACATTCAAGCTGTCGAATTTAATTTTTTTTTTTTTCGAAAAATTCAATTTGGCGAAATTTCGATATTTTGAATTTTTTCGAAAATGAAGCTTGATCTCAAAATTTTAACTTTTTTCTTGTAATTTCAAGTGCAAACTATAGAGCTGAGGTTTTTTAACTTCCCGACACTTGTCACGTTTCGCAATTTTTTTTCAAAATTTACATTTTCGCTTTTTTACTCTTTTTTTTGTAAAGCGAAGATTTTTCGAATTTTCGATACTATTTCCAGAAATGTTTGGCTTTTGTTCAAACTGTTAACTCTAATTTGGCAAATTCGACAACCCTAATTTGGCAATTTAGACTTTGTTTCTCATAATCTCAAATGCAAACTCGAAAAAAGAAGTTATTTTTTGAATTTCTTGACGTCCGTCTTTTTTGTGATTTTTTTTTTAAATTCGCATTTTCAGTTCTCTCTTCGTTTCGTAAAGTTTAAATGATTCATAGTTACCCACTTTTTCGCTACTTTTTTTCCATATTCAAGCTGTCAAATTTCACTTTTTTTCAAAAAATTCAATTTAGCGAAATTTCGGTATTTTGACTTTTTTCGAATTTTAAAGCTTAATCTCAAAATTTCTACTTTTTTCTTCTAATTTCAAGTGCGAGCTATAGAGCTGAAGTTTTTTAAGTTCTCGACACTTGTTACGTTTCGCAATTTTTTTGAATATTCACATTTTCGCTTTTTTACTGTTTTTTTAAAATTTTCATTTCTTTAAAAAAACTGGACTTTTTAAAAATCTCGAGGTTTCTAAAATTTCCACTTTTTTTCATAATTTTCACATTTTTCAAAATTTCAGCTTTTTGTTATCAAAATTTGAACTTTTATAAAAATTTGGACTTTTTAAAAGTTTCGACTTTTTTCAAAGTTTCGACTTTTTTCAAAGTTTCGACTTTCTTCAAAGATTCGAATTTTATGTATATGTTTAAAATGTTTCATTTTTTTGAAAACCTGGATTTTTTAAATATCTTGACATTCCCAAAATTTCCACTTTTTTTCACAATTTTCACATCATCTTTCAAAATTTCAACCTTTCATTATCAAAACTTCAACTTTTTTCAATGTTTCGACTTTTATGTAGTAAACTGGACTTTTATTTTGAATAATTTAACTCCTTTGGAAAATGTTCATTTCTTTGAAAAACTGGATTTATTAAAAATCTCGATGTTCTTAAAATTTCCACCTTTTTTTCAGAATTTTCACATTTTTTAAAATGTCAACCTTTCATCATCAAAAGTTCGACTTTTTCCCGAAGTTATGACTTTTCAGTACCTAAACTTGTTTCAGAAGTATTTATAGTTACCCATTTTTCGCCTGTTTTCCATATTCAAGCTGTCAAATTTGACTTTTTTCTCAAAAAATTCAATTTGGCGAAATTTCGATATTTTGACTTTTTTCGAAATTTGAAGCTTAATCTCAAAATTTCAACTTTTTTCTTGTAATTTCACGTGCGAACTATAGAGCTGAAGTTTTTTAACTTCCCGACACTTGTCACGTTTCGCAATTTTTTTGAATATTCACATTTTCGCTTTTTTACTGTGTTTTCGTAAAACGAACATTTTTCGAATTGTTGATATCATTTTGCAGAGATTTTAGCTTTTGTTCAAACTCTTAACCTCAATTTGGCACTTTCGACTTTGTTTCTCATTATCTCAAATGCAAACTCGAAAACTGAAGTTATTTTTTGAATTTCTTGACGTTCGTCTTTTTTTTGTGATTTTATTTTTTCAAAATTCACACCTTCAGCTCTCTCTTCGTTTCGTAAAGTTTAAAGTATGTAAAGTTACCCGTTTTTTGCTACTTTTTTTCCATATTCAAGCTGTCAAATTTGACTTATTTCGAAAAATTCGATTTGACGAAATTTCGCTATTTTGACTTTTTTAGAAATTTGAAGCTTAATCTCAAAATTTTAACTTTTTTCTTGTAATTTCAAGTGCGAAATATAGAGCTGAAGTTTTTTAACTTCTCGATACTTGTCACGTTTCGCAATGCTTTTAAATATTCAAATTTTCTATTTTTTACTTTTTTTTTCGCTTTTTTACTTGCGTTTTCGTGAAACGGAGATTTTTCGAATTTTCGATACCATTTCCAGAGATTTTGGCTTTTGTTCAAACTTCCAAATTTAATTTAATAATTTTGACTGTTTTTCTCATAATTTCAAATGCAAACTCGAAAACTGAAGTTATTTTTAGAATTTCTTCATGTTCGTTTTTTTTGGTATTTTATTTTTTCAAAATTCGCCTCTTCAGTGCTTCTGTTCGTTTCGTAAAGTTTAAAGTATTTATAGTTACCCATTTTTCGCTACTTTTTTTCCATATTCAAGCAGTCAAATTTGACTTTTTCTCGAAAAATTCAATTTAGCAAAATTTCGATATTTTGACTTTTTTCGAAAGTTAAAGCTTAATCTCAAAATTTCAACTTCTTTTCTTGTAATTTTAAGTGCGAACTATAGAGCTGAAGTTTTTTAACTTCTCGACACTTGTCACATTTCGTAATTTTGCTGAATATTCACATTTTCAATTTTTCACTTTTTTTTCGTAATACGTACATTTTTTGGAAACTCCATACCATTTCTAGAAATTTTGGCTTCTTCACTTAACCTTAATTTGGCAATTTCGACATTTTTTCTTTTTTTACGTACATTTTTCGAAATTTCGGTACCATTTCTAGAAATTTTAGCTTTTGTTCAAACCCAACCTGAATTTGGCAATTTCGATTTTTTCCCATAATCTCATGCAAACTCGAAAATTGAAGTTATTTTTGGAATTTCTTGACGATAGTCTTTTTGGGGATTCCCTTTTTTCAAAAATTCGTACTTTCCATTTCCACTTTATTTCGTAAAATTTCGACCTATCGAAAATTTCTAGATTTTTTATCGAGGTTTTCTAGATTGTTTGCCTTTTTTTCGCCAATATGAATCGTGTTATTAAAAGTTCTTTTTCCTAATTTTAACTAAAAAGCATTTTTTTAAATTTCTAGCCATTTTGGGTATTTTTTTTTCAAAATTTTAACCTTTGTGTCGAAATTTCGAGTTCTTGTGATTTCAATAGCTAATTATAGATTTTGTGACTTTTTTTCCAATCTCAATCGTGTTCATAAAAGTTCGACATATTTTTCGTAATTTCAACTAAAAGAGATTTGTTTTAATTATACATAACATTTGTATCATTCATCATTTTGTCAAACCTCAAATTTTTACTTTTTTCTTAAAATTTTGTCTTTTCCAATTTCGATATGTCTCAAAATATTGACAGTTTTATTCAAAATCCTAACCTTATTCACGAAATATTCGACTTTTTTCTCGTGATTTCAAGTACAAACTCGAAAAACGAAGCTTTTAAATTCATTGACTGCCAACTTTTCGAAATTTTGATATTTTCTCCACGTTTTTCGGAATCTTAACTAGGAATTTACTTGAAATACAAATCGTGTCCCCTAGGAACAAGATTTGTATTTCAATTTTTGAAGATAAGAAAGGACCAGTCCGTCCCACCAAAAAAAAAAAAGAAGGAATTTACTTTTTTTCGATATCTTTAGATTTTATAGTTCTTTCAAAATCTTAACACTTATCCTTTGAATGTAGGATTTTTTCTTTTAGTTGTTTCAAATGCACAATAAAACTGAAGTTTTCTTAAAAAGTTGGAGCAAACTCAAAATTTCTACAAAAAAAACTGGAGAAGTCGAAATTTCTACAAAAATTTTTTTAGCTAGAATTTCCAAAGTAGATATTTGGAGAAAATTTCTTTTTTTAAAACATTTAAAATAGAAGTTTCATAAAAAAAATTGAAATTTCGTAAAAAAATGGAAATTTCAGGACAAATCTTGCAGTTTTCTGTGCTAGAAAGTCGTGAAAGTTTAAGAAAAAATTGGTTTTGTTGCCAAGTGATCCGGGTTCGATTCCCAATGGCGCAAATCAAAATTTTTAACCTCTTGTATAACTGAAACTCAAATTTTTAGAAAATAGTGTTGTTAATTAAATTGCCAATGATACTTTCCATAAAAATAGTTGAAATTAGAAAAATTATGATGAATGACGACTTGAAATTATTTGGGCTGGATCAGAATGATTTAAAAGTGGGATAAGTCGATAGAAACATTGAAATTGCACCAAGAAATATCGTATGCAAGAAGAATGCAACCTAGACTACAAATTCATGCAGCCCTCCAGGCATGTATAGTGAATCATAGGTAGCTGAACTACCAACAGTTGAAACACTGCCACCTAGCCAAGCGGTTGCTCTCTAGGAGAGTTCCCAGAAGACAAGAAATAGTCGAAATTTTGTGATTCAAAGTTGAACTTGCCAAACACAAAATGAATCATGAATTTTTTACTCTTTCGTTTACCTGAAAAGCCTGAAAGTGCTTCCAAAATAAATTCGTTTAATGATACAATGGTAAAATAATCAGTGTAATTATCCTTATATTAGTAACATGGTAGTTAATGGGAAATAAACCAAATATTATTCTGTTATTCTGTTACTTTAAAACAAGTCAATCTTCAATACGTAAAATTTCGAAATCATTTTCATTCAGCAAAACGTTTTCCTGCTTTTAATAAATATAAAAATCAAGACGTAAGCCCTGGAGAAATTTGTAGAACGTTTAAAACACGTCCCAGGTTCCACAATCTGCTTTAATCCTACGATTGACTTGATTAAACGCAAACTAGATATAGCTGAAAAATCAATAAACTCAACCGTCGTCAGAGTGGAAAAGGAATACAAAAAAAAGTAGATTGCACAGTTTAGATATTGCACTTTCGCCTGGTTGTACTAAACGAGTGAACACTTATATACATGATACATTAAAATTTCATTTAATTACAGAACTAAAACGATACAAAAAAAATTACAACAGATCTCTAATGAATCTAACTTTGGTATTACTTCAGCTTGTAATCTCGACAGATTTTCAAGAAAAATGATTTGCTACATCATCATAAAAATTGGGATCACTTCGTCGTAGTTAACAGTAGACTTATTAACAACGAAAACTTGAACAATGAAATAATAAAGAACATTTCCAATGGAAACTGTGATTGAAAAAATTGACAGCCACCTGTGAGGCCACTACGAAGTGTCCCATATGCACCCAATTGTTTCAGAATGGTCCCTCTGGCTGAAGTAAACCGTGTGGTGTAAGCCGCACCGTGTGGTACAAGCCGCACCGTGTGGTACAAGCCGCACCGTGTGGTACAAGCTGCACCGTGTGGTACAAGCCTTTTTCTATACAAAGCACATTTTCAGGAAAAGTACACACATAGCAGCTGTTATAAAATATTTTTAAAATTAAGAAAAAAAGACGACGTTGAGTCGTGCCCTAGATAACGATATATGTCGAAAGACGAGAATGGTTATGAATTTTTCGTTCGTGAACAATGTTCCTTGACGCTCGAACACTAACATTCATATTTCAATATACCTCGCGCAGTTCCTTTGCTTTTATAAATCTTGGTGTCTTTTTTAACGCAAGCGATCTTAAAATATTGGAGATATACATGTATAATTTTATAGGTGAATTCACTAGAGGGAAATATACAAAAGGCTTGCCTCATTCAACAATATAAAGTTTAAAAACATTTCTTACTAACCCTGACCTTCCATCAACCTTTGGGTTTTTGTCAAGCAAAGATGGTAGCTCGATGTGAGGGTTCAATAACTGCTGATCGTCGTCTTAATTCTCTTAAATATTTCAACTTTTTTTAACACTTGGAATTTCAAATTTTTTACATTTTGAAAATTTCGAATTTCCAATTTTCCACTTTTTTAATTTCCACTTTTTCCAAATTCTTATTTTGTAAATTGCAACCCTTTCATAGTTTCGCCTTTCTTCAAGATTTTGATTTATTTTCGAATTATTTGAACCTTTTGACAAAATATTTTGATCTTTTCTCATTTCGACTTTTTTCCCAATTTAAGTTTTTAAAATATTGCTAAAATATTGTTTTTTGTAAAAATATTGTTTTTTTGAAAACGTCTACCTTTTTTTCGAATTATTGGAAACTTTTGACAAAATATTTTGATCTTTTCTCATTTCAACTTTTTTCCAATTTCAATTTTTTTCAACTTTGTTAAAACGTCGTTTTTTGTTAAAATATTAGGTTAAAATATTGTTCTTTGAAAACATCTACCTTTTTCAAAGCATCCATTCTTTTTTTGAAAATTTCCATCTTGGTTCAAACTTCCCACTATTTTCTCGAAGTTTTGAGGCTCTTTAAAACTTCAACATTATTCAAAAATTTCAACTTTTTTTCATAAATTTCGACTTTATTTCAAAGTTTCGACTCTTACGTAGTAAACGGATTTTTTTTTAATAAATTCAACTTTTTTTGACCATTTTCATTTGTTTGAAAATTTGAATTTTTTCAAAATCTTGACGTTTTCAATTTTTGTAAAGAATTATCAGGTTTTTCAAAATTTCGACTTTTTTCGAAGTTTCGACTTTTATGTAGTAAACTGGGCTTTTATTTTGAGAATTTCGACTTTTTCATAACTTTCACTTCAAAATTCCAACCTTTTATCATAAAAATTAGGACTTTTTTCAAAGTTTCCACTCTTGTGTGGTAAATTGGACTTTTATTGTGAAGAATTCAACTCTTTTTAAAATTTTCACTTTTTCAAGAAACTGGATTTTTTCTCAAATTCTCTACGTTCTTAAGATTTCCACTTTTTTTCAAAATTTTCACATTTTTCAAAATTTCGACCTTTTATTATCAAAATTTCGACTCTTTTTCAAAGTTTCGACTTTTTTCAAAGTTTCGACTTTTATGTAGTAAACCGGACTTTTATTTTGAAAAATTCGAAAATTTTCATTTCCTTAAAAAACTGGATTTTTTAAAAATCTTGACGTTCTTAAAATTTCGACTTTTTTTCATAATTTTCACATTTTTCAAAATGTCAACCTTTCATTATCAAAATTTCGACTTTTTTTCAAAGTTTCGAATTTTTTTCAAAGTTTTCACTTTTTCTTTTCAAAGCTTCGACTTTTATGTAGTAAACCGAACTTTT
The DNA here is from genome assembly GCA_028583605.1 of Dastarcus helophoroides. NCBI lineage: Eukaryota > Metazoa > Arthropoda > Insecta > Coleoptera > Bothrideridae > Dastarcus > Dastarcus helophoroides. The sequence goes on from CM053329.1 coordinate 15,261,667, forward strand.
ATTTTGAAAAATTGGACTCTTTTCGAAAATTTTCATTTCGACGTTCCTAAAATTTCGACTTTTTTCAAAATTTTCACATTTTTCAAAATTTCGACCCATTTGTTATTAAAATTTCGACTTTTTTTCAAAGTTTCGACTTTTTTCAAAGTTTCTGACTTTTTTCAAAGTTTCAACTTTTTTCGAAGTTTCGACTTTTATGTAGTAAAGTGGACTTTTATTTTGAAAAATTCGGCTTTTTTCCGGAAAATGTTCATTTCTTTGAAAACCTGGATTTTTTTAAATATCTCGACATTCCCAAAATTTCCTTTTTCAAAGTTCAGACTTTTTTTCAACATTTCGACTTTTATGTAGTAAACTGGACTTTTATTTTGAAAAATTTAACTCCTTTTGGAAATGTTCATTTCTTTGAAAAACCGTATTTTTTTAAAAATCTCGACGTTCTTAAAATTTCCACTTTTTTTCAGAATTTTCACATTTTTTAAAATGTCGACCTTTCATCATAAAAATTTCGACTTTTTCTCAAAGTTATGACTTTTTCAGAACCAAAACTTTTTTCAAAATTTCTACCGTTTTTAAAAATTTCCACTTTGACTCGAAGTTATGACTTTTCAGAACCTAAACCTTTTTCAAAATTACTACCGTTTTTAACAATTTCGACTTTTTGTGACAAATTCAATTTTTTGTGACAAATTTGATTTTTTGTGACAAATTTGATTTTTTGCGACAATTTCGACTTTTTCCAAAATTTTCTTGCAAGTGTTGATTTTCTTCATATTTTTCGATTTTCTCGATATTTGAACGCAAAAGCAATTTTTTTCACATAATTTTCTTTTACGAATTTTCAAGTTTTTTTCTTCATCATTCCAGTTAAACTTATCTCAAGTTTTTGAGAAAAAAAGTCGACGTTTGGAGATCATGAAATCTTTTTGGAAATTTCGAGTTTTTTTTTATAGATCCAAGTTAATATCCTAATCTAGATATTGCGCGATCTTCTTGAAATTTGAATTTTAAAGGATTTTTGTATGTAATTTTCGGGTTTCCTTTTCCAAAATTTCAACTTTTTTTGTATGATTCCAGATCAACACTTCGAATTTAATCTCTATATTTCGCTATTTCTACGAAATTTAAATTTAACATAAATTTTTTTTAATTTTTTCATTTTTCCATTTTTTCAGAGTTTTTTGAAATTTCGACTTTTCTGGATAATTAGAAGTTAACATTTATGACTCTTACTTTTTTTTCAAGTTACGATTTTTTCTCACCTTAATTTTAAAAAGTCCAGCTTTTTTATCAAAATTTAGAATTTAACATTTAATTGTTTTATAAATTTCATTTTTCTATTTGAAATTTCGTCTTCAAATTCAAACATTTTCTGGAGCTTTTATTAAAATTTTGTCTTTAATTTCGAACTGGCGACTTTTAACATTGTGATCGTGAGAAAAATTATTTAAAATTTTGAACAATTTATATCACAATTGATTTTATCACATTGATTTTTTTTTCAGCTGTCAATAGTAAGTTTATTAACATAACTTTTATTAATTTACACATTCATGAACAATTTTAAATAGAGCTACTGGCAGTTAATAATATAAGTTCTATTAATTCCCTAATAATTACCACAAATATTCTCACTGAACACTGACGCAAATTATGTAAACAAAAATTTAGAAATTTTGATACATTTAAGGATTTTTCCAAAATTTTCATAAGGTCGACAAATAAAGAAGGTAGACGATTCAAATTTCAACAAAATATTTTAAAATATCCGGTTTAAACGCATATTTTTAGGAAAAGAGTAAAAATTTTAAGTTTAAACTGAAATTTTTGGGAAAAATTAGAATTTCAAGATTTAAAACATGTTTAAACCTTTTTCAAAATTGGGAGTAACAAGATCAGAAGATGAGTCGAAATTTTCAACAAAAACAGAGAGAAAAAACTAGTTTTTGAGAAAAAAAACCTGAAACACGTGAACATTTTGGTCACTTCGGAAACATCGACTTTTTTCTTGACATCTCGACTTTTTTCTAGACATTTCGACGTTTTTCTTGACAAAAAACTCCTTGACTTTTTCTCAAAACTTCGAGTTGCACATGGATTTTTTATCGGACCTTCAGTTTTAATCTCAAAATCTTGAGAAAAAAGTCGAAAATTTTAGAAAAAAAAGTCGACATTTCAACAAAAGTCAGCTGAAATTTTTGAAATTCGCTCGAAATTTGCATGAAAAGTCGACATTTTGAGATGAAAGGCGACATTTGGAAAAAAAATTCGTAATTTTTAAGGAAAAGTTGTATATTGAACTAGAAGTATAAATTTTTGGAAAATCAAATATTCTACAAAAAGCAGTAAAGTCTAAAAAAAAATTGATCTTGTTCCCTGAAACCAAGGAAAAATAAAAAACACGTGTTTCGATAGCCAAGCTATCATCTTCAAAGAGATACTCTCAAAATTTTTAATAAACAACATTTCCAAATTGAGGTTAAAACATTAGGAAAAACCTGAGTGTGTTTATTATTATTTTTATGTTTTAACTTAAAATGATCCAGAAAAAAGTCGAAATTTTGGATTGAGGCGAAATGTTCAAATGGAAAGAGCCCGAAAGTCAATGAGGATGGGGGCTAACCAAATTCTTCGTCTCGAAAACAGAATCTTGTAAAAATTTCTAAATTTGAAAAATACATAGGTCGTTTCTGTCTTAACCCATCCATGCCCAGTGTTGTGTTTTCTAATTTTAGATTGTTAATAGGAAGTACGAAGGCATAGAACATCGATTATAAATTTCTTTTATAAATGTCGACTTTTTTCGAGAAATTTCGACTTTTTTCGCGAAATTTCGAATTTTATCTCAAAATTTCGACTTTAATCTCGATATTTCGACTTTTTTTTTCGAAATTTCGAGATAAACGTCGAAATTTCAATTTTAATTTCGAAATTTTGATTTTAAACTGAAAATTTCGACGTTTTTCATAAAATTGCAACTTTAATCTTGAAATTTCGAGAAAACATCGAAATTTTGGTAATTAAAAATAAAAATTACTGAACGCACCCTACTGCCAACTGAATATTGTTGACAACCTGTCAACAACTGTCTGCCTAACTTAACCATCGAAATTTCGACTGTTTTCTCAAAATATCAACTTTAACCTCAAAATTTCGAAAAAAAATCAAAATTTTGCTAATAAAAAATAGAAATTACTAAACGCATCCTACTGTCAACTGTTAGTGTTGTTGAGAAAGTGCCATCTGCCTAACTTAATCATAGATCTCGAACTTTCGCGAACTTTTGCGAAAAAAAGTCGAAAATTCGAGATTAAAGCGGAAATTTCGAGAAAAAAGTCGAACATTCGAGAAAAAAAGTCAAAATTCCGAGGCTAACATCGAAATTTCAACTTTGATCTCGAAATTTTGACTTTAAACTCGAAATTTCGACTTTTTTCTCAAAATTTTGACTTTAACCTCGAAATTTCGAGAATTTCGACTTAAATCTCGAAATTTCGAGAAAAAATCGAAATGTTGGTAATTTAACGAAGAAATTACTAAACGCGCCCTACTGACAACTGTCAATATTATTCAGAAACTGACATCTACCTAAGTTAACCTTAGAGTCTAGAAATTTGGAGATTAAAGTCGAAATTTTGACTAGAATCTCCGGCTTTCGAGAAAAAAAAGTCGAAAGTTCGAGATTAAAGTGGAAATTTCGAGAAAAAAGGCGAAAATTCGAGAAAAAAGTCGAAATTCCAAGTTTAACGTCGAATTTTTAACTTTAATCTCGAAATTCTGACTTTAAACTCGAAATTTCGACTGTTTTCTCAAAATTTCGACTTTAATCTCGAAATTTCGAGAAAAAATCGAAATGTTGGTAATTCAAAGAAGAAATTACTAAACGCGCCCTACTGACAACTGTCAATATTATTCAAAAACTGTCATCTGCCTAACTTAAGCAAAGAGTATAGAAATTTCGAGATCAAAGTCGAAATGTCGACTCGAATTTCGAATTTTCGCGAAAAAAAGTAGAAAATTCGAGACTCAAGTGGAAATTTCTAGAAAAAAGTCTGAAATTGGAGAAAAAAAAGTCGAAATTCAGAGATTAACGTCGAAATTTCAACTTTGATCTAGAAATTCTGACTTTAAACTCAAAATTTCACTTTTTTCTTCAAAATTTCGACTTCAATCTCGAAATTTCGAGGAAAAATCGAAATGTTGGTAATTCAAAGAAGAAATAACTAAACGCGCCCTACTGACAACTGTCAATATTGTTCAGAAACTGTCATCTACATAAGTTAACCTTAGAGTATGAAAATTTGGAGACTCGAGTCGAAATTTCGACTCGAATCTCCAACTTTCGGGAAAAAAAGTCGAAAATTCGGAATTAAAGTCGAAATTTTAACTTTAAACTGGAAATTTAGACTTCTTTTCTCAAAATTTGGACTTTAATCTCGAAGTTTCGAATTTTTTCTCGAAATTTCGAAAAAAAAATCGAAATTTGGAGAAAAAATCGAAATTTCGAGAAAACATGGAAATTTCGAGAAAAAATCGAAATTTTGGTAATTAAAAATAGAAATTACTGAACGCACCTTACTGTCAACTGTCAATATTGTTGAGAAACTGTCATCTGCTCAACTTAACCCAAGAGTATAAAAATTTCAAGATTAAAGTCGAAATGTCGACTCGAATCTCGCGCTTTCAGGAAAAAAAGTCGCAAATTGCAGATTAAAGTGGAAATATCGAGAAAAAAGTGGAAAGTCCGACAAAAAAGTGAAAATTTCGAGATTAACGTCCAAATTTCAACTTTAGTCTCGAAATTTTGACTTCAAAGTCCAAATCTCAACTTTTTTCTGAAAATTTCGACTTTAACCTCAAAATTTCGAAAATAATCGAAATTTTGGTAATTAAAAATAGAAATTACTGAACGCACCTTACTGTCAACTGTCAATATTGTTGAGAAACTGTCATCTGCTCAACTTAACCCAAGAGTATAAAAATTTCAAGATTAAAGTCGAAATGTCGACTCGAATCTCGCGCTTTCGGGAAAAAAAGTCGCAAATTGCAGATTAAAGTGGAAATATCGAGAAAAAAGTCGAAAGTCCGACAAAAAAGTGAAAATTTCGAGATTAACGTCCAAATTTCAACTTTAGTCTCGAAATTTTGACTTCAAAGTCCAAATTTCAACTTTTTTCTGAAAATTTCGACTTTAACCTCAAAATTTCGAAAATAATCGAAATTTTGGTAATTAAAAATAGAAATTGCTAGACGCACCCTACTGCCAACTGTCAATATTGTTGAGAAACTGTCATCTGCCTAACTTAATCATAGATTATAGAAATTTCGAGATTTAAGTCGAAATGTCGACTCGAATCTCGAATTTTCGAGAAAAAAAGTCGAAAATTCGACATCAAAGTCGAAATTCCGAAATTAATGTCGACTTTAATCTTGAAATTTTGACTTTAAACTCGAAATTTCGATTTTTTTCTCAAAAAATTGAATTGATTTCTGGTGTGATTTCTCAAAAATGGAAATTTTGTAATTAAAAATAGAAATTACTAAAGGCACTCTACTGCCAACTGTCAATATCGTTATAAAACTGTCCTCTGTCTAACTTAACCAAAGAATATAGAAATCTCGAGATTTAAGTCGAAATTTTGACTCGAATTTCGAACTTACGATAAAAAAGTCGAAATTTCCAGAAAAATATCGAAATTTCGAGAAATGTCGAAATTTGGAAAGAAATGTCAAAATTCCGAAATTAACATCGACTTTAATCTTGAAATTTTGACTTTAAACTCGAAATTTAGAATTTTTTCTTAAAAAATCGAATTGATTTCTGGTCTGATTTCTCAAAAATCGAAATTTTGGTAATTAAAAATAGAAATTACTAAAGGCACTCTACTGCCAACTGTCAATATTGTTATAAAACTGTCCTCTGTCTAACTTAACCAAAGAATATAGAAATCTCGAGATTTAAGTCGAAATTTTGACTCGAATTTCGAACTTACGATAAAAAAGTCGAAATTTCCAGAAAAATATCGAAATTTCGAGAAATATCGAAATTTGGAAAGAAATGTCAAAATTCCGAAATTAACATCGACTTTAATCTTGAAATTTTGACTTTAAACTCGAAATTTAGAATTTTTTCTCAAAAAATCGAATTGATTTCTGGTCTGATTTCTGAAAAATCGAAATTTTGGTAATTAAAAATAGAAATTACTAAAGGCACTCTACTGCCAACTGTCAATATTGTTATAAAACTGTCATCTATCTAACTTAACCAAAGAGTATAGAAATCTCGAGATTTAAGTCGAAATTATGACTCGAATTTCGAACTTACGATAAAAAAGTCGAAATTTTCAGAAAGATATCGAAATTTCGAGAAAAATGTCGAAATTTGGAAAGAAATGTCAAAATTCCGAAATTAACATCGACTTTAATCTTGAAATTTTGACTTTAAACTCGAAATTTTGAATTTTTTCTTCAAAAATCGAATTGATTTCTGGTCTGATTTCTGAAAAATAGATATTTTGGTAATTAAAAATAGAAATTACTAAAGGCACTCTACTGCCAACTGTCAATATTGTTAAAAAATTGCCATCTGTCTAACTTAACCAAAAGGTATAGAAATGTCGAGATTTAAGTCGAAATTTTGACTCGAATTACGAAAAAAAGTCCAAATTTTAAGAGAAATATCGAAATTTTAAGAAAAATGTAGAAATTTGGAAAAAATGTCGAAATTTCCAGAAAAAAATCGAAATTTCGAGAAAAAAGTCGAAATTTCGAGAAAAAAGTCGAAATTTCTAGAAAAAAAAGTCCAAATTTGTAGATTATAGTCGAAATTTCGACTTTAAACCCGAAATTTCTAGTTTTTTTCATTGCGCCTTCGTAGGGAACAAAGTCAAGGAAAAAGCAAAACTAAAAATCAGTCTTGCTGTCATAAGACTCATTTTGTGTTCGTTATTCGTTATGACATTTGTCATAGAGTCGTTGAGACCATAGAATACACCAAGCTACGATCTTTTCCAACAAATGCCCAATAGATCTCACGCACATATCCAAATTCTCAACAATTAAAATAAAGCTCGAAGCAAAGCACCAGAGTATGAAAAGATTATATCTAAAAATTATCGCTTGTATACCGAGTGGCGACATATTGATATTGTTTCACGAAATCACAACATATAAAGTGTCGACTGCTCTATACAGTGTACAACGCAATAATCGCGTAAACGCGACCCAAACTAAATAAAAACAATCAACATCTAATATGTCAAATGATATGCCATTGCTTATGTCTGTAAGGCGTAAACGACTACTCGAAATTATTTTGCGTTTTCGACGAAGAAAATAACTTCGAGAGAATGTCCAGTTTTGGAAAGCACATCACCTGACCACCGAAACCCGTTTACATGGTACTTAATTGTTAAAAGGGCCTAAGGCTAAGTCAACATCGAAGAGAGGATATACAGTTAGGTGGAATTCTGTCGATTAACATATTGCGCTTGGAGCAGAAATGTCGCCCCATAATAAATTGAACTTAAGCAACAACTAGTCTAATTACTGTCACAATCGAATCAATAAGGAATAATTGAAATGATACAATATTTCGAGAACAATTATTCAATGAAACGAGCGCTCTAAACTATTTGTCAAAGCATAAATGCAGAGGCTTGTAGCTTGGCAAATAAAATAAATTATTTTGGCACTGTAACGTCTAAAAATAACAGTAATCATTTATTATTAAACATGAAGCTTAGACAAGATATTATGTATTATTCAATAAATAGCTCATAACCAGTGGTTTATTAATATGATGCACGTTATTACGTTTATCGCTGATTTTATTAGCCATTAATTCACTCAAATGGGACGTTGGAGCTAATTATATTAAAGAGTCATCTAGATATAGTTTTGTTCTGTGGTTCCAACCCTATCAACTAGATCTGACAAGTTATTCAAGCGCCATCTTTGTTCTTTGTCACATTTTATTCGTGCCTTTTCGATTAACCGTTAAATCGTGATGATAATGCTGCATACCATCAGTCATCATCATCAGAGGAACCAAATAACAATCTTTGTTAGTGAACTCTCACAATAAAATCTGCGAACTGTGCCAACTGTTGGGCGACGACGCCAGACTACACAAGCAAGAAGAATGACGGTCTTCTTGCTTAGTACAGACTGTTTTGCCACGTTTCAGTAGCCCCTATGGTGGGCCAAAACTGTACCAAACAAGAAGAATGATAGTCACTTTGACGGTATTCTTGCTTGCTACAGCTTTGGCCCACTTTTGGGCTACTAAAACAACCTGACTCTGGTTACCTTCTCCTTAACAGCAACTCAATACTGATTGACGTTGAAGTTTTTGTTGGGCTCAGTTGGTCTGGCCCAACTGAGCCAACAAGTTATTAAGAATCTTCTTAATTAATTGCTGGCCTGATGCGTTAAACTAGCTGGAAGCAGTTAAGAGTTTCGCTCGCATTTACGTACCATAATAATTTATTAGATGTTTTTTTTTTCATTATTTTATTTCCTGCTGTTATCGACAAATACCAGGCGCGACAAAGTTCCAAACTAAACGCTTAATTTATGCTGCGTGTCGCCTAAATTAAAAAGAGCATTTGCATCGATGCTTCGACATGAACAAACAACAAAAACAGTTTTCAACCAACAACGTATGATGCAATTTTAACGTGGAAATATGTCAATATTCCTACCACATGGCTTTGCGTGTATCACATGAAAATGTTCAAAAAATATTCGCCTACAAACGAATCGAGCGACTCAAGTAATTTTGCCACCACGTCAACATAAGGTTAATAGAGTCATAAACATTTAATAACAATTTAATATAAAATCGTTTACAACCATAAACAAGAGATAGCGCAATGAATAACAAGTGTCGCACAACCCACTCGTTTAAAAATTTTATTGTGGAAATGATTCTGTCCCACGTAAACTATTTTAGTTCGAATTGTTACTGGGATTTTGACCTCGTAATTCATTTTAATAGGTGTCTCTTTTAATGTCATCTTCGTCTCGCTCGACATCGATTCTTTTGCAATAACACCACGAAAGTTGGCAAGACCGGATTCGACGGAATTAGAACATGTTGGCATAAATTTTGCGAACGCATCAACAAATTAAGCGAAATGAGCCGTCTGCCTTCTCGAAAATACCTCACGACTGCGTCCAATTTTTTCTGTTTTTAACACAAACGATAGTTTCACAAATCAATACATTTTGGAGGCTTCCGTTTCGTTTTGTTTATTTAGGGGAATTTCAGATTCACATACTGGGAATAACGAAATAATTTTGGTAGAACGGACTGGTCCTTGGTTATCTTCAAAAATTGAAATACAGAACTTGTCCCCTGAAACCAAGAAAGATTAAAAAACCTTTCTTGGTTTCAGGGAACAAGTTCTGTATTTCAAACGAAATAATGAAAAAATTTAATAAACCCAAACAAGTTTTGCAATTGATGTGTAAAATTTTATTGTATGGAGCTTATTAACAACTACATTTTTATAAATCTGAGCTTTCGAAGCGGCTCCTCAAAGTGAATTTGTCCACTGGCTTTCAATCCTTTAGATCAGTGTTTTCCAAAGTTTCGACATCTGTGTAAAAACATAATTTTTCATGACGTTGAGTACTCCTCGTACCCGTGCATCCTAATATGTAAATGAGGAAGTGTGTTTGTCTGCTTGTCTGCTGAACATATCAACGAATTTGACCAAAACATCATTCTGCAATCTGCACGAACTCTTTAAAGCTTTGCAAATTACGTCCATCCAAAAAATTAATTTTTAATTTTTGAGTCATCTGAAGCTGCCTGGTGGAGCGCATACTCACCACCACACTCTTCCCTTACCTGTGAGGATACGCGTTCCACAGTCTTCCAGCACCCCTGAGGATAAGCGTTCCATACTTTGGGAAACACTGTTCTAGATCTAGATTCTAGAAAATCACAATTCTGGAGGGTTGAAAGCCATGGTTAATGAGTCAAATTCACATTAATTACAATAATGGAAACAACTTGAATAAATTATGTTTGCAAAAGGTAAATTTTTGAAAAACAAACTCCTTCTTCCAACGTATTTATGGCCTTCAGTTTTCTGAAGTGGTTGGCCAAATTCACAGTCATCAAAATAGTGCAAAGGCGTGTTTAGCAATCCACAGATAAATCAATGTTGCACTATTTTTTCAAGGATATACTCTTCTTCCTGAATTAATTGCTCATTCTTCTAAAAGATATCAAATTTTTGAAGGTCCTAATTACTTCGAAGCAATTTACCTTCGAATAATTGCTTTTGGCACAACTGCTAAGTGTTGGGCTTTTTCACTATTGTAAGTAACGTGTATCTGATTTGTTAGCTTTCAAATTTCTATCTATCTAGAGCCTACATTCTAGACTCTAGATATATCCTCTCTATCTATCTAGAGTCTAGAATGTAGACTCTAGATAGATAGATAGAGAGGATCTTCTATCGAATGTTTGAAGCTCAAATCTCTAGCATCTAAAAGTCTACATTCTAGGATCTAGAATAAACGATTCTAGAGATTTGACCTCCAAAAATTTGATAGAGGATCCTCTCCATCTATCTAGAGTCTAGAATGTAAACTCTAGAGTCTAGAATGTAAACTCTAGAGTCTAGAATGTAAACTCTAGATAGACAGAATTGTTAATTCTAAGAGTCTACATTCTAGACTCTACAATAAACAATTCTAGAGATTTGACTTCTATAAATTTAATAGAGGATTTTCTTTATCTATCTCGAGTATAGAATGTAGGCCCTAGATAGATAGAGAGGACCTTCTATTAAATTCTTGAAGTTCAAATCCCTATAATTGTTTATTCTAAGAGTCTACATTCTAGACTCTAGATAGACAAAGTTTTTAGGATTATTTATTTTAAGAGTCTACATTCTGGACTCTAGAATAAACAATTCTAGAGATTTGACTTCCAAAAATTTAATGGAGGATCCTCTCTATCTATCTAGAGTCTAGAATATAGACTCTATGTAAGATAGCTAGGATCCTCTATCAAATTTTTGAAGCTCAAATCTTTAGAATCGTTTAAGTCTAAGAGTCTACATTCTAGACTCTAGAATAAACGATTCTAGAGATTTGACCTTCAAAAATTTGATAGAGAATCCTCTCTATCTATCTAGAGTCTACATTCTAGACTCTAGATTCTAGATAGATAGAGGGGATCCTCTATCTAGAGTCTGGAATATAGGCTCTAGATAGACAGACGAGGTTTTTAGAATTATTTATTCTAAGAGTCTACATTCTAGACTCTAGATAGACAGACAAAGTGTTTAGAATTATTTATTTTAAGAGAATACATTCTGGACTATAGAATAAACAATTCTAGAGATTTGACTTCCAAAAATTTAATGGAGGATCCTCTCTATCTATCTAGAGTCTAGAGTATAGACTCTAAGTAGATAGCTAGGATCTTCTATCAAATTTTTGAAGCTCAAATCTTTAGAATCGTTTAGTCAAAGATTCTACATTCTAGACTCTAGAATAAACAGTTCTAGAGATTTGACCTCCAAAAATTTGATAGACGTTCCTCTCTATCTAGAGTCTAGAATGTAAACTCTAGAGCCTACAATGTAAACTCTAGATAGACAGACGAGGTCTTTAGAATTGTTTATTATAAGAGTCTACATTCTAAACTCTAGAACAAACAATTCTAGAGATTTGACTTCCAAAAATTTAATAGACCATCCTCTCTATCTATCTCAAGTCTAGAATGCAAACTCTAGATAGATAGAGAGGATCTTCTATCAAATTCTTGAGGCTTAAACCTCTAGAATTGTTTATTGTAAGAGTCAACATTCTAGAGTCTAAAATAAACAATTCTAAAGATCTGGCCTCCAAAAATTTGATATATGATCCTCTCTATCTATCTAGCGTCCTAGAACGTACACTAGAGATTTGACCTCCAAAATTTTGATAGGGGATCCTCTCTTATCTGTCTAGAGTTTAGAATGTAGATCCTAGATAGAGGAGATCTTTAGAATTGTTTCTTTTAAGAGTCTACATTCTAGACTCTAGAATAAACAATTCTACAGATTTGGCCTCCAAAAATTTGATAGAGAATCTTCTCTATCTATCTAGAGTCTAGGATGTCGACTCTAAATAGATAGAGGAGGTCTCTCGAATTGTTTATTCTAAGAGTCTACATTCTAGACTCTAGAATAAACGATTCTAGAGATTTGAACTCCAAAAATTTGATAGAGGATCCTCTCTATCAAGAGTCTACGTTCTAAACTCTAGATAGATAGAGAAGATCCTCTATCTAGAATCTAGAATGTAGACTCTAGATAGACAGACGAGGTCTTTAGAATTGTTTTTACTAAGAGTCCACATTCTAGACTTTAGAATAAACGATTCTAGAAATTTGACTTTCAAAAATTTGATAGAGGATCCTCTCTATCTATCTAGAGTCTAGAATGTAAACTCTAGAGCCTAGAATGTAAACTCTAGATAGACAGAAGAGGTCTTTAAAATTGTTTATAATAAAAGTCTACATTCTAGACTCTAAAAAATTTGACAAAGGATCCTCTCTATCTATCTAGAGGCGAGAACGTAGACTCTAGATAGATAGAGAGGAACCTTTGTCAAAGGAGGAGGTCTCTGGAATTGTTTATTCAAAGAGTCTACATTCTAGACTCTAGAATAAACGATTCTAGAGATTTGACCTCCAAAAATTTGATAGAGGATCCCCTCTATCTAAAGTCTACATTCTAAACTCTAGATAGATAGATAGAGAAGATCCTGTATCTAGAGTCTAGAATGTAGACGCTAGATAGACAGACGAAGTCTTTAGAATTGTTTATTCTAAAAGTCTACATTCTAGACTCTAGAATCAACAATTCTAGAGATTTGACTTCCAATAATTTAATAGAGGATCCTCTCTATCTATCTAGAGTCTAGAATATAGGCTCTAGTTAGATAGAGAGGATCTTCTATCAAATTTTTGAAGCTCAAATCTCTAGAATTGTTTATTCTAAAAGTCTACATTCTAGATTCTAGAATAAACAATTCTACATATTTCGCCTCCAAAAATTTGATAGAGGATCCTCTCTATCTGTCTAAAGTTTAGAATGTAGACCCTAGATAGATAGAGGAAATTTTTAGAATTGTTTCTTCTAAGAATCTACATTCTAGACTCTGGAATAAACAATTATACAGATTGCGCCTCCAAAAATTTGATAGAGGATTCTCTCTATCCATCTAGAGTCTAGAATGTGGACTCTAAATAGATAGTCTAGAATGTAGACTCTAGATAGGTAGAGGAGGTCTTTAGAATTGTTTATTCTAAAAGTTTACATTCTAGATTCTAGAATCAACAATTTTAGAGATTTGACCTCCAAAAGTTTGATAGAGGATCCTCTCTATCTATCTAGTCTAGAGTGTAGACTCTAGATAGACAGACGAGGTCTTTATAACAGTCTAGATTCTAGGCTCTGGAATCAACAATTCTAGACATTTGACTTCCAACAATTTAATAAAGGATCCTCTCTATCTATTTAGAATCTAGAATGTAGGCTCTAGATAGATAGAGAGGATCTTCTATCACATTTTTGAAGCTCAAATCTCTAGAATCGTTCTACAAATTTGGCCTTCAAAAATTTGGCAAAGGTTCCTCTCTATCTATCTAGAGTCTAGAACGTAGACTCTAGATAGATAGAGGAGGTCTCTGGAATTGGTTATTCTAAGAGTATACATTCTAGACTCTAGAATAAACGATTCTAGAAATTTGACCTCCAAAAATTTGATAGAGAATCCTCTCTATCTATCTAGAATCTACATTCTAGACTCTAGATATATAGAGAGGATCCTCTATCTAGAGTCTAGAATGTAGACTCTAGATAGACAGACGAGGTTTTTAGAATTATTTATTCTAAGAGTCTACATTCTAGACCCGAAGAGCCTACATTCTAGACTCTAGAATAAACAAGAGATTTAACTTCCAAATATTTAATAAAGGATCCTCTCAATCTATCTAAAGTCTAGAATGTAAACTTTAGGTGGATAGAGAGGAGTTTCTATCACATTTTTGAAGCTCAAATCTCTAGAATCGTTTATTCTAAGAGTCTACGTCCTAAACTCTAGAATAAACAGTTCTAAAGATTTGACTTCTAAAAATTTGATAGAGGATCCTCTCTATCTATCTAAAATCTAGAATGTAGACTCTAGGTAGATAGAGGATGTCTCTAGAATTGTTTATTCTAATAGTCTACTTGCTAAACTCTAGGATAAACAATTCTACAGATTTGCCTTCCAAAATTTTGATAGAGAATCCTCTCTATCTATCTAGAGTCTAGAATGTAGATTCTAGATAGACAGAGAAGGTCTTTAGAATTGTTTATTCTTAGGGTCTACATTCTAGACCCTAGAATAAATGATTCTAGAGATTTGACCTCCAAAAATTTGATAGAGGATCCTCTCTATCTATCTAGAATCTAGAAAGTAAACTCTGAATAGATAGAGTCTAAAACGTAGACTCTAGATAGATAGAGGAGGTCTTTAGAATTGTTTATTCTAAGAGTCTACATTCTAGACTGTAGAATAAACGATTCTAGAGATTTGACTTTCAAAAATTTGATAGAGGATCTATAGAGAGGATCCTCTATCTGGAGTCTAGAATGTAGGCTCTAGATAGACAGACGAGGTTTTTAGAATTACTTATTCTAAGAGCCTACATTCTAGACTCTAGAATGAATAATTCTAGAGATTTAACTTCCAAAAATTTAATAGAGGATCCTGTCAATCTATCTAGAGTCTAGAATGTAAACTCTAGGTAGATAGAGAGGATTTTCTATCAAATTTTTGAAGCTCAAATCTCTAGAATCGTTTATTCTAAGAGTCTACAATCTAGACTCTAGAATCAAGTTCTAGAGATTTGAGCTCCAAAAATTGGATAAAGGATTCTCTCTAGCTATCTAAAATCTAGGATGTAGACTCTAGATAGATAGAGGAGATCTCTAGAATTGTTTCTTCTAAAAGTCTACATTCTAGACTCTAGAATAAACAAGTCTACAGATTTCGCCTCCAAAAATTTGGTAGAGGATCCTCTCTATCTATCTAGAGTCTAGAATGTAAACTAAATAGATAGAATGTAGACTTTAGATAGATAGAGGAGGTCTTTAGAATAGTTTATTCTAAGAGTCTACATTCTAGACTCTAAAATCAACAACTCTAGAGATTCGACTTCCAAAAATTAAATAAAGTATTCTCTCTATCTATCTAGAGTCTAGAATGTAGACTTTAGATGGACAGACGAGATCTCTAGAATTTAAGAGCCTACATACTAAACTCTAGAATAAACAATTCTAAAGATTTGACCTCCAAAAATTTGCTAGATGATCTTCTATATTCTAGAAGAACTAGAAGTCATCAGGATGAAGTAAAATTGTTTATTTTAGAGTCTGGAATCTAGACTAATCTAGTTCTATTTAAAGTCTAGGTTCTAGACTCTAGATAGATAGAAATTTGAAAGCTAAAACTCAAATGTACGTTACTCATAATAATGAAAGAGCCCCAAACTTGGCAATTGTGTTCAAAGCTAATTTTTACTTTGGTACAATTGCTTCGAAACAAATTGTTTATTTTAGAGCCTAGAATCTAGACTAATCTAGTTCTAATTAAAGTCTAGGTTCTAGACTCTAGATAGATAGAGATTCGAAAGCTAAAAGTCAAATGTACTTATGTACGTTACTCCTAATAGTGAAAGAGCCCCAAACTTGGCAATTGTGTCCAAAGCTAATTTTTACTTTGGTACAATTGCTTCGAAACAAATTGTTTATTTTAGAGCCTGGAATCTAGACTAATCTAGTTCTATTTAAAGTCTAGGTTCTAGACTCTAGATAGATAGAGATTCGAAAGCTAAAAGTCAAATGTACGTTACTCATAATAATGAAAGAGCCCCAAACTTGGCAATTGTGTCCAAAGCTAATTTTTACTTTGGTACAATTGCTTCGAAACAAATTGTTTATTTTAAAGCCTGGAATCTAGACTAATCTAGTTCTATTTAAAATCTAGGTTCTAGGCTCTAGATAGATAGAGATTTGAAAGCTAAACGTACGTTACTCATAATAATGAAAGAACCCCAAACTTGGCAATTGTGCTCAAAGGTAATTTTTGCTTTGGTACGATTGCTTCGAAACAATTGGACCTTCAAAAATTTGATGTATGATCCCTTACCTTCTTTAAGGTCAGTTCTCTTCTTTAAGATCAGTTTTCTAGAATACTAATTAACCAAATTCTCATTAACCAGAATGATGCGCAAGCATGTTTGGTAAGCCTGAGATGGGGCAGCTTTGTAATTTAACAAAACCTAAACTTTTTACACATTACTATTATTGTCATGGCTTAAAAAATAAATATTTCTTTACTTCGACCCAGTGGGCTTTGCAACTCTTTCAAAATTCTGTTTTCCCAAAAATTTCTACTTTAACAAAAGAATTTTCCTAAAGCAAACATCTTTGATATCAAAATGTTTGCTTAAATTCCAAAATGTCGCCCTTTTGTATGATATCTCTTTTAAAATCGAAATTTCGATCTTTGATCTTTAGTGTTGGAAAATTTGGACTTTTTCCCAAAAATTTCGAGTCCCAACAGAAATTTCACCCTTTTTTCTAGAAATTTCTAATAAACGAATCAATTTTTTTTCTTAAGTTTGGTGTTGTGTAAGTTTTTCTTGTTTTGTACAGGATATACTTCTTACGGGATTGGACCGTGTCAAAGAACTACCAAAACTGTACTTTTAGTAGTTGTTTGACACGGTCCAATCCCGGAAAAAATATATCCTGTGTTGACTCTGGCCGTGGAAGACTTCGTTATCATTTTCTTATTTTGACTTATTCTAAAAACTCAAGGGTTTTTTTTTCATTTCAAACTCGAAATTTACCAAAAATTTTGGCTTCAGAATTTTTTACAGTTTGTTCGTCGTCAAAATTCCATCTTTGATCGTTAAAGTGTGCTACAATTTGGACTTTGTATTAAAAAAAACTTCGTCTTCTAAACAAAATTTCCACCTTTTTCTCGAAATTTTCATTAAACACTGCAATTTTTTTGTAAAATTTGATTTTTTCTTGAAATTTCAATTTTTTCTCAAAATTTCAACGTTTTGAACTTTGAAAAATGTCGACTTTGATTCTCGATTTCTTTTATAACCTTGTCAAAACTCGAAATTCGATCTTTGACAATTAAAGCATCCTAAAATTTGAACTTTTTTCCTGTCCAAACAGAAATTCCAATCTTATTCTAGAAATTTCTAATAAACGATTCAATTTTTTTTTTCTAAAGTTGATTTTATTTACAGTTAAACGAGTTTTTCTTGAAATTTCGATTTATTCTCACAACTCTAAGGTTTTCTTTTATTTTAAACTCGAAAATTCAAAAAATTTTGACTTTAATTCTAGAATTTCGCCACTTTTTACAGTCTCGTTTAAATTCAAAATTCGATCATTTATCTTTAAAGTGTCACAAAATTTCGATTTTTTTCCAAAAATGTCGTGCTCTAAAAGAATTTCCACCTTTTTTCTCGAAATTTCAGTAAACACTTCTATTTGTTAACAAAGTTGGATTTTCATTTTGAAATTTCAATTTTTTCTCAAAATTTCAAGATTTTTTTTTAATTCAAACTTGAAATCTCGAAAAATCTTGACTTTGATTCTAGATTTTTTTACAATGTCGTCAAAACTAAAAATGTCGATCTTTGGTCATTGAAGTGTCGTATAATTTGGACTTCTTTCCTAAAAATCTCGTCTCCAAAAAAAAATTTCAAATTTGTTATCGAAATTTCTAATAAAAAAGTTATTTTTTATAATGCTTGATGTGTTTAAGGTTGTGTGACTTTCTTAAAATTTTGATTTATTCCCACAACTGTAAGGTTTCCTTTCATTTCAAACTCAAAATTTCGAAAAAGTTTGACCTTAATTCTAGAATTTCGGTATTTTTTACAGAAAATGTCAGCGTTTTTTCCAAAAATGTCGTCTTCTAAATGAATTTTCCACCTTTTTCTTGAAAATCTCAGCAAACACAGTGATTTTTTCTTAAAATTTCGACTTTTTCTCACATTTTAAAGTTTTTTTAAATCAAACTTGAAGTATCGAAAAATGTTTAATTTGATTTTCGACTTTTTTTTACAATTTTGTCAAAACTGAAAATTTCAATCTGTTTTGTTGTAAAATTTTGACTTTTCTTCCTAAAAATTTCGTGTTCAAATAGGAATTTCAACGTTTTTCTCGGAATTTCTATAAACGATTCAATTTATTTTTGTCTAACGCTTGGTGTTGTTTAAAGTTATGCGGCGTTCTTGAAATTTCGATTTATTTGAACGACTGTAAGGTTTTCTTTCATTTCAAACTCGAAATTTCCAAAAATCTTGGCTTCAGTTCTAGAATTTCGTCATTTTTACAGTCGCGTTTAAACTCGAAATTCGATCATTAATCTTTGAAGCGCTACCAAATTTCGAGCTTTTTTCCAAATATTTCATGTTCTAAGAAAACCTCCAACTTTTTATCGAAGTTTTCAGTAAACGTTTTAATTTTTTTGTAAAGTTTGATTTTTTCTTGAAATTTCAACTTTTTCTTACAATTTCAAGGTTTTTTTTTATTTCAAACTTGGATTCTCGAAAAATCTGACTTTGATTCTGGACTTTTTTTGCAATCTCGTCAAAATTTAAAAATTTCGATCTTTGATCCTTGAAATGTGGTATAATTTGGACGTCTTTTCTAAATGTCAAGATGTTTATATGTCAACCTTAAAATTTAAAAAAAAATTGACTTTGATTGTCGACTTTTTTTACAATCTCGTCAAAACTCAAATTTAAATCTTTGATCTTTAAACTGTCGTAAAATTTGGACTGTTTTCCTAAAAATTTCGTGTTCAAACGGTAATTTCAACTTTTTTCTCGAAATTCCTAATAAACGATTCAATTTACTTTTTTTCTAACGCTTGGTGTTGTTTAAAGTTATGCGGCGTTCTTGAAATTTCGATTTATTTGTACGACTGTAAGGTTTTCTTTCATTTCAAACTCGATATTTCCAAAAATCTTGGCTTCAATTCTAGAATTTCGTCATTTTTACAGTCTCGCTTTAAACTCGAAATTCGATCATTGATCTTTGAAGCGCCACCAAATTTCGAGCTTTTTTCCAAAAATTTCATGTTCTGAGGAAACTTTTAACTTTTTTTTCGAAATTTTTAGTAAACGCTTTAATTTTTTTGTAGAATTTGATTTTTTCTAAAATTTCAACTTTTTCTTACAATTTCAAGGTTTTTTTATTTCAAACTTGGATTCTCGAAAAATCTGACTTTGGTTCTGGACTTTTTTTGCAATCTCGTCAAAATTTAAAAATTTTGATCTTTGATCATTGAAATGTGGTATAATTTGGACGTCTTTTCTAAATTTTGAGATGTTTATATGTCAACCTTGAAATTTAAAAGAAAATGACTTTGACTGTCGACTTTTTTCACAATCTCGTCAAAACTCAAATTTAAATCTTTGATCTTTAAACTGTCGTAAAATTTGGACTGTTTTCCTAAAAATTTCGTGTTCAAACGGTAATTTCAACTTTTTTCTCGAAATTCCTAATAAACGATTCAATTTATTTTTTTCTAACGCTTGGTGTTGTTTAAAGTTATGCGGCGTTCTTGAAATTTCGATTTATTTGTACGACAGTAAGGTTTTCTTTCATTTCAAACTCGAAATTTCCAAAAATCTTGGCTTCAATTCTAGAATTTCGTCATTTTTACAGTCTCGTTTAAACTCGAAATTCGATCATTGATCTTTGAAGCGCCACCAAATTTCGAGCTTTTTTCCAAAAATTTCATGTTCTAAGAAAACCTCCAACTTTTTATCGAAGTTTTCAGTAAACGCTTTAATTTTTTTGTAAAGTTTGATTTTTTCTTGAAATTTCAACTTTTTCTTACAATTTCAAGGTTTTTTTTATTTCAAACTTGGATTCTCGAAAAATCTGACTTTGGTTCTGGACTTTTTTTGCAATCTCGTCAAAATTTAAAAATTTCGATCTTTGATCCTTGAAATGTGGTATAATTTGGACGTCTTTTCTAAATGTGAAGATGTTTATATGTCAACCTTAAAATTTTAAAAAAAATTGACTTTGATTGTCGACTTTTTTCACAATCTCGTCAAAACTCAAATTTAAATCTTTGATCTTTAAACTGTCGTAAAATTTGGACTGTTTTCCTAAAAATTTCGTGTTCAAACGGTAATTTTAACTTTTTTCTCGAAATTCCTAATAAACGATTCAATTTACTTTTTTCTAACGCTTGGTGTTGTTTAAAGTTATGCGGCGTTCTTGAAATTTCGATTTATTTGAACGACTGTAAGGTTTTCTTTCATTTCAAACTCGAAATTTCCAAAAATCTTGGCTTCAGTTCTAGAATTTCGTCATTTTTACAGTCGCGTTTAAACTCGAAATTCGATCATTAATCTTTGAAGCGCTACCAAATTTCGAGCTTTTTTCCAAAAATTTCATGTTCTAAGAAAACCTCCATCTTTTTATCGAAATTTTCAGTAAACGCTTTAATTTTTTTGTAAAGTTTGATTTTTTCTTGAAATTTTAACTTTTTCTTACAATTTCAAGGTTTTTTTTATTTCAAACTTGGATTCTCGAAAAATCTGACTTTGATTCTGGACTTTTTTTGCAACCTCGTCAAAATTTAAAAATTTTGATCTTTGATCCTTGAAATGTGGTATAATTTGGACGTCTTTTCTAAATTTCAAGATGTTTATATGTCAACCTTAAAATTTAAAAAAAAATTGACTTTGATTGTCGACTTTTTTTACAATCTCGTCAAAACTCAAATTTAAATCTTTGATCTTTAAACTGTGGTAAAATTTGGACTGTTTTCCTAAGAATTTCGTGTTCAAATAGTAATTTCAATTTTTTTCTAGAAATTTCTAATAAACGATTCAATTTATTTTTTTCTAACGCTTGGTGTTGTTTAAAGTTATGCGGCGTTCTTGAAATTTCGATTTATTTGTACGACTGTAAGGTTTTCTTTCATTTCAAACTCGATATTTCCAAAAATCTTGGCTTCAATTCTAGAATTTCGTCATTTTTACAGTCGCGTTTAAACTCGAAATTCGATCATTGATCTATGAAGCGCCACCAAATTTCGAGCTAAATTCAAAAAATTTCATGTTCTAAGGAAACTTTTAACTTTTTCCCGAAATTTTCAGTAAACGCTTTAATTTTTTTGTAAGGTTTAATTTTTTCTTAAAATTTGAACTTTTTTTACAATTTCGAGGTTTTTTTATTTCAAACTGGGATTCTCGAAAAATCTGACTTTGGTTCTGGACTTTTTTTTGCAATCTCGTCAGAATTTAAAAATTTTGATCTTCGATCATTGAAATGTGGTATAATTTGGACGTCTTTTCTAAATTTTAAGATGTTTATATGTCAACCTTGAAATTTAAAAAAAAATTGACTTTGATTGTCGACTTTTTTTACAATCTCGTCAAAACTCAAATTTAAATCTTTGATCTTTAAACTGTCGTAAAATTTGGACTGTGTTCCTAAGAATTTCGTGTTCAAACCATAATTTCAATTTTTTTCTAGAAATTTCTAATAAACGATTCAATTTATTTTTTTCTAACGCTTGGTGTTGTTTAAAGTTATGCGGCGTTCTTGAAATTTCGATTTATTTGCACAACTGTAAGGTTTTCTTTCATTTAAAACTCGAAATTTCCAAAAATCTTGGCTTCAATTCTAGAATTTCGTCATTTTTACAGTCACGTTTAAACTCGAAATTCGATCATTGATCTTTGAAGCGCCACCAAATTTCGAGCTTTTTTCCAAAAATTTCATGTTCTAAGAAAACCTCCAACTTTTTATCGAAATTTTCAGTAAACGCTTTAATTTTTTTTGTAAAGTTTGATTTTTTCTTGAAATTTCAACTTTTTCTTACAATTTCAAGGTTTTTTTATTTCAAACTTGGATTCTCGAAAAATCTGACTTTGGTTCTGGACTTTTTTTGCAATCTCGTCAAAATTTAAAAATTTTGATCTTTGATCCTTGAAATGTGGTATAATTTGGACGTCTTTTCTAAATCTCAAGATGTTCACAAGTCAACTTTGAAATTTTTAAAAAATTTGACTTTGAATGTCGCCTTTTTTGCAATCTCGTCAAAACTCAAATTTAAATCTTTGATCTTTAAGCAGAATAAAATAATAAATTCGAATTTTTAAATACTAGAAGACAAAAGTATTGTTTTTTATATGTATCATCTTGAGAACATCCTGAAATTATTGGGTAGATACCGACGCCCGCCAGAATGTTATAAAATACGTGTCAGATTTAGTACAGTTTTCCTCTATGCTTCTTATCCTCTTTTTTTCCTGAAATTATTTTCTTATTATCCTTGAAATTATTAGCAGAGTTAACGCCAACTCAAACAATATCTAGAAAAAAGTTCCAATAAACATCAAAATAAATCGTGTCGATATATTTAGCTTTTCGATGTTATTACCGTTATCAAAGTTCGTTATCGGTCTTGAGATTGAAATATAACTCAATAAATTGCGTTATCAAAACGTGCATGCTAAAAATTAAGTAACGCATTTTTTTTACAATAATTAAACCGACGACGAAAAAATAAATAAACAATCGCTTTTACTGGCAAATGCAAAGTTCATTCTAAAACTGGTTTTGTAGAATTATCACTTTTGGTAAATATTCGTTTGTTGGTTCAACACGTCCAAGACCAACACATGTCAGGAATCATTACGCAATAAATTCTACAAAACAAGCGACCGGAATGTTGTATATAAAGTAGGATATGTTCGAAGACATTGTTTTTTAAAGATTAACGTCAGTTTAACTGGTTTATTTCAACCGAGAGTTAAGATATTGTGAGAACTGGCAAACACTCTTATTATGTATAATTAAATGTCTTGTTTTTAACACTTGTTTACTAATTGGGAAAACAAAGACTACACGACGCACTTCAAATTAAACTCCAGAGAATAAAGCTCCCGTTTTATCATTTTATCTCTTGGTTTTGGTCTTAATGTTTCCAAAAATTTATAAGCGAATTACTTTTTGATTTATTTAATATATTTAACAAAATCTAAGTTAAGTGTTATTCTCTTACGATAAGGCACTAAAATATGCAAACAATTTTAGGTTATACCTGTCAAAGTTAATAGATTTATACTTTGAAAGTCGTTTTGAAATTTCATGTTCCTATCTTGTTGTATAACAGACGAAAAGGGAATTTTTTCCAACCTAATTAAAGCTATTTGGGTCTGTAAATATTCCATTTTAATTGGCGAGAATCGAAACTTCTACCTTTTGGTCACGTGATACGTTATGCAGGGGTCGGCAAACTTTTAAGCCGCAATAAAAACACTGATTTGATGAATTTCAGAGCCACAAGTTATATTTGATTTTACATTTTATTTCAAAATTAAATTAGATAAATCAGACAAAATATGGGACAGAGGGAAGGAAAATCGAAGTTTAAGGAAAGAAGTAAATTTGGAGTTTTCTAAAAGAAGTTCAAATTTCCCAGTGAATTTGAAAATAAAAATGTAAGGAAAGCCCAGTTTCTCTAGCTTGAATGGCTGCTTTATACTAAAGTTACAACGGAGGATACATTTTTTTTTACTTTAAACTCGAAATTTTAAAAGAAAAGAAATATTTTGAGTAATTTCTAAATGAAAGTGGAAATTTCAAATAAAAGTCGAAAATCTCGAAAAAAAGGTTCATTTGAAACTGCGAGATTTTGGCGAAAATTTAAAATTTTAATTTGGTTTGAGATGTTGAGAATAAGGTCAATATTTTTTAGAAAATGTGGAAATTGTTAGTTTCTAATCTAATTTTTAAACATATAAATGAGAAATTGAAAGTAAACTCCTAATTTTGAGATCAAAGTTGCACGGATTTGTGTAAAATTTTAAAAAAGAAATTGAAATCTCTAGAAAAAATTCCAAACCGAAGGTTAAAATAAAACTGTTTTAAGTACATAAATTCATCGAAATAAACCGATATTTTTTTACGATTTCACTCCGATTTTCGTTCTGACGAAAATAAGGGTTTTTTTCGGTTTCCGGTTCAGTTCCGGTTCGAAGCCCTGGTTTGAACAAATGTTAGATATTATCAGAATAGATTTCGCTTCGTGGAATTTTAATTTTTCGTGTAATTTTGGAAAATCAACTTTCTTTAAAAAAACTAGGATTTATATTAAACAAATTGTTCTAGAAATTGCGATTTTAATCGAATTTCAATGGAAATTTTAGGAACAAGTGTAATTGGAAGTGTGAACTTCTCTGGAATTATGACAAAGAAAATCGAAAAAAACTTTTCAATTTAAATCCGAATTCAAATAAAACGAAAAAAGCGTGAACTTGTTAAAATTTGATATACAAATCTTGTCCCTTAAAATGTACAGTTTTAATGGCAAGTTTTTTATGCAATTATTTTGCGTAATTGCAACGAAATTCGAGATTCGAACCAAACTGTTTATAATCAATTAATTAACCAAAGCGCCCGAGTAAAACTGAAATGTTAAAAACGAGAAACGAAAAATAAAAAACAAATAAAATTTGGTATATTTATTATTTTAAAAACGGGGGTACACATAAAACAATGAGATTACAGTAAAATATAAATTAAAATCCGAATAAACTCGTACTATAACATGCTCGTCTCAAATACCAAATAACAATATTTTAATAACAAAGTTACGAACGTTGTTGGAAGCTGAACGTCATCAGCCTCTTCGAGGAGGAAAACACTAGAAAATACATTAAAAACAGAAGGCCTTGGAGAAGTTTAAATGTATTTGGAAATTATAGTGTTTACTACTTTTTTCATTTTGTTTTAAAAAGTAAAGAGTTTTACTTTAAAACCTCTTAGGCTTTATTGTTGGTACATAAAATGGAAAAAAAGCGCACGTGGATTTGAAGTGGCCAATGCAATTCCCCAATCTGAATTCAATTGAAAACCTTTGGAGTTAGCCCCAATAAAGCCACGAGAAAACACTGACGCTGTTGCTGTATAGAATTTAATGTAAACAACTAATTCATTGATCAATAACCAACCAATAACCAGACCCAGAAGGTCAGTTTGACTAATTTCGTCGGTTTTGAGTTCTGGCCGATCATTTTTTCGCTGCTTTGATCGAGTTTTTATAAAACAAATATCCCATTTTTGCCTTCAACTAATAAACCTTGTATATCGAGTATTAGTGGTCAACAAATAAGACTTGACAACATCGCTTTGGGCATGACAATTAAACGGTGATGTTCAAAACAATTCTGCACGGATTTTACTGAGAACCTTGCAGTTTAGCCCGCGTTCCTGTTTATTTGCCAGCCTGAAATACCCACGAATAAATTCTTCAAAATAATCTCAAAGCAGGAATTAAAACGCTCAGCCAAAGCCAAAATTAAAACTCTCAATCAAGTGACGTCACTTCTGGACTTTTTTGCGAAATTTTACTTCATGGTTGCCAAATTAACTGAAACTGAATGGCCAAAACTGCACCCAATGACGTAAAACATGTCGACATTCTGAAGCAGCCTCTGTACATGTTTTCGGTTAAAAAAAATTCGTTTAACAACCGCTTGTTGGTGCTTGAAAGTTGACTACTTTTACATAAAACATGCAAAAGAAGTAAACTTGGTAGCAAGAATTAAAAATTTAACAATTTTGCAACTGCAGAATGCAGAAGGGGAGCATTTAACAATTTTGCAACTGCAGAATGCAGAAGGGGAGCAATCGGTGGCCGGCACAACCTCCAGATCTTACCCCAATTAAGTTTTTTTGTATGAAAACCAAAATGTAAGTGAAGAAACACCGGATAAACTCAACGTATTAACAAGAAAAGCGCCAAATACCTTACAACAAATTAGAAATGAATTTGATAATAGGCTTGGGGCCATGAATTTGCACATTTTGAGCATAATTTTATATTTTATTTATTTTATAATAAAATTTGCTTTTAAAAACCTCATATTTTTCATTCTTCCTCATTTATCATTTCGTTAATTCTAAAATCAGATAGTGAGCTGTAATCCACTTAAAATGGGTTTTTCAGGGGGGCCACTTAATCCCTGATGGGAAAATAGTTAGGGGTTTTCACCCACTTATAAAGGGAAAAATATCACGTGGAAAAAAATATGTGCCCACTGGCAATCGTCAACCGTTTTTCGACAAGCAGATTACAGTTTTTCAACTAAAGAAACTTTTTTATCGCGTTTTCAGACTAAATGATTTAAAAGGATTTCCTTGAATAAAAAACTGTCAATTTTTCTTTTTTAAATTTAAAAAATAAATTAAGTCAAAACAGGATGACGAGAAATTTTGTCTCAGTAACTTTGACAAGAAACGTTTCCTCCAAATAGAAATTATTTTCGAAATTGGCAATTTCTCGACTCTTTTTCCCTCCAATTCTCAACTGTTGTACTTTTTAAGCTCGATCCAGTTGCAAACCCTGGTATATGCTGCGAGCTAAACCGGATTTAGAATTGATGAGGCCTTAAGATGTTTGAAATATGGTGTCGGAGCAAATAAAAGGTTCACACCAACAATTTTATCGACTAAAAAAAAATTAAAATACAAACCTTGTTCCCTGAAATCAAGAAAGATTAGATCTTAGTTTCAGGGGACAAGTTCTGCATTTCAATTTTCGACATTAAAGTTAAAACATTGACCTTACCCAAATTAATTTAACTTTAATCCTAAATACATTTTTAAAAATTGACGCTATCCTCTTAAAAATGTAATGTTTAAATTTGAAATGTCGATTTTTTCTACAAATTTTAGTTAAAACTTGATATTTGCTATAATTCAAAAAGGTTTAAAATTTCAAAAGACATGTTATTTTATAAACTTTTTCTTTAAAGTTGAAATACAAATTTTGTCCTCTGAAACCAAGAAAGATTAAAAAACACAATAAAGGTTACTCGAACGCGTTTCGACAGCCAAGCTGCCATCTTTAGAGAGATAGAGATAAAGTATTTCTCTGAAGATGACATCTTGAGATATAGGGTAGAGTATCTCTCTGAAGATGACATCTTGGACTGTCGAAACGCAGTTAGAGCAACCTTTGTTGTGTTTTTTAATCTTTCTTGGTTTCAGAGGACAAGATTTGTATTTCAATTTTTGAAGATAACCAAGGAGCAGTCCGTTGCACCAAAATTATGAAAAAAAAAAGGTCTTCAACCCTATTTGGAGACCTTCAGCTATAACTTTTGTAGCTTATATGTAGCTTTTATAGCTTATATGTAGCTTTTATAGCTTATATGTAACTTTTATAGCTTATATGTAACTTTTATAGCTTATATGTAACTTTTATAGCTTATATGTAAATTCAACCTGTGATTGGGTCATTTTTCTAAATTTTGATTCTTTTCCCACCAAAATTTCCAATTATTTCTAAAATCTCAACTTTGGTCTTTTTGCGAATCGAAATTTTAGAAAAAGAAAATCGAAGATTTAAATTTCAAGTCGAAACGTCTACTGAAGTTAAACGTTTAAATAAAGATCAACATTTTTCGATTTCCAGTTTGAAATAAAAAGGAAACTTGGAGCTGTGAGAAAAAAATCGAAATTTCAAATTTTACAATAAAATTGAAATGAAAATTTCAAGAAAAGTGTTGAGATTTCTGTTTCAACACAAATTTGGAAACGAATTCCCAATTGTACGACACTTCAAAAATCGAAATTTCGAGTTTAAATGACTATAAAAAAGTTGCAATTTACGATCAAGGTCAAATATTTTCGAAACTTCTGAATAAAGACCTGGAAATTGCGAGAAGAAGTCGAGATTTCAAGAAAAACTCTTTAACTTTATACGAAAAGGTAAAAACTGGAAATTTCGAGAAAAAGGTTAAAATTTTTTTTAGAACACGAAATTTTTGGGGAGAAAATCGAAATTTTGTTGCTTCATAGATGGAAATTTCGAATTTAACTTGTTTAAACTCGAGTTTAACTCGTTTAAACTCGAAATTTCGATCTCTATAAGACAATTGAAGTGACTACTAGAAATCTGGAGAAAAAAGTTTTTAAAAAACGAAGTTTTTGAAACAAATTTTGAATTTAAACGAGACTGTGTAAAAAATGTGGAAATTTAGAAATTGCGAGAAAAAGTCGAACTTTTAAGAAAAACTCTTAACTTTATACAAAAAATTAAAGGCTTTACTGGAAATTTCGAGAAAACGGTTAAAATTTGTTTTAGAACACGAAATTTTTGGGGAAAAAATCGAAATTTTGCTACTTCATAGATCGAAATTTCGAGTTTAACTCGTTTAAACTCGAGTTTAACTCGTTTAAACTCGAGTTTAACTCGTTTAAACTCGAAATTTCGATCTCTCTAAGAAAATTGAAGTGATTACAAGAAATCTGGAGAAAATGGTTTTTAAAAAACGAAATTTTTGAAAAAAATTTTGAGTTTAAACGTGACTAAAAAATGTCGAAATTTAGAAATTGCGAGAAAAAATCGAAATTTCAAGACAAACTCTTAACTTTATACACAAAATTAAAGCCTTTACTGAAAATTTC
Source organism: Dastarcus helophoroides (assembly GCA_028583605.1). Classification (NCBI taxonomy): domain Eukaryota; kingdom Metazoa; phylum Arthropoda; class Insecta; order Coleoptera; family Bothrideridae; genus Dastarcus; species Dastarcus helophoroides. The sequence goes on from CM053329.1 coordinate 15,290,211, forward strand.
GTGAAGAAGGTTAAGATTTCTTTTAGAACTCGAAATTTTTGGGAAGAAAATCGAAATTTTGTCACTTCATAGATCGAAATTTCGAGTTTAACTCGTTTAAACACGAAATTTCGATCTCTATAAGAAAATTGAAGTGATTACAAGAAATCTGAAGAAAATCGTTTTTAAAAAACGAAATTTTTGAAACAAATTTTGAGTTTATGACTAAAAAAGTTGAAATTTATGATCAAGGTCAAATATTTTCGAAAGTTCTGAATAAAAACGTGGAAATTGCGAGAAAAAGTCGAAATTTAAAGTAAAACTCAAACTTTATACAAAAAATTAAAGGCTTTACTGGAAATTTCGAGAAAACGGTTAAAATTTCTTTTAGAATACGAAATTTTTGGGGAAACAATCGAAATTTTTTCACTTTATAGATCGAAATTTCGAGTTTAACTCGTTTAAACTCGAGTTTAATTCGTTTAAACTTCAAATTTCGACCTATCTGAGAAAATTGAAGTGATTACTAGAAATCTGAAGAAAATGGTTTTTTAAAAACGAAATTTTTGAAAAAAAAATTTGAGTTTAAACGTGACTGTGTAAAAAATGTCGAAATTTAGAAATTGCGAGAAAAAGTCGAACTTTCAAGAAAAACTCTTAACTTTATACAAAAAATTGAAGGCTTTACTGGAAATTTCGAGAAAACGGTTAAAATTTCTTTTAGAACACGAAATTTTTGGGGAAAAAATCGAAATTTTGCTACTTCATAGATCAAAATTTCGAGTTTAACTCGTTTAAACTCGAAATTTCGATCTCTATAAGAAAATTGAAGTGATTACAAGAAATCTGGAGAAAATGGTTTTTAAAAAACGAAATTTTTGAAAAAAAATTTGAGTTTAAACGTGACTAAAAAATGTCGAAATTTAGAAACTGCCAGACAAAGTCGAAATTTCAAAAAACACTCTTAACTTTATACAAAAAATTGAAGGCTTTACTGGAAATTTCGAATAGAAGGTTAAAATTTCTTTTAGAACACGAAATTTTTGCGGAGAAAATCGAAATTTTGCCACTTCATAGATCGAAATTTCGAGTTTAATTCGTTTAAACTCGAAATTTCGATCTCTATAAGAAAATTGAAGTGATTACAAGAAATCTGGAGAAAATGGTTTTTAAAAAACGAAATTTCTGAAAAAAAATTTGAGTTTAAACGTGACTGTAAAAAATGTCGAAATTTAGAAATTGCGAGAAAAAGTCGAAATTTCAAGAAAAACTCGTTAACTTTATAAAAAAAATTAAAGGCTTTACTGGAAATTTCGTGAAGAAGGTTAAGGTTTTTTTTATAACTCGAAATTTTTGGGAAGAAAATCGAAATTTTGTCACTTCATAGATCGAAATTTCGAGTTTAACTCGTTTAAAAACGAAATTTCGATCTCTATAAGAAAATTGAAGTGATTACAAGAAATCTGAAGAAAATCGTTTTGAAAAAACGAAATTTTTGAAACAAATTTTGAGTTTATGACTAAAAAAGTTGAAATTTATGATCAAGATCAAATATTTTCGAAAGTTCTGAATAAAAACGTGGAAATTGCGAGAAAAAGTCGAAATTTAAAGTAAAACTTCGAACTTTATACAAAAAATTAAAGGCTTTACTGGAAATTTCGAGGAAACGGTTAAAATTTCTTTTAGAACGCGAAATTTTTGGGGAAAAAATCGAAATTTTGTCACTTTATAGATCGAAATTTCGAGTGTAACTTCGTTTAAACTCGAAATTTCGATCTCTATAAGAAAATTGAAGTAATTACTAGAAATCTGGAGAAAACGGTTTTTAAAAAACGAAATTTTTGAAAACAAATTTTGAGTTTAAACGAGACTGTGTAAAAAAGTCGAAATTTTAGAAATAGAGTCCAAATTTTTCGAAGTTTCAAGAAAAACTCAAAATGTATAAATAATTGAAGCGTTTACTGGATATTTCCAGAAAAAAGTTAGAATTTCTTCTAGAACACAATTTTTTTGGAAAAAAGGCGAAATTTTATGTCTCCCCAAAAACAAAGACCGAAATTTTGAAAAGGTGGAAATTTTATGTCGCTCTAAAGAGCAAAGTTAGAAATTTTGACTTTAAATGAGATTGTTTATAAAATCGAGGAAAAAGTTAAAATTTCTGTTTAAACATGAAATCTTTGGGTAAAAAGTCGAACATTTTGTGACACTTCAGAGAGCAAAGGTCGAAATAAAGTTGACAGTTTTTCAAAATTTTGAGTTGACATAAAAAAACGGAATTGGAAAAATTAAATTTTCTGAAAAACCAGCTTTGAAAAAATTGATTTTGTAAAAATTCGAGAAAAGTTGAAATTTCTTTTGAACAGAAATTTTGGGGAGAAAGTCGAAATTTTATGTCACTTAAAACATCGAAATTTCGAATTTAAACGAGACTATATAAGAAAATTGAAATGATTACTAGAAATTTCGAAAAAAAAGGTTTTTTAGAACACCGAATTTTTGGAAAAAAAAATCGAAATTTCGTGTTTAAACGAGACTCTTAAGAAAATTAAAGTCATTATTTTGGAAATTTCGAGAAAACAGTTGACATTTCTTTTAGACCACAAAATTTTTGGGTAAAAAGTCTAAATTTTATGTCACTTTAAAAATCGAAATTTCGAGTTTAAACGAGAGCTTATAACAAAATTGAAATGATTATTAGAAATTTCAAAAAAAAGGTTTTTAGAACACCAAATTTTTGGGAAAAAAATCGAAATTTCGTGTTTAAACGAGACTCTATAAGAAAATTAAAGTCCAATTATTGGAAATTTCGAGAAAACAGTTGACATTTCTTTTAGACCACAAAATTTTTGGGGAAAAAGTCGAAATTTTATGTCACTTAAAAGATCGAAATTTCGAGTTTAAACGAGACTCCATAAGAAAATTGAAATGATTACTAGAAATCTCGAAAAAAAGGTTTTTAAAACACCGAATTTTTGGAAAAAAATATCAAAATTTCGCGTTTAAACGAGACTATAAGAAAATTAAAATGATTATTGGAAATTTCGAGAAAACGTTTGAAATTTCTTTTAGAAGACGAAATTTTTGGTGAGAAAGTCGAAATTTTATATCACTTAAAAGATCGAAATTTCGAATTTAAACGACTCCTCTATAGGAAAATTGAAATGATTACTAGAAGTCTCGAAAAAAAGGTTTTAGAACACCGAATTTTTGGAAAAAAAAATCGAAATTTCATGTTTAAACGAGATTGTGTAAGAAAATTAAAGTGATTATTGGAATTTTCGAGAAGACGTTTGAAATTTCTTTTAGAACACGAAATTTTTGGGGAGATAATCGAAGTGTTGTCACTTAAAAGATGGAAATTTCGAGTTTAAACGAGACCCTATAAGAAAATTGAAACGATTGCTAGAAATCTAGAAAAAAAGGTTTTTAGAACACAGAATTTGGGAAAAAAATCGAAATTTCGTGTTTAAACGAGACTCTACAGGAAAATTAAAGTGATCATTGTAAATTTCGAGAAAACAGTTGAAATTTCTTTTAGAACACGAAATTTTTGGAAAGAAAGTCGAAATTTTCGGGGAGAAAGTCGAAATTTTCTCCCTTAAAAGATCGAAATTTCGAGCTTAAACAAGAGCTTATAACAAAATTGAAATGATTATTAGAAATTTCGATAAAAAGGTTTTTATAACACCAAATTTTTGGGAAAAAAATCGAAATTTCGTGTTTAAACGAGACTCTATAAGAAAATTAAAGTGATTATTGGAAATTTCGAGAAAACAGTTGAAATTTCTTTTAGAACACGAAATTTTTGGGGAGAAAGTCGAAATTTGGTGGCGCTTCAAAGATCAATTTTATGTCACTTAAAAGATCGAAATTTCGAATTTAAACGAGACTCTATAAGAAAATTGAAACGATTACTAGAAATCTCGAAAAAAAAGTGTTTAGAACACCGAATTTTTGGAACAAAAAATCGAAATTTCGTGTTTAAACGAGACTCTATAAGAAAATGAAAGTGATTATTGGAAATTTCGAGAAAACGGTTGAAATTGCTTTTAGAACACGAAATTTTTGGGAAGAAAATCGAAATTTTCGGGGAGAAAGTCGAAATTTTCTCCCTTAAAAGATCGAAATTTCGAGTTTAAACGAGAGCTTATAACAAAATTGAAATGATTATTAGAAATTTCGAAAAAAAGGTTTTTATAACACCAAATTTTTGGAAAAAAATTGAAATTTCGTGTTTAAACGAGACTCTATAAGAAAATTAAAGTGATTATTGGAAATTTCGAGAAAACAGTTGAAATTTCTTTTAAAACACGAAATTTTTGGGGAGAAAGTCGAAATTTGGTGGCGCTTCAAAGATCAATTTTATGTCACTTAAAAGATCGAAATTTCGAATTTAAACGAGACTCTATAAGAAAATTGAAACGATTACTAGAAACCTCGAAAAAAAAGTTTTTAGAACAACGAATTTTTGGAACAAAAAATCGAAATTTCGTGTTTAAACGAGACTCTATAAGAAAATGAAAGTGATATTGGAAATTTCGAGAAAACAGTTGAAATTGCTTTTAGAACACGAAATTTTTGGGGAGAAAGTCGAAATTTTTGGGGAGAAAGTCGAAATTTTCTCACTTAAAAGATCGAAATTTCGAGTTTAAACGGGAGCTTATAACAAAATTGAAATGATTATTAGAAATTTCGAAAGAAAGGTTTTTATAACACCAAATTTTTGGGGAAAAAATTGAAATTTCGTGTTTAAACGAGACTCCATAAGAAAATTAAAGTGATTATTGGAAATTTCGAGAAAACAGTTGAAATTTCTTTTAGAACACGAAATTTTTGGGGAGAAAGTCGAAATTTGGTGGCGCTTCAAAGATCAATTTTATGTCACTTAAAAGATCGAAATTTCGAATTTAAACGAGACTCTATAAGAAAATTGAAACGATTACTAGAAATCTCGAAACAAAAGTTTTTAACACACCGAATTTTTGGAACAAAAAATCGAAATTTTGTGTTTAAACGAGACTCTATAAGAAAATAAAAGTGATTATTGGAAATTTGGAGAAAACAGTTGAAGTTGCTTTTAGAACACGAAATTTTTGGGGAGAAAGTCGAAATTTTCGGGGAGAAAGTCGAAATTTTCTCCCTTAAAAGATCGAAATTTCGAGTTTAAACGAGAGCTTATAACAAAATTGAAATGATTATTAGAAATTTCGAAAAAAAGGTTTTTAGAACACCAAATTTTTGGAAAAAAAATCGAAATCTCGTGTTTAAACGAGACTCTATACGAAAATTAAAGTGATTATTGGAAATTTCGAGAAAACAGTTGAAATTTCTTTTAGAACACGAAATTTTTGGGGAGAAAGTCGAAATTTGGTGGCGCTTCAAAAATCAATTTTATGTCACTTAAAAGATCGAAATTTCGAATTTAAACGAGACTCTATAAGAAAATTGAAACGATTACCAGAAATCTCGAAAAAAAAGTTTTTAGAACACCGAATTTTTGGAACAAAAAATCGAAATTTCGTGTTTAAACGAGACTCTATACGAAAATTAAAGTGATTATTGGAAATTTCGAGAAAACAGTTGAAATTTCTTTTAGAACATGAAATTTTTGGGGAGAAAGTCGAAATTTTCGGGGAGAAAGTCGAAAATTTCTCACTTAAAAGATCGAAATTTCGAGTTTAAACGAGAACTTATAACAAAATTGAAATGATTATTAGAAATTTCGAAAAAAAAGTTTTTAGAACACCGAATTTTTGGAACAAAAATCGAAATTTCGTTTTTAAACGAGACTCTACAAGAAAATTAAAGTAATTATTGGAAATTTCTAGAAAACAGTTGACATTTCTTCTAGAACACGAAAGTTTTTGGAAGAAAGACGAAATTTTGTCACTAAAAAGATCGAAACTTCCGAGTTTAAAAGAGACCCTATAAGAAAATATTTTGGAAAAAAGACGAAATTTTATGTCTCCAAAAACAAAGACCAAAATTTACTAGAAATCTCGAAAAAAAGGTTTTTAGAACACCGAATTTTTGGAACAAAAAATCGAAATTTCGTTTTTAAACGAGACTCTATAAGAAAATTAAAGTGATTATTAGAAATTTCTAGAAAACAGTTGACATTTCTTCTAGAACACGAAAATTTTGCAGAGAAAGACGAAATTTTGTCACTTAAAAGATCGAATCTTCGAGTTTAAAAGAGACCCTATAAGAAAATATTTTGGAAAAAAGTCGAAATTTTATGTCTCTCCAAAAACAAAGACCAAAATTTACTAGAAATCTCTAAAAAAAAAGGTTTTTAGAACACCGAATTTTTGGAACAAAAAATCGAAATTTCGTTTTTAAACGAGACTCTATAAGAAAATTAAAGTGATTATTGGCAATTTCTAGAAAACAGTTGACATTTCTTCTAGAACACGAAAATTTTGCGGAGAAAGACGAAATTTTGTCACTTAGAAGATCGAAATTTCGAATTTAAGAGAAAATATTTTGGAAAAAGGGCAGAAATTTTATGTCTCCCCCAAAAACAAAGACCGAAATTTACTAGAAATCTCGAAAAAAAAGGTTTTTAGAGCACCGAACTTTTGGAAAAAAAAATCGAAATTTCGTGTTTAAACGAGACTGTGTAAAAAATATCGAAATTTTAGAATTACGGTCAAAATTTTTCAAAGTTTCAAGAAAAATTCGGGTCCAATTGGCTTTAAATTCGAAATTTCTAAAAAAAAAAGTTTGAAATTTCCAAATTAAAGTAGAAAATATTTCCAGTTTAGAGAATGAAGTTGAAATGTCGAGGATTAAAATTCGAAATTTTGGGAAAAAAAAGTCGAAATTTCGAAGGTTATCATGAAATTTCGAAGATAATCATGAAATTTCGAAGATAATCATGAAATTTTAAAGGTAATCATGAAATTTTGAAGGTAATAATGAAATTTCTATTTTAATCTTAAAAATTCGATTTTTAATCTCGAGATTTTTTTTATCATATGTTGGACAGACCAAGAGATTCATTAAAACTAGATTTAAAGAACATATCGCTCATTTTAGATAAAGTAGAGAAGAAAAATCAAGTGTTCCCCTACATATGATACGTAGTAGACACAAAATCAACATCGAAAATTCAAAATTGTTAAAATTGGTCACAAATAACAGAGAACTTGATGCATACGAAACAATTTAGTTCAATCAGAGACCAGATTACCCTTAACGGAGATAAAGGAACCATTGGCGGGCTTCCAGTTTATTGAAGGTTATTTGTGGCAAGTCAAAGTTGCATGCACCAGATGTGTTAAACAATTAGAAATAGGAAAGAAAACAAATAAAAATAGAAAAGAAAACAAATAGCAATAGAAAAGAAAACAAATATAAATAGAAAAGAAAACAAATAGAAATAGAAAAGAAAACAAATATAAATAGAAAATAAAACAAATAGAAATAGAAAACGCCAGTATCGGTTTGAATCTCAATGCAAATGACATCGATGCATCTTTTGCTAATCTTTTTTAGATTAGTATGCTTGAAAATGCCAGTTCTACTGGCGAAATACGTATCGCGTTATTATTTATTTAACTGGAGATGTGGTAAAGAGGTGAAACCTTCTTTGGACTCGAAATTTTCAGTTTAATTTTTGAAATGTCCAGTTTGCTATTTAACCGGCCTTAAATTCGAAATTTCTAGAAAAAAAGTCGAAATTTCGAAATGAAGATAAAAAATATTTCCAGTTTAGCTAATAAAGTTGAAATGTCGAGGAATAAAATTCGAAATTTCGCGAAAAAAAGTCGAAATTTTGAAGGATATGAAATTTCGACTTTATTCTCAAAAATTCGACTTTAATCACAAGATTTCGACTATAATCTCAAGATTTCGACTATAATCTCAAGATTTCGACTATAATCTCAAGATTTCGACTATAATCTCAAGATTTCGACTTAATCTCAAATGTCGACTATAATCTTAAGATTTCGACTATAATCTCAAGATTTCAACTTTAATCTCAAGATTTCGACTTTAATTTCGAAATTCTCAGCTTAATTATGAAATATCCAGTTTAATCTCTAATCAACTTTAAAGCCAAAATTATGGGACAAAAACTTCGAAATTAAAGTAAAAAATATTGCTATTTTAGAAAAGAAAGTTACATTGTACAGATTAAAAGTCGATATTTGTTAATAAGAAAGGAAATATTGAGTTAAAAACAGGAAATTTCTGCTTCAGTCGCAAAAATTCGAGCTTAGCTTTGAAATTTCGACTTCCAATCCAGAAATTTCGAATTTAATCTCAAAATTTTAAGTAAACTTAAATTTATATACTCAGATTAAAACCTGAGTATACCGAATAAAAAATGAATAAATTAGGATCAAAATTTAAGAGAAAAAGTCGAATTTTTAGTTTAATCTCGAAATTTCCAATTAACAAACGACTTTAAACTTGAAATTTTGGAAAAATAATCGAGGTTTTGAAATTAAATAAAAAATGTATCAAGTCTGGTCGACATTTCTAAACTGAAATCGAAATTTCGTTGTTAATGTCGAAATTATGAAAAGAAGTCAAAATTTTAAGAATTAAAACTGAAATTTCAAGAGAAGTTGAACTTTTGGGAAAATTGACTTTAATTTGGGCAGATTTAGGATGTTAACATTGTCAATTATGACCCATAAGCCGTCATCATCTAAGAAAAGTGAGTTGAGAAAAATCAAAATGTTGAGAAGTTGTTTATAATTTCAAAAATGCTAAAACAGGTTTTTTTATTGATATTTATTCTATCTCTTTGTAATGAATATACTTGTTGAGTTCATTAAATATTTATAAAAAATAATTATATTTCATCTGAATTATGCATGCACACAAATATTAAAAATCAGTTTGAATATTCTTTCAATAAATCTTTATTTGTTCAAATTATAATAATTATCTTCAAGATCTCCAAAATATCTACAGCAGGCTACTGGCTTTAAATGTGTTCCAAATTTCAGGCCTTTTTTTTTCTGCTCCAATTAGGTCCAAACTGTTTTAATGTATTTTGCAGGTGAAGAAGCTCGAATTTTCATTATACATACTTCTATTCTGAGAACCTGTACACTATCTCTTCTCAATTAAATTAAATTTCTTGATACCTAAAAGAATTGCACATTTATACTTTGAGCTACAATTCGTTTTACTATCCAAGCCTTCTAGCGAAGTGTCTAAATTGTCTAAAAGAACATGTAACGGATAAAACTGAAATGAAAATAGTACAAAATTTTAATCTCGGCACTAACTAGGAAAATATTTCTTGAACATTCTAACAGCACTAATATTCGAAAAATTTGCAACTTAAACGGTAGGAAAATACATACTTAAAAACCACAAATGTCATATATTCTTTAGAATTTGATCTCGACTCTAATATATTTAATAGTTTAAAAAGTTTTTAATGACTAGCATTTTTGCATGAATAACCAAAGTTGCTTTCAGCCTAACAATCAATCGAATCGATATTATCACCAAATTAACAATTTAATCAAACAGTTGCCAAGTAACAATCTCGATGGTGGAAAAATTGACATTTTCCCCCACAAAGCTGATCTTCCCTTTCAACAGAGTAGCGCTATCAGGAAAGGGGCTATGAGGCAGCCTATCAACTGAAGAACAGGTAAGTTTTGTACCATTTTTGTGAATTCACTATTGAATTGGTTCTCTGCACTGATGTGATTAATACATTTGCCCACTATTTAATGTAAATAGTGCAACTTTAACTATGATACAATATGTACAAGACCTGGTAAAATAACGAAACACAATATACACAAGATGTATACAATACTAAAACCCTTACACCCTAACTAGAAAAGGGACCGCTACTGGTAGTGCAGGGATACCAATCGAGTGATCTATGCAGGGCCGATGATGGAAGAGCCGTACGACAGAGGCAGTCTGTTAAAATAGCCTGAGACAAACAAGGCTACTTACTATGATCATTCAAAATTCCGCGAACTCCTTAGCGCACTTCTCCGTCGAGGAAATCCGTAGCGCCTCCTCTTCGTAATCGTCGAAATTGCTGGTATCCCCTGGCCCTTTGCATCTCGGTATAAAAGGCGCCTCGATCTTCTTCTGGAATATAGAAATCCAATCCGTAGACGCGAACCACTTGTGCCCCTTGATGTCATTCACTCCGGCCTTGAGGTTCCCGTAGCGCTTCGTCAGATCCACCTGGAGCAAATTCCTCAAAAGATCCTTCAATTCGCCGCCGAAATGCGACGGAAATCTAACTTTCCCCGACACGATTTTCTCGTATATTTGGATGGGTTGGTCGGCGAAAAACGGCGGATAACCGGCTGCCATTTCGTAAACGAGGACCCCCAAAGCCCACCAATCGACGGCCTTATTATAACCTTTGCTAAGAATAATCTCGGGGGCTAAATACTCCGGCGTACCGCACAAAGTCCAGGTTCTTCCCTTGACTCGCTTGGCGAAACCGAAATCTGTGACTTTGAGGTAACCCTGAGAATCGATAAGTAAATTCTCTGGTTTCAGATCTCTGTAAATCAGATCTAGATAGTGGAGATATTCGAACGCCAAAACTATTTGTGCGGCATAAAATCTAGAGTGCGGTTCGGAAAACCTACCGACTTTTCTTAAGTGCGAAAACATCTCCCCACCTGGCACATACTCTAACACCATGTATAAATTCGAATTGTCTTTAAAGTGGAACTTGAGACTTACAAGAAACGGAAAACTAATAGCTTGAAGGATCCTTTTCTCGTTCAGCGTATGCTCCACTTGCTTCAACTTAACCACTTTCTGCTTATCCAATATTTTCATAGCGTAATACTCCTTAGTAGGTTTATGTTGCACTATCATTACGCGACCGAAGGACCCCGTCCCGAGGGTCTTAATTCGCTCGAAATCATCCAACCCCGCCGTATTCGTCGGATTCTTCTTCCATTTTTCCTCGAAGTCCTCCTTGGCCTGATCGAGAAATTCTTTAACGCTCTCCGCGGAATCGACCTTTTTGTTCGCCGTAGCGGCATTATTGCCCATGGTTTGTACTTTTAAACCTTCCAGGGCTTCAGAATTAATTCGACACTCCGCCTGAAGCACCAAGGATAGTCTCGGATGCAAGAGCGGAGGGACAAAAACGTCACTATGTCCTATGTCAACACAATTTGTACACACACATTGCTTCGTGTTCTTTTACGCCCTAACGCTAAAGTAAACGCTACGTAACTCACAGCCACTAATATGGTGCTTAATATGTACGATTTTATTACGCGATTTTTATTATTTCCGCATGAATACAACTATGAAACGATAAAATGGCTACCCGAAGTGCCCAGATTTTCACTTCATTCCGTGGTTGAAGCTCAGCGCTCGGACCGTCCTTTCGGATAAACTCGCGGGCTGCAAGTCAATTAGAGCTTCACCAACCGAGCGGACGATGGCGCCACCTCCCGACCCACCTTACAGAACACTGCCGCGCTTTCGATCGAATGCGATATCATAGCATTTTCAATTTTTTTGTTAAATTTAACAATACAAAATCTTTCACAGGTGGACACTTTGGTCGTATGATTCGCAATTTGATAAAATACTCAATATTTGATAAGTTAGGGTCGCTATCAATTCCCGGTTATTCGATTAAACTAAAAATTACGAAAGTGATTTCAAGGAGAATATGACGAATTCATAGAACGAATTATAGGAATATCGCTATACCGCAGACGCTAACAAAGATAAGACGAAGACCTTAATTGAACTCAATCAACGCTGTAGACCATGATAAATAAATAACACTAAACTGCAGTCTTGTTATCTTTGGCAGCTCGACTTCGGACAAGTCGAAAAATCAATTCGTGTTGATACCTTCTGAGCATGCAAGACGAACGAGTTATTTTCTCTTCTTATTGTCTACTAAAGTATTTAAATAATTAAAAGAATTCGTATCTTCATCTACTAATCTTTACAATGTTAACATACGAATTGCTATATTTTCGAGAAAAACTCGTGTTGAGTTCAACCGTTCAATGGTCGTTTTGAACGATATGCAATTAATTACATAATAATAGTAAGACTATAAAGTGTCAAATTATCCGAAATCGCCGCAAAGTGATTAAATTTTACAAAACAACGTGCAAATTTTCCATATTTTGTTTATTCGAAAATGGTTTTTCAATCTTTAACTAACTTGAATACATAATATTTAATAAACATTCAAAATATAATTCATTAAAAGGACAACCGGCATCGACGTATACGCAGGAGACTGATAGGCAACCGCATATACACTTTTCGATTTTTTGTCTTGCCTACACTTTTCGTGTAAGTTGTAAGCAGTTTAATTTTTTTAGCTGAAGCGATTTATTTGATTCTTTTATTTAAAAAGATTCATTCATTAAAAATTCGTTCGTATTTAATCCACACAACCAAATGTGCGTCCATCAAGGAAGCATCTTTTGAAACTAAATGCCTCGAATTAAAATGTCAACGACTAAAAAAAAATTAAATTTTTCTTTAATAAAGTTTAAATTATTTAACCAATCGTTTCCAAAATCAGTAGAGCTCTATTTTGAACAATTCCGGATCGATAGAAACAAGAACACCAGAAATCGGTTAAGAATTGGGACCTGTATTTGTGACATTTATATAGATTAATAGATTGACGCTATTGACGTCATTTTTCAATGACGAATTTTGGAATTAATCGCAATATTAAAATGTGGCAAATGCTATCATCGTGTAAAGAAATCTCTCCTCTATCAAAATAGCCATCTTGCAACTGATTTGGTACAAAATTACCCGAAATCTAATTCATTAAACGTAGTGATAAATCGGCATTGACATACACATTAGAGTGGTAGGCAACCACATATACACTCTTAGATTTTTTGTGTTGCCTACACTTTTCAGGTATGCTTTTAAGCAATTCAATTTTTTAGGTGAATTAATTCATTTGATTTTTTCATTTAACAAAATTCGTTCATTAAGCATTCGTTTGTGTTTAATTCACCCAACCAAGTTAGCGTCCATCAAAGAACAATCTTTCGAAACTAAATGTCTCAAATTAAAATTTCAACAACCGAAAAATAAATAATAAACCATGTTCTTCTTTAATTAAACTTAAATTATTTAACCAATCATTTCCAAAATCAATAGGGCACTATTCTGAGCAATTTCGGATCGATAGAAATAAGAATTGCAAAAATCGGTTAAGAATTGCGACCTGTAGCGTCACATTTACATAGATTGACAGTCGTTTTTCAATGACGAATTTTGGAATTAATCGCAATATAAAAATGTGGCAAATGCTATCATCGCGTAAAGAAATCTCTCCTCTATCAAAATAGTCATCTTGCAACCGATTTGGTGCAAAATTACCCGAAATCTAATTCATTAAACGTAGTGATAAATCGGCATTGACGTACACATTAGAGTGGTAGGCAACCGCATATACATTCCTTGATTTTTTGTGTTGCCTACACTTTTCAGGTATAGTTTTAAGCTTTGACTATACTATACATATACATATATTTATATTATCTAAGGTTATAAGCAATCCAATTTTTTAGATGAATTGATGCATTTGATCCTTTCGTTTTAAAAATTCGTTCATTAAAGATTCTTTTGTGTTTAATTCACTCAACCAAATTTGCGTCCATCAAAGAACAATCTTTCGAAACTAAATGTATCAAATTAAAATTTCAACAACCAAAAAAATTAATAATAAAACACGTTTTTCTTTAATAAAATTTAAATTATTTAACCAATCATTTTCAAAATCAATAGGGCACTATTCTGAACAATTTCGGATTGATAGAAACAAAAATGGCAAAAATTGGTTAACAATTGCGATCTGTAGCGTTACGTTTACATAGATTGACAGTCGTTTTTCAATGACCAATTTTGGAATATATCGCAATTTATAAATAAAGTAAATGACTCATCGTGTAGAGCAAGCTCTCTTCTATCTAAAATGCTACCTTGCAACCGAGTTGGTGCAAAATTACCTGAGATATAATCATTTTAATAGCGAAAAGTCGTATTTTTTGACATTTTTCGATAATAGAGCAAACCACGACCAACGGTCGTGATATGCAAAAAAATCAATTTAATGTCACAAAAAAAGGGTTATTGTTTCATTTCAACACCCAATAATAAATATAACAGACGGGCAGAGTTAAATATTAAATAAATAGTGAAAATTAAATTCATAATTTATCAGCCAAATTTAATATTAAATACTATCAAAGACAAGTCGAAAATAGATACTACAGTTATACATGAAAATTACGCAATATTTATTTGTTGTATTTATTATTAAATGTCATAAAATAAACAATTTATAAGTTATAAAAGTAGAACAATTTCTATCAAGGTAAGTTGGGTAGGCAACCTTGTATTATTAAACATGCAGATAGAGCTGCCTACGCGAAAATTTGATTTATTGAAGTTATATTATCTCCATGGTTTAAAAATCTATTGTTTAACGTTAAATTCAATAATTAAATATGAATTTGATGCGATTTTTATTTATTATATTTATTCTTAGATATAATTTTTAAAAACAAAACAGTTTTGTTGAATGATACTATAGACAACCTCGTGTTATCATCTGTAGCTAGAGTTGCCTGCACGAAAAGATTTCGAATCTTTAAGATTATATTATTTCATAGTACTTTGAATAGTCCAATGACGTATTTGAAGTTGTTTCATTTGCATCCGGTTGTTGCGTTTAATAAATTGCGTGATTATGTGTTATAAAAATAAAAGAATTATTTCAAAGTAGCACTGTAGGCAACCTTATATTATTACGCGTGCAGTTAGAGTTGCCTGTACGAGTGTTTGAATTTTTGAATTTATATTATTTAAGTGCTTAATAAAGTTAACTGTATAAAACTCAACGACAACTAAATAGAGAATTATACGTAATTTATTTATTGTATTTGCTCTTGAATATCTATTACAAAAAGAGTACAATTTTGTAGAATGATTCTATAGACAACCTTGTTTTGTCAATCTGTAGGTAGAGTTGCCTATACGAAGATTTTTTAAATCATTGAGATTAAATCCTTTATTAATTATATTATGTATTCTCACAATGTTTTAAATAGTTTATAAAGTAATTTAAATTGTATAATCTGTATGATGTTGTAGCATTGTAGCAAAATTTGCAGTCCTTCAAGGAAGCACCTTTCGAAACTAAATGCCTCGAATTAATCAACGACCAAAAAGAGGAATAGTAAAAAACTATGTTTTTCTTTAATAAAATTTAAACTATTTAACCAATCATTTCCAAAATCAATAAGGTTCCATTTTGAGAAATTCCGGGTTGATAGAAATAAGAATGGCAAAAATCAGTCAAAAATTGTCAACCAGTCAACGGTTAGGACAAATTACGCGAAGATTTAAATCAATACAGTATCGATTTAAACCTCAACAACGTAGATTAACTTGATACATCCTTCATTTCTTATTAATTATTTTAGTAATACGCTTGACGATATCAGTTTTGCTAGCAAAATACATATCGCCTAATTATCCATTAATTGCCGATATAAGAAAATACAGCGTTCTTTGGATAGAAAGTTAACGTAAAAATTCAGTGGATTATAAGTTATGCAACTTTTTATACACCGGCTGTACCTAAAATAGTAGTCAATATTTCCTTCTCTAAAGTATAACTTATCACAATTCAAATTATATTGCTAGAGGCCTTGATTAAATAATTTATTCAATCAGCCTTATATTTTATGACAAATAATTTAATTGCATAAATATTAAGATATTTCATAACAATTTTACGATGCCAATGTAAATTTATTTTTAATACTAGTAACATTAGTTGGAGGCCCAAACACGTAAACAATCGTAGCGTAAAAATCCCAAAAATTGTTTTAATTTCATTAATTTTGTGATTACTATAATGCATTAGGCAATTAAAACAAATTAACGATGGATAATTGATTATTCATTCAATGACACAGCTTTTCTTAAGATACTATGGATTTTGATTTCTAATTTCAATTACGATTATGAATAATCAAATAATGAGCATTAGCAATTAGCACTCTCTGCTTTAGTCATTGTAGCGGGCAGTCGCAAAGCCTCCCTACCGTTAACAGGTAAAATTTTACAGTAAACCAGTAAACAGTACAGTAATAGACCAAGAATCTTATTTGAATGACTCTCAAATAAAACTCTTCGCATTTAACTGTAATTTTTCCAATTATTTTCAAATGTATGTAACTGAATATGACCACAGTCAACTAAAAATGTATAAAAACGGCAAAAGAGCGTAAAAATCAACTAAATTTAAAGCAAAAGCACGCAACCCGGAATAACAAGTTGAATAATTGCGCGCTCTTCCTAATCCCCCACCACCCCATTGGTCTTTCCTTCCACCGAATCCGACCAATCGCTCCGACGGCACCGCAGGCATTCTATCACCTTCTCGCTCTGCGTCTGTCTCTGTTGTTAACCGGCATTTGTGAAAGTTCGGCGTGCACGCTTTCGAGTTCCTCAGTTTTTTGCTTTTTTTACCGAGTAATTTGTGAAAAAAGTTATCAAAACCGCCACCCGCAATGGCCGATAAAGTAGCTGAATCCAAGTAAGTGACGTTCGATCGGCTGGAATGCGTGTTTGTCGTTAAAACGGCGTTAAATCGACGTCTTTGTTTTGGCGGCATAGCGAGAGATCAAAATGGCGGGCTTACGCTTGCCGCATGAATGATGAGTTGATGGAACTCTTGCATGGAATGAGTTTCTCTTTGGGATTTATTGCGTGAAAGTCTTTGTTCGAATTAATTATTGGTTTAATTGCTTTTGTTTGGAGTTGCTCCAGTTTGTTAGACGCTCCGGCGTGACCGTTAACTTGTATCAATGACCTTATCTTGCTTATCATACCGGCAATTTACGAATCGAATTTGAGCGTATTGTTGTATAAGTAGTTCATTGATACAAGCGCGTTCAACTTCCTTGAATAGTAATAAAGATTGAACTTAAAACATATTATTTGTGTTTACATCATTGTCCATTTTAAGGAACATACGTCTAGCCAGCTATGCAAGCGAGTATGTGTTAGTCATGTTTTACAATTTCGCGCTTTTTCCTTGGGTATTGCGTAAAGTAAAAATTCATGACATGTTGCATATTATTAGCCTAGCAATTATTTTGCATAGGGGCCGGCTTTAAACCTTGGTTCCGTCCCGCGCGTTAGGACGATTTCACACGACGCCAGAAACGTTAAGTCGCGTTCACACGAAAATTGTACCTTCGCACGTGTGTTGTTAAAGGGAAATCATCACTAGTTGTTTTGTTAGTTTCTTTTAAATTAACAATGCCTTTTTGAAAGAAAGTTTGGTTACCGAAAGTGTTAAAACTTTGCACAAATAGTTTAAGTATGCGTATAAACGTTTTATTTTTGGAATGCGGTATTAAGTTTTTTTTTCATAATTGGGTACCCTGCTTGACGTACAAGTTTTTTGTTTAATCAATAATAAAATTTTTACATTTTGTTTAAATGTCCATTGGCTTCATATTTCTTTACATACGTTTCATTGTCGCTTTATTTAATTAAATATAGTAATTATGAATGTGTTCTAGCTTTGGTTTTTGACTTTTTGTTTCGTTTTACATTTTTTTTTCTATTTTTTTTATTCCTTTTCCGCTTCGTCCATTTTCTCTTTTTTCTTTCTCATCTTCGGCTTTCTTTTCTTAAATCTCCTTTTCCTTCCTTTCTCTTCTGTATCTTTATCCTCTTTGATATTCTTTTCATTTCTTCCTGCTTTTATTTTTATTCTTTTTTTCTTATTTTCCTCCTCTTCCTTTTTCTTCTTTTCTGCCTCTTTATTCTCTTCAGCTTATTTTCTCTTTTTCGTCCTTTTTTTTCTTTCCCTCTTTCTTTACTTCCTGTTCTTTATTTTCTTTTTCTTCTATTCATTCTCTTGCTCTTCAGCCTTTTCTTCTTGTTTTTCCTCTCTTTCTCTTTCTGTGTTCCTCCCCCTTTTCTTTTTTGTTTTTCTTTTTCCTCTTTCGTTTCTTCTTTTTCTTCTAGTTCTCCTCTTGCTCTTTCGTTTTCCTTTTTCTTCTTCTCCCCTTCGTCCTCTTTCTTTTCTTCTTTATCCTTATCTTCTCTTTTTCGTCTTTTTTTTTCCTTCTATTCCTTTTCTTGTTTTTGTTTTCCTTCATTCTCTTGCATTTCTACTTCTTCATCTTCCTCAACCTGTTTTTGTTTCTCTTCTTCTGCTTTCTTCTTTTGTTCTCTTTTCTTCTCTTCTTCCTTTTTCGTCTCTTCCTCCTCTTCTTTCTTTTCTTCCTTCCGTTCTTCTCATCTTCCTTTTTTGTCTCTTCATCCTTTTCTTTCTTTTTTTCTCCCGTTCTTCTCTCCTTCCTTTTTTTTATCTTCTTCCTTCCTTTCTGCCGTTCTTCTCATCTTCTCTTTTCTTCCACCTCTTCTTTTCTTCCTTCCGTTCTTCTCATCTTCCTTTTTCGTCTCTTCGTCCTCTTTTTTTCTTTTTCCAGTTCTTCTCTCCTTCCTTTTTCATATCTTCTTCCTTTCTTTTCTTTATGCCGTTCTTCTGATCTTCTCTTTCTTTTCTTCCTTCCGTTCTTCTCATCTTCCTTTTTCGTCTCTTCGTCCTCTTTCTTTTCTTTTTCCAGTTCTTCTCTCCTTCCTTTTTCTTATCTTCTTCCTTTCTTTTCTTTCTGTCGTTCTTCTCATCTTCTCTTTCCTTCCCCCTCTTCTTTCTTTTCTTCCTTCCGTTCTTCCCATCTTCCTTTTTCGTCTCTTCGTCCTCTTTCTTTCCTTCCCCCTCTTCTTTCTCTTCTTCCTTCCGTTCTTCTCATCTTCCTTTTTCGTCTCTTCCTCCTCTTTCTTTTCTTTCTTCCGATCTTCTCATCTTCTCTTTCCTTCCCCCTCTTCTTTCTTTTCTTCCTTCCGTTCTTCCCATCTTCCTTTTTCGTCTCTTCGTCCTCTTTCTTTCTCTTCTTCCTTCCGTTCTTCTCATCTTCCTTTTTCGTCTCTTCCTCCTCTTTCTTTTCTTTCCCCTCTTTCTTTTCTTCTTTCCGTTCTTCTCATCTTTTTCGTCTGTTCGTCCTCTTTCTTTTCTTTTTCCAGTTCTTCTCTCCTTCCTTTTTCTTATCTTCTTCCTTTCTTTTCTTTCTGCCGTTCTTCTCATCTTCTCTTTCCTTCCCCCTCTTCTTTCTCTTCTTCCTTTTTCGTCTCTTCCTCCTCTTTCTTTTCTTTCCCCTCTTCTTTCTTTTCTTCCTTCCGTTCTTCTCATCTTCCTTTTTTGTCTCTTCATCCTCTTCTTTCTTTTCTTTTTCCAGTTCTTCTCTCGTTCCTTTTTCTTATCTTCCTTTCTCTTTCTCTTCTCTTCTCTTCTCCACTCTTCTTCCTTTTCTTCTCTTCTCTTCTCCACTCTTCTCTTCTTCCTTTTCTTCTCTTCCTTCTTTTATTTCTCCCATCCTCCTCTTATTTTTCTTCTCTTCTCCCTCTTCTTCTTTTTCTCTTTCCCCTTCTTCTTTTTCTTCTCATTATCCGCTTCCTTTTTCTGGCTTTCCCCATCTTTCTCTGGTTGCTCTTTTCTTCCTTTCCACCTTTTATCTCTTCTTGCTTTTTTTACTCCTTCTTCTCTTCAACCTCTTCTCTGCTTCCGCTTCTTCCTCTGCTTCCCTTTCTCCGATTCTTTCATTTCTTTTAGTCGTTTTGAATCCTGATGATATCTCAGATTTTAAATTTAAACTGGTGCTAAATAATATGCAATAAAATCACTTGAAATTTCCCAAACTTATCAATAAATAAGACCAGCTCATTAGTAAAGCCATTTCTGGCATTGTTCCGCTTTCTATTTTGGCGCTATTTCGTACGAATGAACTGTCCTCTTCATATCTTATTAACGCCAAGTTGGGCAATTTTTAATGCGCGCTTTTCTCCCAACAGAACTGTTGAAGAAACTCCAGTTGAGGAAGTTGACAAGTCCAAAGCCGAGGAGACCCCCAAGGCCGCCGCCGAGGAAGAAACCAAAGAGAATGGGGCTGAGGAAAAGAATGGAAAAACCGAAGAAGAGGATGAGGAAAAGGAAGAGACAGAAAATGGCAAAGTAGAGAGTGAAAAGGATGAATCAGGTAGATATCATTTGCCCTCTTAGATTGATGTGGTTTTAATCTAATTTTTTTTAGACAAATGTTGTATTAAGAGGAAATCGACCAGTGGCGATGTGACCACCAAAGCCGCTGATGAAGCCACACCTGAAAAGAAAGCCAAGTTGAGTGAGTCAGAGGCTGAAGCCAATGGCAAAACAGAAGTAGCAGCCTAATTTGATGTACTTTTAAAATTGCGTGTTCAATGCATCGTATTTTGGAACGTCCTGTTCCAAAATTAGACGCGTTATTGTTTTAGTTAACATGACACCACTAATTTTAGATAAAGCATTTATTTCAGTTTCTGTGGAAGGCACTCTTGTATGTTCCTGTTGCACAGGAAATTGGTGTTAATATTTCTTCTGGTTAATCTATATGGAGTGTCTATTTTTAAAGGTGCATTTGTGTACTTAATTTTAATTAACTATTTGACTATATTAGTTTTCTCAGTATAATGTCCTGTGTTGTGAATTTAATGTAAGATATCAAAATAATACACAATAATAGTTGTGTCGTTAGAAGTTTCGGGTAATTGAAAGTACCTCCGTTTTCTCGAGTTTTCTTTATAATTCGCCCCCAGTGCAGTACATATCACTATTTTAAAATTACAGCGCCGAATAGATTAAAATTTGATTTTTCTGCAATAGTTTTGGGTGCCAATAAGGCAGTTATAAAGAAAAATTGGTTGAAAATGTTTTTTTTTTATTTAAGTAGATAGCAGTGAATCTCTTAGAAGCCAGCTGTTCTGTGCTCTGCCATTACCTCACTAACATGGTTTCTAAATATGTGTTCATACAACTAATTTTGTAATTGCTTTAATCTTTTTATAAATAATTAAATTTGTTGGGATATGTTAAATTTGCCAACTAACCATAGTACAATAAAATAAGCTCTTGCAGCACAGTACAAACCTAAATACTGTATATGTATTATTGTATCAAAGGGGTGGCAAGTAAAGATTTAGTTTCAAACTTATTTTGTTTTTATTATCTAGATATGAATCCTCTGAATGAGGAGACATGAGAAATGTAAAGAACCATTTTACGAATTTAAAAGATAAAATTGCACGAGAAGTTATATTAAATCGTAGACAAGAAAAAATGGTTGCAGTTTTTTCATAAATTTCCAGTTTTGAAATTTGAACATTGTTCGAAAAATTTAGGGGTGAAATTTGACGATATTTTGAAGGTGGAAATCGAGTATTTTTAAAATTCTTTGTTTTCTCTTGGAACTTCCCCAATCTAGAAATTTCATACCAGCTTTTTTAGTTCAAATATCCATTTCTTGCTTAAAATTTTGTGTTACATGTTTAAACGCCAACGGTTCTAGTTTTTTTACTGAAAGTCTCTTACTTTTCCCTGAAATTTAGTATCCAAACTTGGAAATGTTTACCATATTGCTAAGAATTCAACTTTGGGATCAAAATTTCAATTTTTTAAATAGAAAGTTCGATAAAAAGTTGAATTACAAGGAAAAGGTCGAAATGTGCAAAATGGAATTTTGAGATAAGCCAAGAAGGTAAATCTTGTAGAAAAGTTTCAGAATTCTATGTGAAAAATTATCTGAAAACCTGAATTGTTGAATGTTAGCAAACATAAAAAAAAAGATGAATTTTGAGGATACATTGAGATTGTGATAAAAACAGCGCATTTAGAAAAACCCGATAACATTTGCAAAGAATGAAATTGAAAGACAAGTTTGGAGAAAAGTTAAAATTTGGGAATAGAGATATTTCTACAAAAGATTCATTTTGCGATGAAAACAATCCAAGAAAACAGGGATTCTAAAAAAGTTGGAATTTGGAAATAAAGAAATTTCGAAAGAGGATGAATTCTGAGCAAACTCTTAGTTTCGAGAGAAATAGAAGTTCTAAAAAATCCAAATTTGAGAAAATTGGCAACATTTCGAGGAAAAGAAAACAAAAATAAACTCAAAATATTGGGGAAAAGGTTTGGAGAAAAGTTAAAATTTGGGAATAGAGACATTTCTACAAAAGACCCATTTTGCGATGAAAACAATCCAAGAAAACAGGAATTCTAAAAAAGTTGGAATTTGGGAATAAAGAAGTTTCGAAAGAGAATGAATTCTGAGCAGACTCTTAGTTTCGAGAGAAATAGAAGTTCTAAAAAATCCGAATTTGAGAAAATTGGCAACATTTCGAGGAAAAGAAAACAAAAATAAACTCGAAATATTGGGGAAAAAGTTTGGAGAAAAGTTAAAATTTGGGAATAGACATTTCTACAAAAGACCCATTTTGCGATGAAATCAACAATCCAAGAAAAACGTTGGAAATTGGGAATAAAGAAATTTCGAAAGAGGATGAATTTTGAGTAGAGAGAAATCTTCTCTCGAAGAAGTTCTAAAAAATCGGAATTTGCGAAAACTGGCAAAATTTCGAGGAAAAAAAGCAAAAATTAGGTATACGTTTGAAATATTAGGGAAAAGTCCAAACTAAAACGACAAATTTTTCAGACGAGGTCATATCTTAAGAAAAAGTCGAATTTTGGAAAAGTGTTGGCATTTCGAACAAGACAAATTTGGGAATAACTCGGAATTTCTAAAAAAAAGGTCGAACTTTAAAATGCGTCGATATTTCAAATAAACTCGAATTTTAAGAACAAATTCGAGAAAAATATGAATTTTGAGAAAATAGAAGTTTGCATAAAAAGATGAAAAAGTCGAAATGTGCAAAATATAAAAGGTTTGAGATTTCGAAAAACACGTTAAAATTTCGATAAAAATGTCAACATTCCAAGAAAAATTTCGAAATTTGGAGGAAATTTAGGTAAGTTTTTAAAAAAATAAGTCAAACTAAAATAACAGTTGCAACCGTTGTTAACAAAAAAAGATCGAAATTTCGATCGAAAAGAAGATCGAGGGAAAGCGGAATTTTGAGAATTAATTCCTAAAAGTCAGGAAGTAAGATTTTAACGAAAGTTCAAATTTTCGGAAAAAAACCGAATTTTTGTGCAGAAAGGCGAAATTTGGAAAAAAAGAACACGACTTTAAAAAAGATGGAATTTGGAAAAAGCTGAGGGTTCTCGAAAAAAACCTAATTTTTCGAAAGAAGTCGAATATTAAGCATAACAAAAATTACAACAAAAAAAATAACAGAAATTACAAATTTGAAAAAAAAGGTCGAAATTCAGAAAAAATATTTTTCGAGCGAATGAAAAGTTTTACTCGGTTGCATGAGGCAAGGTCAGTGCTGGATTTACGTCTAAGCTACATAAACTATAGCTTGGGGGCCCTCACCATCTTAGGGGCGCCCCCACCATCTTGGGGGCGTCCAAATAAAGTTGAAGTCTTATTTTTTAGTCGATAAAATTGTTGGTGTGAATCTCTTTTTGCTCGCAACATTGGCCCCATATCTGAAGCAGCTTAGGGCTTCATCAAGTCTAAATCCGGTCCTAGGCAGGGTGAGACCCAGTTATAGAGTCAAAGAGATTAACTATTGACAGCAGGGGCGGATTTAAGGCTGTACAACTGCACAAGGGTCCGCACCAAGAATTGATGAGTTTTTTTTAATTATCAATAGCATTGTGAACACGATAAGAGAAAAGATTTTAATAATATTGTAAACACGATACAAAAAGTTTTAGTACTCCACAGGGGCCCCCACTAGTGTGTTGTACAGAACCCCTGACCATTGACAAAAAGATTTTGACTATTAGTCAAGGTTGATTGAATTTCAATCAATTTTAACTGTTATCTAAGTTTATAATCATGATTTAAACTTTGACTATCACCTGTTTCATTTTAGGCACTTAAAACGGGGACATCCTGTATTATTTAAGGTTTATAACACAAACCACTAGTGGTTTGTGGTTTATAATATGAAAAAAATTGTTATTAATTGGGTAGGCAATTCGATAAACACATTTTTTAATTATTGGTTGCCGGCAATTGCAGCAAACGTTGATTGTGAATTGAATTTTAATTAGCGGTTATAATCTTTGACTATTATCTAACGGTGTATTTACACTAGATACTTTATTCCGTATATTTCTCTCTGCCGTAAAATTTATTTTCTCTATGATATAAGTGTCAAATATCCTGAGGGTAGCTAATTCCCAGATGTGATAAGTCTCGGATAGCTTCTCTCAGGATAGCTGACATTTATATCAGAGCGAAATGTACGCAATAAAATGTCTAATCTAAATGCACCCTAAGGGTATAATAATTATGATATAAATTTTGACTATGTATAAATATTTATATAATTTAAGATATAAAAAAAATTATTAATTGGACAGGCAACTCTTTAAACACATTTGCTAATTATTGGTTGCCCGCAATTACAGCAAATGTTGATTGTTGATTGGATTTCAATCAACGGTTATATTATTTGACTACTATTTGAGGTAATAATTATGATTTATGCTTTAACTGTTCATAAATATCAATGTTATCTAAGAATTAATGCTATCTAAAATAATTATTAATTGGATAGGCAATTCTTTAAACACATTTTCTAATTATTTGTTGCCTGCAACTGCAACGATTTAGTCCTTGGCAACCAAAGTTATAATAATTATGATATAATCTTTAACTATGCGTAGATATTTATATTATTTAAGGATTTAGAATATAAGAAAATAATTAATAATTATTAATTGGATAGACAATTCTTTAAATAAAATATTTAATTTTTGATTGCTAGCAGTTGCTTCAAACATTGATTGTTGATTGAGTTGTAATCAACGGTTATATTATTTGACTATTATCTAAGGTTATAATTGTGATTTATGCTTTAACTATTCATAAATATTTATATTATATAATGCTATATAAAATAGTAATTATTTGTATAGGCGATTCTTTAAACACATTTTTTAATTATTGGTTGCCCGCAATTGCAGGAAACGTTGATTGTTGATTCACTGATTGAATTTCAATCAACCATTTTAATCTTTGACTACTTAGGTTATATTAATTATAATTTAAACTTTAACTGTACGTAGATATTTATATTATTTAAAAAATTATGATATGAATAATATTCCATAATTGAATAGGCAATTCTTTAAACACAGTTTTTAATTATTGGTTGCCGGCAATTGCAGTAAACATTGATTGTTGATTGAGTTAAAATCAACAATTATATTATTTAACTATTTTCTAAAGTTATAATTATGATTTAGGCTTTAACTATTCATAAATATTTATATTATCTAAGAATTATATAAAAAATGGACTATATAAAAAAGTTATAATTTGGATAGGCAATTCTTTAAACACATTTTCTAATTATTGGTTGCCCGCAATTGCAGCAAACGTTATTGTTGATTGAATTTCAATCAACGATTTTAATTTTTGCCTACCAAGGTTATAATAATTATGATTTAAACTTTGACTTTACTTAGATAATTATATTATTTAAGGGTTTATATACCAGAAGTTGGAATTAGTCTTAAAGGTTTTTTTTTTTCGAAATTTGAGGCTTTATTGAGCAAAAATGGTTACAAATCGATCATTCAAAGTATTGTCCATCGCTAGCCACTACTTTTTCCCATCTTTCTGTCAATTTTCGGATACCAGTTCGTCTTTTGATGCGATCCATGTATCCTTAGATAATATAAATGTATAGTCAAAGCATGTATCGATCCCTTTTTTCGTTTCCTCGTAAGAGGTTAAGTGCTGGTCAGCCAAGCCATTTGCCACCGATCGGAACAAGTAGTAATCGGACGGGGCAATATCTGGGGAATACGGCGGGTGCGGTAGAAGATCCCATTTCAACGTTTCCAAGTACTTTTTGACGGGTTTTGCGACATGAGGACGAGCGTTGTTATGTTGCAAAATGACTTTGTCGTGCCGCTGCTCGAATTGCGGCCGTTTTTCCTTCAATGCCCGGCTCAAATGCGTCAATTGTGTTCGGTAGAGGTCCCCGGTGATGGTTTCGTTCGGTTTGAGCAGCTCATAATAAATGACGCCCAGCTGATCCCACCAAATACAGAGCATGAGCTTGGATCCATGGATATTCGGTCTTGGCGTTGATGACGATGTGTGGCCGGGTATCCATACGATTGGGGTTATCGTAATGGATCCACTTTTCATCTCAGCAGCAGTTTTCTTCAAATGGAAGCAGAACAATAAAGCTTCCTGCAAATTGCGTTTATTTGGCACCTAAGTCGACATATTGAATGGTCTTGAAATGTATGTTATTTACACTTGCGCAAGATGACACCGAAGACAAGACCAGTTGACAATCCAAGCTATAATATAGTGCTTTGGCACGAATATAATTTTGGAGTGCCCACATGCAACATACGTTTACAACGCCATCTCTTAGAAAACTTTGACTAATTCCAACTCCAATATAATACAGAATGGACCATAAGTAATGGTACATAAAGCAAGAGCAGATTTTTCCTATAAAAATAACGTGATTTAGCCACATTTACCTTATACCAAAAGTTAATACTAACAGAGATACAGGATGTCAAAGTTGAAAAAAAAATTGTGATTTTTTCGCATAACTGATGAACACATTGCGCTATATACAAGAAATTTGGCATAGGGGGGTTTCTTTGGTCAAGAAATTGTAATTTGCTAACAGATTACCAGTAACTCCTAGGGGGCGCCACCTGCGCTACCTTATATTATTTTAAAGCATCATAAATTTCGTGTGCCTTTATGTACACTTATTTTAAATGGATATTTTTATTTACCTACATTTTTTACGTAAAAAAGATATATTTTGTAAATGTTGATACAAGTAACCGTTTTCAAGATATTTGCCTTCAAAGTTTGCAGTACGTTTATTTTTAAGTTATGTAAATGTGAATTTTTCGTAGTAGATTTCAAAATAAAAGTAATAAAACAGACTTTAAAATAGTTTATATCAAATATTACTTTACTGACATTGTTATCACACATATTTTTTAGATTTCTAAAGCAAATTTAAATAAAATACCAAAACAAAATTTATTTTCAAAGATAAGTATGTGAGAAATGGCTTTTTTTATGTAAAAGGATTGTAAACAATTAAAAATCAGGCTGCATTTTATTGAAATTTATCTTCAAATATCTGCTTTGACCACCCAGACTATTAAAATTTTCTTGTGCGGACTCGGACATCATATCTCACATCTCTATGTTAGAAAATAAATTACGTCTTTTTTGGATTTTCCTTTTTGAAATTTCTCAAAATTTAGTTAATAATATTATAAGCAAAGTAATATTTGACAAAAATAACTTTCAAAGCTTCTTATGATTACTTTTTTTTCAAGCCTACTTCGAAAATTTAATATCTTAGTAATTTAAAACGAAGCCACGTCAAGCTTTAAAGGCAAATATCTCGGAAACGGTTGCTCGTATCAACTTTTAGAAAGTACACCTTTTTTGCGTAAAAAATATGGGGAAATAAAATAATCCATTTAAAATTAATATACGTGGATGCACAAAAAAGTTATGATGATTTAGAATTATGCAGGATAGCGCAGGTAGCGCCCCCTATCAGCTATTGGTAATATGTTAGCAAATTAGAGTTTGTCGACTTAAGAAACCCCCTTGTGCCAAATTTCGTGCCTATATTACAATTCATGCCATAGTTATACGAAAAAATCGAAATTTTTTTTTCAACTTTGACACCCTGTATCTCTGTTAATATTAACTTTTGGTATAAGATAAATGTAGCTAAATCACATTATTTTTATTCGAAAAATCCACCATTGTGTATACTTATGGTCCATTCTGCATAAAAAATAATTATTAATTGGATAGGCAATTCTTTAAACACGGTTTTTAATTATTAGTTGCCGGCAATTGCAGCAAACATTGATTCTTGATTGAATTTCAGTCAACGATTATAATATTTGACTATTATTTAAGGTTATAATTATGATTTATGCTTTGACTATTCATAGATATTTATATTATCTAAAGATTTATGCTATGTATATAAAATAGTTATTAATTGGATAGGCAATTCTTTAAGCACGGTTTTTAATATATTAGTTGCCGGTAATTGCAGCAAACATTGATTCTTGATTGAATTTCAGTCAACGATTATAATATTTGACTATCATTTAAGGTTATAATTATGATTTATGCTTTGACTATTCATAGATATTTATATTATCTAAAGATTTATGCTATGTGTACAAAATAGTTATTAATTGGATAGGCAATTCTTTAAACACATTTTTTAATTATTGGTTGCCGGCAATTGTTATTCTACTTCATTTTAATTTGAAAAATGAATTATCTATTAAAATCATCAATACCGTAGCTTTATTGTCATGAGAATTGTCAAATATGTCACTTGAGTTTTGCTTTAGGAGAAGAGGACACTTTAAAATTCCTTATAATCATTAAAAAAGAATTCAAACTATTTTTAATATGCACTAAGTACAAAAATTAAGATAATTTTCAAAATACTATAACTCAAAGAAAAATAGTCATAAAGAAAAATAAAAAGGCAAATGAAAGCCCCAAGTTTCTAGTTTTTAGACCTTAAGTTCAATTTTTTCCAGTCTTACCAGTTTTCGAGTAATTTAAAAAAATAGTTGGCCAAAAATTTTTTTCAAATTCTTGCTTTCCTTTGACGTTGAAGAGCTTCCATAATGTTTTTCCAGTGATTCTATCATACAACACTTCTATATAATTTAATCATGTTTAATCTGGGGGGTCTTCGAGCTCTGTACAATGGTTTTTCGCTGAGTTATTGGCGTTCAAAACCAAAAGGTCATTTTTGAGTTTTGTAATCAATATATTTTTTTTTAATGTTCAATCCACCCGCAAAGGATAACCCATAGAGAAAGGTTGGATAACCCTGTTATTCCTTCAAAGTACCGCGGAAGTATGTGGAAACAAGGATAGATGGCGATGAACCGCTTTCTTAAACAAGGATAGGTTGTAATTTTTGGGGAAAATTCCGTTCGGTAACGAGCTCTATAGCTTGGAAGTTCTACAGAAGAAAGAGCCTTTGTAGACAGAAGTCCTCACTGTGTCAAGCTGGACTGCACAGGAATTTGCTGCCTCCGACTGTCTTGTATGCCTCAAAAATCTTGCCCTTGGGGGGATCAATCCTACACACAGGAACGAATAGGATTGTTCCTATTCGTTCCTGTGAGCATTTTTCATGAAAGTACTTGTTTTAAGTACATAAATTCAACGAACCGAAATAAACCGACATTTTTTCCGGTTTCACTCCGGTTTTCGTTCCGACGAAAATAAGGGTTTTTTTCGGTTTCCACTTTTCGGTTCAGTTCCGGTTCGAAGCCCCTGATCTTTATGGTTTAGGAATTTTTTTTTAACAGTTGCATAATATTCTGGAATTGTCTATAAATATGATAGAAAATTCAAGTAGGAAACCCTAAAAGCTGAACTTTTTGAAAATGAGAGATACGTTTTAGATTTAAACCGGATCTTTTCAGCAAAGAGTTGAAATTTTAAGGAAAATCTTGGCATTAGGATCATGCGTTTGGAAACCTGTAAAACTACAAATTAAAATGGAAGTTTTCATTGTCATATAGCTAAAATTAGTTGACGTGTTTTGCAAGAAAATAGCTTATCGATAGTCAGAATTAACAATAAAAAATATTTTTTATTTTTGCTGTATAATGATAATGTTTGTTAACGTAAAACCCTTCTTTAGGTAAAGTCAATAACAAAGTTCCTGACTCACGACAGATGTTCATGTAACATAAATAGTTCATAAAATGTCCACGAAAAACACTAAAATTAGGACTTGTATCGATTTTTCAAGTGTTCGTATCTATTCAAGATAAAACAAGATTGGAAATCTTCAACTAGATCAATACGAAAATTGTTTACCATCCTCTAACAACAATCGATACCCTAGAATGTGATATTTACACATTTTATCTAAAATATACATCAAGCCGTCCCCAATTTTTTTTGGCAACGAATATCGATCTATTGATATATCACCACGGAAATCTCCAAATCCGTTGCATTTTATTAATCAATTCCATTCACTTGGATGAAGTGTCTTAGTAACTGCATATCATAAAACATCTGCGTATCAAAACTGCTTATTTTTCAAGCTATTTTCGACTTTGTTTGTTATCAAAATTTAAATCGAAAAACTTTAATAAACAATAGATTAGACTTGCAATTGGGATGCCAGCCATTTTAATATACGTTCAAGTATATGGTTGCCAAAAATTTACAGGTCAAACTATCTGAGATAACTCGATATTTATTACACCAGCTAAATGGTGGCAAACGTATCATTTCGTCCGTTTATTCAATTGCCACTTTTTTCACAAAAACTGATCTTTGGAAACTTCGTTTTTCTGACATTTCCACTTTTTCGAAATTTTGACATTTTTGAAGTTCTCCAAAAGGTTTTTTCTTAGTTTGGCTCTTTTTTGGTGAAACGGACTGGTCCTTGGTTATCTTCAAAAATTGAAATGCAGAACTTGTTTCCTGAAACCAAAAAAGATAAAAAACACAACAAACGTTGCTCTAGAGCAACGTGTTTTTTAATCTTTCTTGGTTTCAGGGGACAAGATTCGTATTTCAATTTTTGAAGATACCCAAGGACCAGTCCGTTATTGCAAGAAAAAAAAGTTTCAGGGGACAAGTTCTGTATTTCAATTTTTGGCTCTTTTTCGAAATGTCGACTTTAATCTAGAAATTCGATCTACCCAGTTAGCGTAGCTTTTAAATGAAAATATATTCTAAGGAAAATACACATTACTTAGCCTTTGCCCATAAATTTTTCAAAATGATTGTTGCCCCTTCCCCCTCCCATCGCTTGAAGGAAATCCTACCTACGCCCATGATCGTATAAGTCTTAATATCTGGATTTCTTTATTTCGGAATTGAGAGTTACTTTCTAAGCTTCTTTTTTTTGAAATTTCGATTTTGTTGCCAAAAATTCCAAGTTTTCATTTCGAAAATTTACTTATGAAATGTCTAAACTGGTCTAAAGAATATCTGTTCAACATAAATCATGATTCATTTTATGTAAACTTTTTTTCCCAAAATTCTAAATTTACAGTTTCAATTTTAACTGTAAGTCGATTACGATTATTTTGTTTTATGTAAGTTGATAATAAATTCAAAATTTTGAGTTTTTTTTCAAACTTTGACTCTATTTTTGTCGAAAGTTCAGTTTAACTGTAAAATGTCGACCTTAATTTTGATTAAATTCTCGAAATTTCGAAGTTGAACTCCGAAATTTCGTTTTTCTTTTTCATCTCTGAAGATGGTAGCTTGGCCATCGAAACACGTTGTTCTGGTTTTTAATTTTTCTTAGTTTCAAGGGACAAGATTTGTATGTTAATTTTTAACAAGTTCGCGCTTTTTTGTTTCATTTGAATTCGGATTTAAATTGAAAATTATTTTCGATTTCGTTTGTCATAATTCCAGAAAAGTTCACACTTCCAATTACACTTGCTCCTAAAATTTTCATTGAAATTCGATAAAAATCGCAATTTCTAGTGCAATTTGTTTAATATAAATTATGGGTTTTTTAAAAAAATTACTAGAAAAATTAAAATTTCTCGAAGCGAAATCTAATCTGATAATATCTAACATTTGTTCAAACATCATAAAAATTTAATAATTTTGGTTATACTTTTTGTTAATATATATTTTACTAGCGCGACTTCGTCTGTAAATTTAAGTGAATAATTAGAATTTAACAGAAAAATTGTCCAAAACGAAAGAAAGTTTTTAAATTTCCTGAATTGATGGATCAATTTATTTGATTTAATGCTTTTATTTGTCTCTGCAATGGTGTTGCCGATCAAATATCCCTTATTTATAAAATTTTGTGTTACCGTTGCATTCTTTAAAATGCGGGAGATTTATTTCCAAATAGGGATTTACCAAAATATGGAAGAACCCATAAAATACGAGAGATCTGGCAACTATCACCGCAGAGAAGCCGAGAAGAGAGAGAGAGTTGCGCCCTGTTGCGTTATGACTCTGTTAAACTGCCACACGTCCTCTAAAAGAACCCTACCTGCAAAGTTATATTAATTTTTGACCCTCATCCTTAGATGACGCCGTCGTCGTGTTATCAATGCCACGTTTTGCATTTATTTACAGAGAAAACGAATCGTGCTATATGCGCGAGAGTAGAACATCGAGAAAGTGCGCGAAATCTGACAACACTGAAGCAGACAGTCAGAAAGACAAACACACTTTCGCATTTATATATTAGTAAGGATTAGTTTTGAATATTGAAGAATTTCACAAAACTTTTTTTTTTCGTGCAATAACGGACTGGTCCTTCGTTATCTTCAAAAATTCAAACACAAATCTTGTCCCCTGGAACCAAGAAAGATTAAAAAACACAACAAAGGCTGCTCTAACGCGTTTCGTTTGCCAAGCTATCATCTTCAGAGAGATACTGAGTTAAGCTTTAAAATATCAATTATTTGATAAATTACAGGTTTATAGTTTCAGTATTTATTATGTGTTTTTGAAAATCCTACCACAAACTCAAAATTTCAACTTTTTCACGAAATTTTGGGACTATTTTTTCGAAATTTCAATTTAAATGACAAATTTCCACCACAATTTCGATATTTCTGCGCCATTTCTAGGGTGAACTCTGCTCTGTAAATTCTGAGTTGTTGACTTTTTTTGTCACGGTTTCAAATGTATACTTCGAATTTCTATTTCTCCCCAAAGATGTGAATTGAGAACGAATCTTTATTATTCATTTAAAAGTTTTTCGAAATTTTGACCGTACTCGCGAAATTTTGACCGTAGTCCCGAAATTTCTAACTAAAGATTCATTTCTGATAAAAGTAATGGGCCACAATTGCCTATGCCTATTAGTTTCTAGACATAATCAACAATAATGATTGTTAATCACCAACATGTGAAGAATAAATTCATATTACGAGATTCACGCTCATTTTCTACCAAAAAGATGGCATACTTTTCAACTGTCATTGTCATTTGGCATTACAAGCGAGTCTTCCTGCAAGCGACAAATTCGCCATTTCGTTATCTATGTTCTCTATACTTCACAATCAGCTGACTAATGTCTAACGTAATTCGCTGGTTTGCATCGTTAATCAGCCGATAGACGATATAAAAATAAACGGTTGGGAACTCGCCGGTCAATTATTTCGCATTAGCGACGAAATCGTTCATTGTGTTAGTCGCTTTGGCGGTCACTTTTTGAATAATACAGTAATTTGAAATATCTGTGAATAATGGGCAAAGCGTATTTGCTCTGTTTAGTGTTAAGTTCTATTTTTATAGCTAATGAGGCCTTAGTGAGGTAAGTTAATCGATTAAACGAAGTAGAAGTTACGCCAGGTTAATCCTGCTGATTCATTTGTTATTGTTGTGCTTCATTTCAATCGATTTATTTCGACATTGGTTCTATGGTCCTTTTATTTAACTTTAATCTTTTATTTATGTTCTTTAAAAGTATTTCATTTCCATTTCTATCCTTAACTATCTCGATAAAAAAAAAACGTACACTGCTAATGATGGAAATACCAAATTGTTTTGTACGTGCGGATGCTTTTTCCTTTTGTTTAACCGGGTGCACCACAGATTTAATATCTGTCAATCTGTTTTTTTTCCTGTTGGTTTTTTTTTAAACAACTGAGGCCAACAACCCGTTTTTGGAAATAGTTGTTTTTTTTTGGCGATATAATCCGGCCGTTTCAAGTATTTTTCTTGACCAGAATTATATTTTAAGTTTTGCTGCAATCTTGTTTATAATTTTTTATTGCACAATATTCAAAAAGCACACATTTGTTTAGTAATTTGGTTTCTTTCTGAATGTATAGTCATTTTTTATTCTGATTGTAACTTCATTTCAATCGATTTATTTCGACATTGGTTCTATGGTCCTTTTATTTAACTTTAATCTTTGATTTATGTTCTTTAAAAGTATTTTATTTCTATTTTTATCCTTAACTATCTCAATAAAAAACGTACACTGCTAATGATGGAAATACCTAATTGTTTTGTACGTGCGAATGCTTTTTCCTTTTATTTGAGCGGATGCACCACAGATTTAATACCTGTCAATTTGTTTTTTTCTGTCGGTTTTTTTTAAAAACAGCTGAGGCCAACCACCCGTTTTTGGAAATAGTCTGTGTCATTTGTTATTGTTGTGCTTCATTTCAATCGATTTATTTCGACATTAGTTCTATGGTCTTTTTATTTAACTTTAATCTTTTATTTATGTTCTTTAAAAGTATTTCATTTCTATGTCTATCCTTAACTATCTCGATAAAACTGCTAATGATGGAAATACCTAATTGTTTTTTACGTGCGGATGCTTTTTCCTTTTGTTTGATCGGATGCACCACAGATTTAATATCTGTCAATTTGTTTTTTCCTTGTCGGTTTTTTTTTTAAAACAACTGAGGCCAACAACCCGTTTTTGGAAAGTCTGTGGAAATAGTTGTTTTTTGTTTTGCCGACAGTTTGAAGTATTTTTCTTGACCAGAATTATTTTTTAAGTTTTGCTGCAATCTTGTTTATAATTTTGTATTGCACAATATTTAAAAACCACACATTTGTTTAATAATTTGGTTTCTTTCTGAATGTATATTCATTTTTTATTCTGATTGTAACTCGACCGCTTACGAATTTTTCTTGACGGCTGTAATTAGTTGTGAAGTTAGCTTTAATTAGTTGTATAGTTTTTACCACAGAAAAATAGGTTTGTCTAGTCTTGGTTTCTCTGACATTAAAGGTATTCGTGTTTTACATTTCGCCCTAGTGAAAATCCATCACATTTTTTTCGTAATTTTGTTATGTTTTGTAAATAGTTGCTTGTGTTTCTAGATGTAATCCAACCAATGAGGCATTTTTCTTGATAATCGAAAATATCTCTTAAGTTTTTAATTGAGCCTATTGACAAAATTGTTTGATCCAATTCGATGGACGATTGAAATGGCCATATTAATGAAAAAATGTATCAGTAAACAGCACCAAGGTCCTCCCTGATGACTTCATTGACATTCCAAGATGTTTATCTATTCTTCATGGTTTATCTAATCGTATTAAAATAATACGTAGTGTGCATTTATACCGTGTGAACAAAAAGTTTTCTAATTTTGTGCGCTGCTGCCATTTTTTGTTATGTTTACGTTTGTTCCTTACTTGATCGCAAACAGGTGAACAAACATAACCTTAAAACAATATTTTATTGATTTGATGTTACAATGGAAGAAAAATCTTTTATTGAATCCAACGAAAAGCCCAAAAAATAAATCGTGAATGGATCTCTTCTATTCCTGATAGTACGTCAAGGTTAAATGTTAATTTGGTGAGTACGAATCAAGTAGAGAAAAATGACAGCAGCACACTACATCAGAAAACTTTTTGTACATTTGATCTACAGAATATCGTTTACAAAGTTTATTTTGAAGTTTGACGGATTAGAAATGTTCCCATTGTTCTCAAATTACGTGTTAGTTGCAAGTAAATTAAATATTAACTAAGATATTGCAATGCTTACACAATTGCGGCACTGACTAGTATAGAAATCATCTTGTTAAGAACTATCAGTGTCAACACTGACGTCACGGGGGCCATTTTGATGGTAGTATCTTAGTTAAAAGCTGTTGCGTCAACACTGACGTCATGGTGGCCATTTTTGTGCCAGTTTTCATCTAGCCATTTCTGCTTTTTTTGAAACTGTTTCGCCTTAAAAAGCAACATTGGGGTTTTATTTAAAATGTCCGTCATTTTCTTAAAATCTTAGTTTCTCGAAAAAGTCGTCTTTTTTTTGCGTAAAATTTAAATTTCTTACAACTTTTAGTGGAACCTTTCTGTTTTGTCAATACTTCTTGGGGTTCATGGAGTGTATTTTGGAAATTGAGTCTTTAAGTCGGAATTTTAAGGACAAAATTAAGAATGTGAAGTATAGAAACTTCAAATTTCGGGAAAAAAGTAAAAATTCCGGCAAATTTTAGGGGTTTTACTTTTTAAATCAGAATGTTTCTTCTAAATTTCAATCTTTTTTTGAAATAAAAACAGATCTGAATTTTTATCGAAATAGTATGTATTTTCTTTGATTATTGAGTTTAGTACGTTTAATTTTCATCTCAAAATTTTGACTCATACTCGAGAATTTCCGAAAAAAGTCGGAAGCTTGAGACTAAACGTTAAAATTCGACTTGGCGTTGAAATATTGAATAAAAAGAGTAAAAATTTGAATTAATATGTGCTTCAAACTGTAGAACTAATTGGAAAATTGAGAAAAAATTCGAAGTTTTTAAACAAATTTAATTTATCCATCGATTTTAATTTTCTTATGGAAATTTCGTCTAATATCACAACATTTTAAATTAATACTATTTATAGCTATTGAAAACTGGTTACAACGCATTTACAGTTAGTGTAAGTTGCGATAAGTTTATGTTATGAATCAGAGATGGCGCTGTACACGAACCCATTACAATTCGTGAATGGTGTCAATATTTTAGTCTATATTCTGCCTATTGGAGGGGGGAATAGGTTCAATATTTTAGTAAAATATTTAATACGCTTGCACATAGGTTTTGTTGCTTCACGATAAAGCCCTGCGTCTGTTTCCGAGTGAAATCTACGCGAAAAACCGCCAAAGACGGGCCATAATCAAGAGATACAGCACCAGCTATTAAAAACTGGTTACAACGTATTTACAGTTAGTGTAAATTGCGATAAGTTTATGTTATGAATCAGAGATGGCGCTGTACACGAACCCCTTACAAAACATTTTTTCGTGAATAGGTTCAATATTTTGGTCTATATTCTGCTATTCGAGGCCGAGACAAAGCCAACAAAGCAAATATCATGAAAATTCGTCCAATCGTTCTGGAGTTATATATAACTGGTGTAACTAACACGACTTTGTTTTATATATCGATTGTTTTATATATCGATTATATTATGTAGATTATTAAAAAAGAAAGAATTTCTTCTTAAGCGGCCAAAAACAAAGGTCTTCATCTCCAAATAGTAGTTCAGTTTCAGTTGCTAACGTAAATTGTTGGCTAAAAAATAAGATTTTCAGCTTCTGTTTCAAAATACGGGAGATTGCTCCTTAAATACGGATTTACGGAAAACAGTATTTTTTTTTAACCAAAATATGGGAGAACCCCTAAAATACGGGAGATCTGGCAATTCTAGCCCCCAAAATTCAAGGGTTTGGGGCAGCTCTAAAGATTCCATGATTTGGCACCACTATTATTTGACCATTTTCTTATAGGGTACCCTTACATAAGGATAAAACGGTCAGGAGAACCCTCCAAGAAGTGGATACGCACGTGCAACAAGTTAGGTACCGTTATGGATCTGAACCAACTCCGGAACCTCTCTCAAATTACTTAGACGTATGACAATTCATTTTATTTCTAATATCAACGTACGCGAGATTAAAATGTTTTTTAGGCTCAATACTTCGGACCTATTTCCATTGGTACCCCACCGCAATCCTTCAAAGTGATTTTTGACACGGGTTCCTCGAACTTGTGGGTACCATCTAAGAAATGTCACTTCACCAACATCGCTTGCTGTAAGTGCTCAAGTCGTGGTAAAAATGATATCTAAAATGGTTGTTTTCAGTGATGCACAACAAATACAACTCGAAAAAATCTAGTACCTACAAGGCCAATGGTACTTCCTTCGCTATTCAGTATGGAACTGGCAGCTTGAGCGGATTTCTGTCAACTGATGTCGTCAACGTAAGCATTTTTGCCTCTAGGCTTCTCGTTTTGGACTTTTGGAGCTAGATTTAACAACATTCTGATTAAATCTGATTAGCAAAGGTTAAATCTG
This sequence comes from Dastarcus helophoroides, assembly GCA_028583605.1. Taxonomy (NCBI): domain Eukaryota; kingdom Metazoa; phylum Arthropoda; class Insecta; order Coleoptera; family Bothrideridae; genus Dastarcus; species Dastarcus helophoroides. The sequence continues at coordinate 15,328,025 of CM053329.1, forward strand.
AATAGTAAAGGTTAAATCTGAATGTTAAATCAACATCCAGATATTGTTAAGCTTCTGGAAGTTTAATGTTAACTCTGATGTTGTATAATAAGGCTACTGTTTAATTTTGAGAGTCTCAATATCAAAAAGTCAGTCTAGTCAGTCTAGAAGCTTGAAAGCTTGATCCTTGAGTTACTACTCATTCGATACTTCGAATGAATTTTAAAGTTTTAACAGGAGGCAGGTCTAACGACGTCCAGGACCAAGAACTTATGTAAGCAAGCACCAAATTGAATAGCTTTCATTTAATGCTTAAACCTCTGGTTTTAAACGTTGTTTTACCTGCCTCATGCTTCATCCTTTTAACTTTCCAGAAGCTTGAAAGCTTGATCTTGCCTAGAGACAAGCAAATTTGAGGCTTCTGAAAGTATGGCAGGTTATACGACGTTCAGAACCAAAAAGTTGCATGAGTAGCAAATTGATTAGTTTGAATTTGGTGCCCACTTACGTCTCTGGTTCTAAATGTTGTATCCCCGTCCCATGCTCCATCTTCTTAACTTTCTAGCAGCTTGAAGCCACGTCAAATTTTAAACTTATAAACCCTTCAGGTTAAACGATTTTCAGAACCGGCATCAAATTAAATAACTTGGCTATTACTTAAGATGTTGGTTCTGAACTTCACTTTTGGTATTCTGAAAATCATTATTCTCGTCAGTAGTACTCCATTATTACACTCCATCAGTAACACTCTACCATTAGTACTCCATCAGTAACACTCCACCAATAGTATTCCATCAGTAACACTCCACCAGTAGTACTCCATCAGTAACACTCCACCAGTAGTACTCCATCGGTCCATTATTAGTACATATTTAGCATCTTAGATGAGAAACCAGGTGCCAAATTCGAGGGACCTCGAGACAAAAACTTTGTAGCAATTATCTGCAACTGCCAACTGACCGATTTGATTCCAGGTTGGTGGATTAGATGTCAAAGACCAAACTTTCGCCGAAGCCATCAGTGAACCAGGTATGGTCTTCGTAGCGGCCAAATTCGACGGTATCCTCGGTTTGGCCTTCAGCAGAATCTCAGTCGATGGAGTGAAACCCGTCTTCTACAACATGGTCGACCAAGGTCTCGTTCCAGAACCTGTATTTTCCTTCTATTTGAACAGGTACGTCGAATAATAGCAGAGTTCGCCTTTGGTTTGATTGACATACTGAGTTACCGTGCTTGTTGCTTTTTTGCATGAAGTCGTTTACGACTTGATCGTTAACGTGTCCAGGCGATCAAACTACAGTGAAAACCTCAGATATGTCCTCGCAAAACCTAGATGTGACCTCGTAAAACCTAGATGTGACCTCGTAAAACCTAGATATGACCTCACATGAGGTGCACTTAACTAGTTGAACGTTATAGTTAAGAAATGCAATCAAATTGTTGTTGAATACGAAAAAAGTAGAAATCTTGAGTTTAATAATTTCTGTTTGATTGATTTGATGAATTCACAGTTGACATTTCTTTGAATTCATCAAATCAATCAAACACAAGTTATTTAAACTCAAGATATCTACTTTTTTCGTATCCAACAACAATACTGGGGAAAAAGTTGAAATTTCGAGTTCAGGTTTTTTGGATTTTTTTACCAACTATCGAGCGGCTGCGTTTAAAGTTGTTCTTTGGAGTTTTTTCCCTAATATTTAAAATTTTAAAGTCGAAAAAGTTAAAATTTCGAGAAAAATAGTTGAAATTTGGGGTTCCTTAACGAAAGGAAAGTTGCTTGTTGCTTTTTGGTTTTATCAACGACTTGCAAATTCCCAAAATAAACTGTTGATTATTTTAAGTTCCTTTTGGTGGATGATTCATTTGAAGGTAGCGTTTCTCCTCTTGGGTATGTAATTATGTATATTATGAAATGAATCAGTTTGTGCTAATAGATTAGTAAGCAAATTCTTGGCGCGCCAAGCTGCAGATAACAGAGCTATATTATTTAAACAAAGTAGCTTCTTCAAGACTATTATAAACGTTTGTAGCGTATTGTTTATATTGTCATTTAAAGAATAATATTTATATCCTGGCTAAATGTTTTGCTGTTCTGTTTAATCAATAATAATTGAATTTGATCTAAAGTGTTTTGTCGGATGTTATAAACTCGCACGCAATTATTTTGGGCAAATATTACTTCGTTTATAATTAAAAATAATCCATTCTCTTGATTACTTGTTTGTAGATATGGGATTCAATAGGTTATCATAACAACTGCTTATCACATTTTCTATATTTTTGTTCCATTATACATAATTATCTTAACCAAAGCCAAAGAGTATTGGAATGTTTGCTGTTTTCTTGATTTTAAAGTCTAAACCTTTACGATAACGAAGGCTTCCACGGCCAGAGTCAGTACAGGATATACTTCTTCCGGGATTGGACCGTGTCAAAGAACTACTAAAAGTGTTCGACGTTTCGCCCACCATCGTTGGGGGCTTCTTCAGGAACAAAGAAAAGAAACACTATACAGTAACTAGGGGAGCTTTTGGGGGCTTAAGCCCCTCCCCCCTGGCCATAGCTCACTTCACATATTTGAAAGTAAATTGAAGTAATATGAAAAATCAAATTCTGTTTGTAAAAGTTGAATTTTCTCAAAATTATGATTTTTTTTTTGAAATTTTCGGTTTCTTAAGAATTCTCACTTTTTTTTTTAAATTTCGACCTTTCATCATCAAAATTTTGACTTTTTCTCGAAGTTGACTTCAGAATTTGAATGCTTTCAAATGTTCGACTTTTTTTTCACTTTCGATCTTTTTTCAAAATTTTTACTTTTCCTTGAAACTTCGAATATTTGTAAATATAATTTTTTGGAAAATTCTCCTTTTCCTGAAAATGCCACTTATTTCAGAAGAATGTGAGTTTTTAAGTGACGAATTTTTCAAATTTTGAACGAATTATATAAAATGACTTGGAGAAAATTTTGACCCCCTGGCCCTAGCTTACTTCGCATATTTGAAAGTAAATTGAAATAATATAAAAAATCAATTTTTTTGTAAAAGTTTGATTTTCTCAAAATTATGATTTTTTTTTTGTGTAATTTTCGATTTCTCAAGAATTCTCACCTTTTTTTTTTTTTTTGAAAATTTCGACCCTTTATTATCAAAATTTCGACTTTTTCTCGAAGTTGACTTCAGAATTTGAATGCTTTCAAATGTTCGACTTTTTTTTTTAATTACGATCTTTTTTCAAAATTTTTACTTTTTCTTGAAACTTCGAATATTTGTAAATATAATTTTTTTAAAAATTCTCCTTTTCCTGAAAATGCCACTTATTTCTGAAGAATGTAAATTTTTAAATTACGAATTTTTTAAATTTTGGACGAATTATATAAAATGACTTTTGATTTTTTTTTAATTTCCAATTCTTTGAAAATTTTGACACAATATTTTCACCTTTTCTTAAGCTTTCGATTTATTTTCAAAAATGTTCACTTTGCAAATTCGATTTTTTGATAAAATTCGATTTATCTGAAAAACTATACAATATTTGTTATCCAAAGTGGCCTTAAAATATCAAATAAAATCCAAAAATGCAAAAACAAATAGGGTGTCTCATTTAAAATAACGAAGTTGGTGTCAACTTCCGGTATAACAGCAAGTACAACAACTTTTCGAATATTTTAGTTGCGTTGTCCCCTTCGACTTTGCTAAGTTGTTAAATTTTCAAATTTTTTAGATAAGTATTCTGTCAGATATCGATCGCGGCGATTCCCGGTGGGACACACTGTATATATTTTTTAAACGTATTTCATATTTCAATTTTCGAAATTTTCAGTTGTAAAATTGAAATATAAAGTTAAAAAATATTTTTTTTTTAGAAATTCGATTTGTAAGTCTCGAAAAACAAATAAAAATTTTACATGAAAACTACGAATTTTAGGAAAATTGAAAAAAAATTCAAATTTTATTAAAAAAATGTTGAAAAGTTCAATTTTCCTTTCTGCTTAAATTTTAAGTTTAAAATTAAAATGTCATTTCTAATTTTATTTTACTTAAAAGTGCATTTAAAAACGGTTTCTATTTTTCGTAGAATTTTTGAGTTTATTTTCGAAATTTCTATTTTGCTCAAACTTTTTTTGCACAAATTATGAATTTTTTAATATTTTCCCAGTCATTTCAATATTACGCTTTCAATTCTACGTTGTTGCTAAAGTTTCGAGTCCTTGTCAGCGAGGTAATTTTTTCATAAAATAAGATTTTTCTTGAAATTTCGATTTTTTTTTTTCAGAAAATTTTAAGATTTAGTTTCAAGTGGATAATTACAAAGTATTCTCGCCCTTGATAGTTTTTTGGATGCGCTCCTGATATTATATGCAACGTTGGCCTTAAGGGCAAACCAGCGAAGAGGGGGGGAGCAAAGGGGGTCCGATGACTTGGTGTTGATTAGTTCGTGAATTACGAAAACTTTCTTTTTTCTTGAAATTTAATGTCAAAGTTCAGGTTTTTTATGTAACTTTAACTCGAAATTGGTGCTTCTTTTCTGAAAATTCCATGTTTAGATTTTCAATTGGAAAATTCTAAATATTGACTTTTTTCAACTTAAACTTGGAAAATAATCGATTTTGAAATGTCAGTTTTAAATTCGCAATTTAAAACGTCAGATTCTTTTGAAACATTTTCAGGCGAAGGCGAAATTTTCAATAAATTCGAAGGTTCGAGAAATCGTAATTTTGAAGAATGGTTGAAATTTTCAAAAAAAGTGGAAATTTTGAGGCAGTCGAAATTTTAAATAAATCAAAACTTCGAGGCAAAGTCGAAATTTTCATAAAACGTGGAAATTCTGAGAAAAACATTAAAAATATCAAAAAGAGTCGAAATGTGGCAAGTCTAACTTCTCGAAAAAAGTCGACATTTTTAAAAAGAAATGAACATTTTTTTCAAAAAAGGGACCAATTTACATAAAAGTTGCGACTTCTGAAAATTGCCTGTTTGGATTTTCAATTGGAAAATTCCAAATTTTGACTTTTTTCAGCTTAAACTTGAAAAATACTCGATTTTGAAATGTCAGTTTTAAATTCGCATTTTAAAACGTCAGATTCTTTTAAAACATTTTCAGGCGAAGGCGAATTTTTCAAAAAATTCGAAGGTTCGAGAAATCGTAATTTTGAAGGTTGAAATTTTCAAAAAAAATGGAAATTTTGAGAGTCAAAATTTTAAATAAATCAAAATTTCGAGGCAAAGTCGAAATTTTCATAAAACGTGGAAATTCTGAGAAAAACATTAAAAATATGAAAGAGTCGAAATTTGGCAAATCTAACTTCTCGAAAAAAGTCAACATTTTTAAAAAGAAACGAACATTTTTTTTCAAAAAAGGGACTAATTTACATAAAAGTTGCGACTTCTGAAAATTGCATCTTTGGATTTTCAATTGGAAAATTCTAAATTTTGACTTTTTTCAGCTTAAACTTGAAAAATACTCGATTTTGAAATGTCAGTTTTAAATTCGCAATTTAAAACGTCAGATTCTGTTAAAACATTTTCAGGCGAAGGCAAATTTTTCAAAAAATTCGAAGGTTCGAGAAATCGTAATTTTGAAGGTTGAAATTTTCAAAAAAACTGGAAATTTTGAGAGACAGTCAAAATTTTAAATAAATCAAAACTTCGAGGCAAAGTCGAAATTTTCATAAAACGTGGAAATTCTGAGAAAAACATTAAAAATATGAAAAAGAGTCGAAATTTGGCAAATCTAACTTCTCGAAAAAAGTCGACATTTTTAAAAAGAAACGAACATTTTTTTCAAAAAAGGGACTAATTTACATAAAAGTTGCGACTTCTGAAAATTGCCTGTTTGGATTTTCAATTGGAAAATTCTAAATTTTGACTTTTTTCAGCTTAAACTTGAAAAATACTCGATTTTGAAATGTCAGTTTTAAATTCGCAATTTAAAACGTCAGATTCTGTTAAAACATTTTCAGGCGAAGGCAAATTTTTCAAAAAATTCGAAGGTTCGAGAAATCGTAATTTTGAAGAAAGGTTGAAATTTTCAAAAAAACTGGAAATTTTGAAGACAGTCAAAATTTTAAATAAATCAAAACTTCGAGGCAAAGCCGAAATTTTCCTAAAACGTGGAAATTCTGAGAAAAACATTAAAAATATGAAAGAGTCGAAATTTGACAAATCTAACTTCTCGAAAAAAGTCGACATTTTTAAAAAGAAACGAACATTTTTTTCAAAAAAAGGGACTAATTTACATAAAAGTTGCGACTTCTGAAAATTGCATGTTTGGATTTTCAATTGGAAAATTCTAAATTTTGACTTTTTTCAGCTTAAACTTGAAAAATACTCGATTTTGAAATATCAGTTTTAAATTTGCAATTTAAAACGTCAGATTCTATTAAAACATTTTCAGGCGAAGGCAAATTTTTCAAAAAATTCGAAGGTTCGAGAAAAAATCGTAATTTTGAAGAAAGGTTGAAATTTTCAAAAACAGTGGAAATTTTGAGAAACGGTCGAACTTTTAAATAAATCAAAACTTCGAGGCAAAGTCGAAATTTTCATAAAACGTGGAAGTTCTGAGAAAAACATCAAAACATCAAAATTTGGCAAATCTAACTGCTCGGAAAAACTAGACATTTTTAAAAAGAAACGAACATTTTCTTTAAAAAAGGGACTAATTTACATAAAAGTTGCGACTTCTGAAAATTGCATGTTTGGATTTTCAATTGGAAAATTCTAAATTTTGACGTTTTTCAGCTTAAACTTGAAAAATACTCGATTTTGAAATGTCAGTTTTGAATTCGCAATTTAAAACGTCAGATTCTTTTAAAACATTTTCAGGCGAAGGCGAAATTTTTCAAAAAATTCGAAGGTTCGAAAAATCGTAATTTTTGAAGGTTGAAATTTTCAAAAAAAGTGGAAATTTTGAGACAGTCAAAGTTTTAAATAAATCAAAACTTCGAGGCAAAGTCAAAATTTTCATAAAACGTGGAAATTCTGAGAAAAACATTAAAAATATCAAAAAGAGTCGAAATTTGGCAAATCTAACTTCTCGAAAAAAGTCGACATTTTTAAAAAGAAACGAACATTTTTTTTCAAAAAAGGGACTAATTTACATAAAAGTTGCGACTTCGAAAAAGTCGAAATTTGAAAAAAAAATAGAATCAAATTTTTCAAAAAAGGCAGAATTTTGAAAAATAGTAAAACTTTTCAACGAATGTCGAGATTTCTAAAAAAAGTGGAAATTTTGCCAAAATGTCGGAAGTTTTCGAAAATATATTTCAAAATAATCGAATTTACAAAAAAAGATAAATTTTAAACGAATCGAAATTTGGTGTCAAAATTTTCAAAATTCTAAAATCCGAATTTCTAGAAAAATTCGAAATTTTAAAAAGTCAACACTTTGGGGAAAACAGCGAAACTGCGAAAACGTTAAAGTAGATAAGCTAAATTTTGGAAAAAGTGGAAATTTCTAAAAGAAACTGAATAATTCGAAATTCGAAATTTTCATAATGCATCGAAATATTCAAAAAAGTCGAAATTTTGAAAGAAAAATGAAAATAGAAATTTTCAAAAAGGTCATTTGCAGAAAGTCAACATTTTGAGAAAAAGTCAAAATCCTGAAAAAAGTGGAGATTTTCAAAATATTTAGATTTTCAAAAATAGTTGAAATTTTTAGTCAGATCTACAAAAAAGTCAAAATCTTTAACCAAAATCTGAAATGAAGATATCAATAGGAAGGGGTATTTTTTAAAAAAGTCAAAATTTTCAAAAATAAGTCTAGAATTTGAGAAAGTCAAAAGTTTTCAAAAAATTCTCATAACTTTGAACTAAAGTCATGCTATTTAGAGAAAATTTTAAAAGTGAGTTCCAATTTTTAAAAAAGTTGAAATTTCGGAAAAAGCGGAAAAAGTCGAAATTTCCAAAATTAAGTTAAAATTTCGAGAAAAAGTCGAAATTTTGGCACCCGATTCAAACACGAGTGAAAATTTCGAGAAAAAGTCGAAATTTTGGCACCCGATTCAAACACGAGTGAAAATTTCGAGAAAAAGTTGAAATTTTGAACTAAGTGGATATTTTAAAATGTCGAAATTGTTAGCAAAAAAAATCGAAATTTTTAAAGTGGAAATTTTTTTGAAAGTCGTAATTTTTCAATAAGAATCGATTTCTTCCAAAAAACACTACTGCTTTAGAAGAATCAATCAATCTTTTGAGGTCGATCATGCACGAAGTGAATATTCTTAGTATATAAGGGTTAATTTTAGGATTTGGTGTTAGTATCCCTCTGAAGATGATAGCTTGGCTATCGAAACGCGTTGTTGTGTTTTTTAATCTTTCTTGGTTTCAATTTTTGAAGATAACCAAGGATCAATCCGTTTCACCACAATACAAATCTTGTTCCCTGAAACCAAGAAATATTAAAAATTACAACGATAGTTGCTTTAACGCGTTTTGATAACCAAGTTATCATCTTCAGGAGAGACACAGGATATAAGACAAGATTTGTATATCAATTATACCACCAAAATCATCAATTACTATAATTTTTTTTAGAGACCCCAACGCGTCTCCTGGTGGCGAAATGATCCTCGGTGGATCCGACCCTAAACTCTACAACGGCAACTTCACCTACGTACAAGTCGACAGACAGGCCTATTGGCAATTCAAAATGGACGCCGTCAAAATAGGTTCTCAGAGCTTCTGCAACGGTGGCTGCGAAGCCATCGCCGACACCGGCACCAGTCTCATCGCCGGACCTTCGGCCGAAGTCAAAGCCATCAACGAAGCCATCGGAGGCACGCCGATCCCTGGTGGAGAATACCTAGTAGATTGTAAACTCATCCCTCAGTTGCCAACCATCGACTTCGTAATTGGCGGCCAGACATTCACCTTGGAAGGCAAAGACTACATACTTCAAGTAAGTATTGAGATCTTTGAATGACGGTCATTAGACTTGATGTTGGGTTGAAGTCCAAAAGCTTCTTCGTTAGCTTATCGTTAATTAATGGAAAATACGTATTTCGCCATCTGGGGGTTAGCATTATTAGGGGAACTAATTTCATCTTATTGGAAGTGATGTGTAGTAAGTTGTTTTGTTTTTTTTTTTTGTTAATTAGACGGAGGAAAGTTGATCAAATCATTTAGGAAATTGTTTCAGACTTAATTGTTCTCGGGATGTTTTTTTTTAAATTTTATAGAAGGTGTATAATTGGATTGGGGAAAATCCAGTACAAGAATTTGAACTTGACAGATGCAGCTTGAAAGTGCATTTAAATATCATCTATTTGCTATACAAACTCTTATACAGTCGTTCATCTGAATAAAATGACTAGTTAGAGAAAAAAAATCATTGATCATAGGTTAGTTAACCAAAACTGGTCAAATATTTAATTAATATTTTATCAATGGTCATATTCCACAAAAATATTGTGACTTGTTTTGTATTTATTGGTGAGTTAGGGTAGTAATTCTCGTTTTCTTTTTAGGTTACCTCCCTGGGCCGCACCACTTGCCTTTCTGGCTTCATTGGTATGGATATTCCCCCACCAAATGGCCCCCTATGGATCTTGGGAGATGTTTTCATCGGTAGATACTATACCGAATTCGATTTAGGCAACAGTAGATTAGGTTTTGCGGAGGCTGCTTAAATAAATTAGAGGCTGATTAGAATGTAGTTGAACAAATTAAAATTTAATTCGTATGTTTTTAATGAAATTTTAACAATTGACATTTGCCTTTCTCAAATAAATATTTTCTTTCAATTTTTTTTTTAATTACAATCCACTAGTTACATCCTCGAATCCACCCAGTAACTATGCAGCAATGCTGACCTTGAAGACGCACACCTGCATTCAACGTCAGCATCCAAAATCTATAAAAAAAGACGACTTTCCTTCCCTCGAAGATTGTGTTATGACCACCGTTAGTGTTAAGTTAATAAATGTAGAAAAGACAATAATAATACAATCCAATAAAGTCTTCAGGCGCGCTTGTGAAGTGTTTCCGCAAGTTTTTAAAAACCCTTTTTCTCGACCACGAACGAAAACTCACTCACAAATAGGATTCCCATCATTCAGTTACTAGAGGTTCTCAATATAAATAATACTTTTCAAACATGGTTTTTTAAAATAATTTGATGACCAAGAAAAAGTCACCAGGTTGTAATTGTCAAGGAAAATTTCATTCAGTAACGAATTCCATAATTTGGAAGTTTTTACAAAAAAAAAGTAGACTGTGTGCCTCAAGAAGAGGGTATTGAATCTATCAGTTCCTGTGATCGTCTCCCATAAAAATACTTGTAGAAAGAGACAAGTCACCAACTATGCTCCAGTGAGAGATCAAATTCTCATCACTAATTAGGCGATTCGTCCTATCAATTGAACTGAAGAGTCAAAGTGTGCTTTTCAGCTGAACTCCAAACATGCGAACAGTCTTATTTCTAGGTAACCCACCTCAAATCCAGCCTAACTAAAGATTTATAGTGAGCAGCTAATGACATGCGAAATACTTTTTAGCTCGAACAATAAAACCTAGTTTTTGAGAGGAGACTTGGCAGTGGCTTTTAAAAAAATGTCCATTTGAAAGACTATGACATAAAACGCCGGAGTTATATGCACCATTTATTTCTGTAGTTTTTGAGAGGAGACTTGGCAGTGGCTTTTAAAAAAATGTCCATTTGAAAGACTATGAAATAAAACGCCGGAGTTATATGCACCATTTATTTCTGTATAAATGCATAACATTCAAAGTTTTCGCAAGAATCACAAAAAAAAACGATTGCATAAATTAATTCTGTCATCCTATGTGTAAATAAAAATCTTACATTCGAAATAACTATCTTATGTACACAAGTATAATAAATTATTAATAAAGACTTAACTTATACCTTTTGAGGGTTGTTTATCGAACTACTAGACGTAACTTTCTTACTATGTTTGAATTTCCTAACGTATGCTTCAATAAGGTTCTTGATTTTCGTCGGATTAATCTCCCCTGATTTATTGTGGCAGATCTAAAACAATCAAACGATACAAACCGCTCTAAAATGTTAGTGCTTGACAGTACTTATAAGTCCCAATTAATCTAATTTCTGTGCCTATTACTTTTTATTGACAATTAGACTTCTCAGAACATAAAAGTACCTTAATATCTGTACATTAGAGGCAAACTATGTTCGACTTTTCCCAAAAGGAGTTATGTCTCTTAGAAAAACATCATCATTAATTTGTATGCAGTTTTATTGGCTTTTTCTTCGCCGGTCACTACTTTCACAATCCTAAATTTCAGTACCTTCTATTAAGGAATGGCAATCATCATTAATTTGATATCTGCAGCATTGGGTTATCCAAATAAAGAGCAAATTTAGGCTATTTTGGAAAATGTAAGTCCGGGTTTACCCCATACTTAAAACTGTGCTAAGTGACTTTAATTTTGTTTATCAAAATAATGATTCTTATAACTTAACTGGGGTACAAATTTAGGGTCCTTCTGTGTTCCAACAAGTTAAATTGGCAATACATGCAACGAAATTAAATAAAAACCGTTTTTACTGTTGGGCCTTAACCCTGTCACTGCTGCACACGTATATATACGTTATCAAAAGGCAGTAATCTCCGCGCTTCTTACGGATATTTAAGTTTTTAGCGAAAAAAATTAATACTGAAAACGAAAAATACGCACAAGAGTGACATGCGTACCATTATAGTGAAATGTTGGTGTTACCCACGTAAAACGACATTCCTACACAAAATAATTCAGCAGAGGACGGTTGCCTAGGAATTTTGAATTCAGCAGTGAAAGGGTTAAAACCAATTTTACCTTAGGGACAGCTCGTCTCAAAATATCCTTGTATTCTTCCTTCGTAATCCGCTTCTTGTTGTAATGTGGCTTCAATACCAATTTAACCTCCTCCACGACTCGTTCCTGCCTGTTCAGCTTTTTCAAAAACTGAAAGACAATGGTCAGTCAAAATTAATAAACTGGGAACAACATCGAGTACTCACTTTATCTTTCACCTGCATTTCAACAGCAGAATTCGGGAGTTCATCCAGAATTTTCAAGTGGTCCTCATCTATTTTGACCCCAACTTGTTTAGTACCTAGAAGGGAAAAAAAGTTTTAGGAAAAAATTGACATAAACTAACTTGAAAGCGGAAATTTTCGGAATAATATCGAAGAGAATAATATTTATGAATGAAAAATTTCAAATTTAAAACAAATAGTAAAAAAATTTAAGCCAAAGCTTGAAATTTTGGGAAAAAGTTGAGGTAATGAAAAACTTGAAATCTGTAAAAGTTTTCACACAATTTTGCAAGGTAATTGATAGTGACTAATTTTGTAAAGAATCTTTCAGTTTTTTCTTCAAAAAATTCGTCTTTCATTAGGTTTATAATGTTTAAACTAGTTTTTTTGGCGCCAAACCTGCTGAAACTGAAACTTCAATTGGTCTTTATTTACAACTTTAAATTTCAAGAAATTTTTCATTCATAACATTTCGTTTCCCAAGATTTCGATTTATTTGCGAAGATATTCATCTTAAATTTGGAATTTTTCCCTCCCCTAATTTGAGAATTTTAATAAATAATTTTCATAACTATTAAATTTTATTATTGATAAAAAGCAACAGATATTAAAAATTCCATAATGTTTCGATAAATATTTGCTAACACCGGACCAGGTTTCGCATTACTGCATCATCAACGGTCATACTTTGTTGGAAATGTCAATAAATAATTTTAGCAAAATCTAAATATCGAACTTAAAAAAGGTTCTAAATGAAATTTAGTTTCTGTGGGCCTATTTTGGAGTACGCGCCAAATATTCGCTATTACCCACCTTTGGATTTCCCGGGGCCGCTAACCTTCTTCCCAAATTTGGGCTTCTCCACGTTCTTCTTAATTTTATTGAACGGCGACCCAAACAGCGCGTCGAAGGCGTTTTGCACTTTGGTGGACGATTTGGCGACGTTGGCACCCTTACTCTTGCCGCTCTTCATGCCGTTCTCCGCGGGCGGTTCAAATAGATCCTCATAGTCGCTGGATCCGGGCGAATAGGGCGAATCCAGGTCCATTCCCGATGCGTCGTTGATGTCATTGGAGGTGGTTTTCCTGATAATGTTCTTCGATGGCATCGGTTTGATGGGAGTGGATTTGATGGCCTGTTTGTTGGGGGAGATTTTCACTGGGCTGGATTTAACGTTTGGTAGGACGATTCTCTGCGGTATCGATGAGGCGACCGTGCTGAGAATCGTCGAGCTGAGGATGTTGATCCTGGATTGGGACGAATTTGAAGGAACTGGGGTCGATGTTATCATCGAAGTTGGTGCGGTGGCGAATGGAGTGGTTTGAGCGACCGGTTTGGTGGTGAAATTGTTGGCTTGTGGTTGGATTATTTGGTTGATGACCACGCTAATGGCGTTGCGTTCCGGGGATTTGGTCACATTCGAGTCTGGAGTAGCGTGAATACTGCTTTGGGAGTCCGCCGGTTGAATATCCGGCACTGGTGGTGTTAAAGATTTTCTAGTTTCCAAAGTTTGAGCTGCGTTTGTGCTTTCGTCCAGCGTTGAACGATTTTCAATGATGCTGTCATCGAGATTGATTTCTTCGAGCGTGCTACTCGTTTGAACCGGAGGTAGAGCTTCTGGTGTAGGCGATCTCGATTTCGTCGGTTCAAACGGATCGTAGGCATCCGGGGAACTAGGTGGGGACGTTGGCGGCTCTGGAGGTGTGTTTGGTCCTTTGTGTATCGCATCTTGCAACCTTTGATCCGCAGGAGGTTCAACTTCGCTTTCATCCAAGTCGTCTTCGTGGTCGTGCAAGGGATTGGTTATGGCACGCAACTGAGGTTGCTTCGAAGGCAGTGTGAACTTAATTTGAGGTTCGGGAGGTGTCTTGGGGCCGGTAGTATACACCGGAATAATTCGTTCCGGACTGGCCACCTGTTGAGACGAATCACACAGACCCATGTCGACCGTCACCATATCGTTAGTTTCCGCGTGGTCACTATCACTCAAAACTATAATATCTTTAGGTGAAGGAGTCAATTCTTTAAAAGGTGATCTGTCCAAGTCGATTATCGCCACCGGTTTAACTCCAGCGAGCTCTAAATTCCTCTTGCGTTTGGCCGCACGTTTTTCCTTCTTCTTCTTAGCAGCCGCCGCTTCTTCTTCCCTTCGTTTCCTAGCGGCGGCTTCCCTATCGCCATCCTTGTTAAAACTCACGCTAACTAAAATGTTATCACCTGAAGCGAAGACTTCCTTCGAAGGCGGTGGCGTCCGATCGCTCCTACGCCTTCTCCTCCCGCTATCCGACCGCTTCTCTTTCTTCTTCTTCTCCTTCCTTTTCTTATTGGCGTCATTCGGTAGGATAACGGTTAGATTTCTAGGTTGAACAGCGCTCTCGAGTCGCCGCGGCGGCGTCCACGACGGCGTCAGCGGCCTTAGAATCTCAGGAGTCCGCGACCCCGACGGAGAAGGCGACCACTCTCTCCGCTCCCAATCCCGCCTCCTCCTCGGCGAAATACTCTTCGTCTTCCTCCGATTCCGACTCCTAGACCTCTTCCTCTTCCCTTTGGACCGCGTCCGCTCGCGCTTCTTCTTGCTGGATTGACTCGTCGAACGTCCTCCTCTTCCTCGGTCGAGAACCGGATCTCTTCCTCTTGGGGGTTCTGGATTTGGTTCGCGACCTGGATCTGGATCTGCTTGGGGATTTTCGCTCCTTCGATCGCGCTCGGCGCTTCCTAGTTTTCGAAGGAGTCGACGATCTGTGTCGCACGGGTGTGCGTCGCGGCGACGGCGTCCTGGTTTTAGATCTCGACGAAGATCTCCTGATGTCGCGGCCGAATTTGTCTTTGAGTCGACGCGGCTTCTCCGCGATTAGAGCGCGTACGTCGTACCGCTCTATCTCCTTACGCTTCTCCCTCCTGCGCTCCTTCTTGCTGCTTCTCTCGTTTTTATCCCTCGATTTACTACGCTGTTTGTCTTTGTCTCTGTAGTTGCGCTCTTTATTATTTTTACTTAGTTTTTTAAACGAAGCTTCGGCGTTTTGGTTCTCGTTCTCTTTGTTGGCACTCTTATCTTCTGTTTCGTCGGCAGTTTTGCTTTTTTTCTCTGGTTCGGTTTCGGTTTCTTCCGGTTTTCCCCCAGTGGCGTCATCGGTTTTTTCCTTGTTTTTATCGACGATTTCGCCTTCTTCGTAGTCTTCGGGTCGCGTGAAATCCAACTCTGATTCTTTGGCGTTAATTTCGAGTGCGTCGCCATCGGACGCCGTCCTATGCTCGTGCGATTCATCGAAATCGTTCCTCTCTTCGTCTGAAATCATCTCCGTGTCCAAACCATCGAGACCTGTTCGACCGCGCTCGTCCAAACAAGGCGTGTAACTGCGCTCTTCCTCGCTTATATCCTCGGTCATGTTACGGATGTCGTTAATGGCGAATTTCGACGGCTCTTTCCTCACCACGGCTTCGTCTTCGGAATCGCTGTAGAGAGTCAAATTGGCCCTCGGTTTAACATCTGTAGGTTTGCTCGCTTCCTTTTTAGCGCAATCTTCGGCCTCGCCAGTCTCTGCAGTTCCTTCTACAGTTGCATCGTCTTCTACAACTTCGTTCTCTTCTGCAGCTTTGTTCCCACCGGCGGCTTCGTTCCCACCGGCGGCTTCATTTCCACCGGCGGCTTCGTTTCCACCGGCGGCTTCATTTCCACCGGCGGCTTCATTTCCACCGGCGGCTTCATTTCCACCGGCGGCTTCATTCCCATCGGTGGCTTCATTCCCGCCGGTGGCTTCATTCCTTACTTCGTCCTCTTCACCACGGTCTTTTCCAGTGATGTTGCTAATTTCTTCGTCTCCGGAATCCCCCGGTTCGAACGGGTCGTATGGTGCCGCCGAAGGTGTGGAGCTGACTTCCTCCACTTGATTTGTAGGCGGGTCGAGGGTCACGTCGCTGTTTTTAGCCAAGTTTATGCTCTCTTTCGAATAAATACTGAAGTTTGGGCAACCGTCCTCGGAATCTTCGTCGTCGTTGTCTCTATCCTTGTCGTAGTCGGCGTTCGTAGATTGGACTTGTTCCGATTGTAATTCGAAGGTCGAATGGGGGAGGCTCGATTGCTGTTGGGGATTGTCCCGGTTCCGTCGATGAGGGAGGCGGTTTTTGTGTGTCTTCGGAAGACGTGACGGCCGTTTCTTCTTTGTTGCTGAAATTTTGGAAATGAGCGATTCTTTGTCAACTAACAAATGGGATTTTTAAACAACTATCTTTCGATCTTTGTGTCAAAATTTTAACCATTAATTTTGAATTTGATGTTATTAAAAATACCAAGATTTTCGTTAAATTTCGATTTTAAAGTCAATCATATTTCAACTTTTGGATTATAACTCAAAATAATTATATTCTTATATTCTTCCCAAAGTGTATGGTCTTATGTGATTTAAAAAAAATCGTTTTTTCTTAAAATTTTAACTTAAGAACTTATAATTGATGTTAAAAATTTGGCAAGTTTACAAAGTGTCATATTAAATCGAAAGAAATTGCAAATGGAACTTTAAACGAATAATTTAATTACTTTTTCTTCGATCAACTTTAGATTATTACTTTGTAACGGAATTTATTACTCTTAACTTCGATTTTATTAAAAAATGCTACATCCTTCACTAAATTGCAATTTTAAGGCCAAAATAATCGATATTATGACCAACATTTAGTATCATATTAAATTCCACTTTTGGATGATGGCTCAGTAACGACTTTTTTCTCAAAAATCTGTTTTTAATTTAAAAATACATAGTTTTCCCATTTTTTTAAACTTTAAATTAAAACTTACAAAACTAATGTTACAAATTTGGAAATTTAGACTCTCCATCTTACATCAAATATGGTGACCAACTACAGTAATTTTTCTTAAAAATATGATGGAGAACCATTCAAGGGATTAATTTCTTGTACTCTGTACTCATCTTTGTTTTTCTTTCCCCAAAAATATCAAAATGTTCCTTTTTTTCATGTTACCATATTTATCGTGAGACTTCACAACTCTTCGCTTATGTCACTGTCAACAAATTTTGAAATAAATCTGGGTATTTCAAAAAAATCCTTCAAATTTCCACTCCCAAGTTGAAATTCCAAATTTAAAGTGAAACGTTGAAATGCGGATCGATATCCACGGTAAAATTTTGAGATCAAAGCCAAAATTAAAAGATTTAAATCGAATTTTCTATTCATTTATCAAAATCTTAAATTGAAGTTTAATATTTCTAATTTAAAGTCAAAATTTTAAGAAATAAAAATGAAATCTATATTAAAAATCACAAAATTTCCAATTTAAAGTAGAAGTTTTTGGAAAAAAAAACTTCAGCAGAACGTAGCAATTTACTGAGAATAAAACTGTCTACAAAAATTTCGGGTGTCATAAATTTCAAAAAAAAGTAAAAAGTTTTAAAGAAATAACGAAATTTATCGAAAAAAGAAAATCTACATTAACATTTTGAATTCAAACTTGAAACTTCCAAAAAAAGTAGAAATTTCAAGGAAGAGTTGAAAATTCTGAGTTTAAAGAGAAACTTTTAGGAAAAAAAGGTTAAACCAACAAATGTGAGAGAAAAATAAGAATTTATTCTTTGAAATTTCTAGGTTATTGAAATGGTTGAAAAAAAATCGGAATTTCAACCGAATTAATGCAAAAACTTTCTAAAAATTAAATTTAAAATTAATCAATTACAGGATATACTTCTTCCAGGATTGGACAGTAGTCAAAGAACTACTAAAAGTGTTGAAGTGGTTCAATCCCGGAAGAAGTATATCCTGTACTGACTCTGGCCGTGAAAGCCTTCGTTAAAATTAATCAATTTTTCATTAGATAACAAATGAATGTTAAAAAAAGAAATTTAATTCTAAAAAATTACAAAAAAGCTTGATATTCATCTCTTTTAAATTTTGGGGGAAATTTTTGCCTAATTTAGGTCTCGTAAAAGACGACTTACACATAGGCAACATTTTTAAAATGTGTTTCAAAGAAAAATTTGATTTTGAAATACAAACCTTGTCTCCTGAAACCAAGAAAGATTAAAAAACACAACAAAGGTTGGAAATCAGTATCTCTCTGAAGACGATAGCTTAGCTATCGAAACGCGTTAGAGTAACCTTTGTTGTGTTTTTTAATCTTTCTTGAACAAGATTTGTTATTTTAATTTTTGAAGATAACCAAGAACCAGCTCATTCCACCAAAATTTAACTTTGACTAACCTGCTTATGTCCCCTACGTCGCTCTCCTCCTCATGTACTGACGTTTCAGTTTTCTCCGTATCAATAACCATATCGGTATCACTGTCCATCTCCTCGTCGCTCCCCGTAGTGTTTGAAATAATTGGGGCCGGTGGCGGCGAAGGTGGTTTGGCCATCTCATCAACCTTACTAGTACTGACGGTCTCGATGTCGCTATAAATATCGATTTCCGAGTCGCTAACAGGACTACGACTTCTAGGAGATTCATCCCTGTCTTTGTCATCGTCGTTGTTGGAAGCGGCGCCGCAGAGCGTCCTCTGGGTGTAATCCTGCGGAACGTTATCCTCCCCGCTACCGCTGCTACCACCACCGTAGGAACTAGACGGATTTTCGGTGGAAGTCGGATTGTAATCAGAATACTGCCTGTTTTGCCGATAGTAGGAGCTTTCGCCGCGTGAATTTTGCTGGTTAGTCGACGCGTTGTCATTGTTGGTCCACGCCGACGGCCTTTTAGTGACGGATTTGCTGTAATTAGTCAAATCCGGGCGATCTTTCTTTTCCATTTTAAACGTCCCGTTTTCCCCGAGCGAAAACGCGGTGGCTTTGGAGTATAACTTAGTTTGACTGTCCAGTATACTACCCAAGAGGTCGGTAGTGCTGGAAACCGCCGTCGTTGGTAGCGAAATTGTTTTCCTCGATGCTCTACGCCGTAGCGCGTCCACGTCTGAATGATTCGGAGCCCTTCGCCTCATCACCATTGAACCTGTAGCCCTCCCCGTCGGATTCCCCCGAGAAATAATCCAAACTTTCCGGGTTTCCGTACAGATGCAACGTGGGTATCCCCGCTTGGTGCCGTTGCACCCCAATCGTGTTGGAATGTGTCTGTACTTTTACATCCGGGGTGCTCTGGGGTACACTCCTCGGCCTACATATCCCCAGCTGCATCGCCAAGCGCTTCTTAACGGTTTTAGGAACGGCGGTCGCCCGTCTGGCTCTTTTGGTCTTCTTCTTCTTGGATTTCCTACGTCTTACTTTGACCGCCACCGTCTCTCCGGTGGCATCGTCTATTTTATAGACGGTTTTGTATCTGCTTCGGGATTTCTTTTTGGGTTTTCTTCGCCTGATTCCGGATGTGCTGGTGACGCGTTGCGAGCCAACAGAAGTTGATTGCCGAGCGTGAGTTACCCTGTTCTGGTTGGTACTTCTGTTGTTCGCTATCGTCCTTCTAACTCTCTCGGTTTGGCGCGTACGTGGGATTAATCTGTCAACAAAAACGCCCCAGTTGGTTAATTGTTCCCAGAGCTGGTTGCTGCGGACGTAACTCCCATTAATCATTATTAATTTGGTTGTTGAAGTGTCCCACCTTCTGCATTTTAGCTAAATTAACCACAATAGCGAACCACAGGCTATGAGGAGCACGTCTTTTAAGTGAAACACCATTAGATTCCCGAGTAAAGTTACCGTTATTTTCTCGGCTTTAATACAGATGATGATGGGACACCCTTTTGTAAAATAAAAGAAATAAAAAATTATACCTTTCGGCCTACGTTGGCAACTAGGAGTAACAACATTTTCACTACAGTGCAATTAGTGATATGCGAGAAGATCTCTTCATTAGTTTTTTTTAGCACAAATTGTACTGAAACTGAAATTGTTGTAAAAGCTAAATTACGAAAGTAACTGGCCATTACCACTTCAGTCGCTTTATTGCCATGAGATTCTGAGAGAGCGAGAGGTTAAATCGATCCATGGCAAGTTTAAATGATGACTAACCTCATAATTTTTAAAATATCATCTCATAGAGTTGCCAAGTTTCCCCTTTGGTTCCATCGGTTTCAAAATATGTTCAAGATACTTACCTAAGTGTACCTAGTTTCATTGTTTAAAATGTCTTCTTTACTTAACTAATTCCTCTCATAACTTAAACGAATTCAAGAGTAAGCATATTTGAATAATATTCCGAAGACACTGCTGTGTTATTTAATAGAACAAAAATCTATTATTTTATATGTTCCTATGAATACTTCCATTTCTCTGAATACAACCGAAGCCTTCAGCAAAAAAAACTGACTATCTGACAGGAAGTGTACTTGAAATAAATAATACACAAAAAATTAACTACAAAAGGACTAATTTGTCTTTTTTCCTTTTTTTTAATATAAGGATATATTCTACTTGCCTAAATTTTTAATTGAAATCCCTAAAAACATCTTCTGAACAAAATGCAACAATCTTAAAAGTTTACGAATAATTCGTGATTTTAGAGTATTACTTTTTTGTTAGAAATATCGCCCTGGAAGAACAAAATAGAAACGCCAGTTTAAACTTGACAACACATCGATAAAATAGTGGAAATTCATTAAAATCAAAACGTTAAAAAAAACCTAAATGTTGATTTTTAGTCAAAGTTACAAAAAAGTATTAATTTCAACAAAAGAGTATTAGTTTCAACAAAAGAATAAAAAAATAGAAAAAATTGAAAATTCCAGAAAAAGTGGAAATTTCTAAGAAAAAAAAAAGATAAAAATGCGAAAATCAAAATTTTTAGTTTGAAATCGAATTTAAAAAATTTCAATTATTCTCGAAATATCAATTTTAAAGTTAAACATCTTTACACTTAAAATTCGGATTTTAACTCTCATTTCGATTAATTTTTTTTAAATTTTAACCGTGAGTGGACATAAATTAAATTTGTTTTTTAGATATTTCCAATTTAGCTTCGAATTCAGGATTTTAAGAGATAACTTAAAACTAGTTTTATAAAAAAAAGATGACATTTAAAGAAAGTTAAAATTTTGAGGAAAAAGGGCCAACTTCGAGTAAAAATGAAAACTTCGAGTAAAAATGAAAACTTCGAGTAAAAATGGAAACTTCGAGTAAAACTGGAAACATCAAGAAAAAAGTGAAAACCTCAAAATAAAATAGAAAACTTGAGACAAAGGTTTAAATTTCAGGGTCAAAGTAGAAATTTCCAGTCTAAGGTCAAAATACAAGTCCAAATTCCTAACATTAAAATTTTTCAGTAAAAATTCATATATTGGGACTATAATTAATAATCTGAGCAAAAAGTCAACTTTTTTAGATTTAGAATCAATAGGATCAGAAATTGTTTTTTATTGTAGCTTACCGAGCCCAGTAAGCTAAAATAAAACAAATTTTTGTGTAATTTCAAAACGAGTCAATAAGGATTTCAAAGTGATAAAATATCGGAATAAGGTGAGCTTAGCAGAAATTAACGTGGACAATTTAAGCAAAAATATTCCAATTTCTTGTTTAAAATCAACACCTTGAGGTTAGAATTGAGAATCTCAAGAGTAAAGACAAAATGTTGGGATTAAATGGAAACGTTAGGAAAAAATTCGAAATTCCCACACTAAATTTGAAATTTTGTGAAATTATTAGAAAAAAATTATGAGAAAAAGTAAGAGTTAATGAAAAATGAAAGAAATTTCGAGAAAGATGTGAAAATTTCTAAATTTGAATTAAAATTTTGAGAATACATCAACGCGTTTAGGTCAACATAACAATGAAACGTGGAACTTTCGAAATTAACTAGAAATTTGAAGAAAATATGATAACTGTTGGATTAATTCACTTCTCGAGGTTAAAAACTCAAAATTTTAAGATTTTAGTTAAAACTTTCGCATAAAATCCGAAATTGCGATTTTAAAATTGAATCGAATTGCTCACACTGAACTTTCAATTTGGTAAAAGAAATCGAAATTTCGAGAACAAAATCGGAAATTATGAGAAAAAGTAGAAACGCCTAAGTTTAAACCGAAATTTTAAAATTTGATGGAACAGTTTTCAGGTTTAGTTTGGATTTACAGAAACTAAACATCGAAACTTTGAAATTTGAAAAAAATATCAATTTTTAGTTTGAAAAGGACATCTCCAGCTTAGAATTCAAAACTTAGATTAAATTTGAAACGTTTAGATTAAATTCGAAAGATTAAAGAAATTATGGGTTTAAAATTGAAATGTTACGAAAAAAAATTCGAAAATTCCCACAATGAATTTTAAACTTTTTAGAAAAAAATAGAAAATAACGAGAAAACGTAAAAATTACGAGAAAATGTAGATCAATGATAAACATTTTAAGAAAAAATGATAAAATTTTCAAATTAAAAAAAGTCAATCTTTGTTACGTGTGGTGTCGACATTACAAGGGAGGATTTTGAGATTAAAGACAAGATTTGAGATTAAAATCGAAGCTGCGAGTTTCTAATTCAAATAATAGGAAAAATTCCCACGTTGGAACTTTGTGAAAACAAAATTTCAACATTTTTTCTGTAAATTTCGTTTTTGAACACAAAACTTTTAAAAGAATCGCCCCTAGGAAAAAATCAACGAAATTGGGAAACAATTTGATAAAAGAATTTGAAGATTAAGCCCAACATTCGACATTTCGACTTGAATCTCCATATTTCGACTTTTTTCAAATTCTACATTGAACTTTGGAATTGAAATTGAAAAGACCTAAAAGATTTTTCGTTTAGATGACGTTCATTCTATGCCTTCGTTTGGGGGTCGGAATATTCACGAAGAAAGGCCACAATGGGACTTCT
The DNA here is from genome assembly GCA_028583605.1 of Dastarcus helophoroides. NCBI lineage: Eukaryota > Metazoa > Arthropoda > Insecta > Coleoptera > Bothrideridae > Dastarcus > Dastarcus helophoroides. Next base: position 15,350,765 of record CM053329.1, read on the forward strand.
TTCTTCGAGAAAAAGTTCAAATTTGGAGTCAAAGTTTGAATTTCGAGTCAAAGTTTGAGTTTCGAGTCAAAGTTAGAATTTCGAGTCAAAGTCGAATTTTTGGGAATCAAGATGAAATTTTCAATTATATGCTGAAATTTCAACTTTTTTCTTAATGTCAAATTCGTTTTTAAAAACAACATTTATAAAAAAATCACCACTTTGGGAAGATAACAACGAAATTGGGGGCAATTTAGGAAAAAAATTGAAGATTAAGCTTAACCTTTGTAATTTGGACTTGAACTTCATCATTTCGACTTGAACATCAACATTTCGACTTTTGTCCAATTCTATGTCGAAACTTCGAAATTAAATTGGAAAAATCCAAAAGATTTTTCTATTACATGATGCTAATTTCGTACCTTCGTATTACATTGAAATATTGACAAAAAAAAGACTTCTTTCTTCGGGAAAAAGTCCGAATTTGGAGTCAAAATCGAATGTTTGGGAAACTACCATCAAATTTTGAACTAATCGCTGAGATTTTAACAATTTTTCTGTAAATTTCGTTTTTAAACACAACATTTTTAGAAGAATCGTTACTTTAGGAAAAAATCAACGAAATTGGGAAACAATTTGATAAAAGAATTTGAAGATTAAGCCCAACATTCGACATTTCGACTTAAATTTTGATATTTCGACTTGAATCTCCATATTTCGACTTTTTTCAAATTCTAAATTCAAATTTGAAATTTAAATTCAAAAGGCCTAAAAGATTTTTCGGTTAGATGACGTTTATTTTGTGGCTTCGTTTGGGGATCGAAATATCTACAAAAAAAAAGCCACAATGAGACTTTTTTTTGAGAAAAAGTTCGAATTTCAAGTCATAGTTGACGAAGTATCGACGAAGACAATTCACAACACAATTTTTTCTTCAAAAAAAAGCACGAATTTTGATTTAAAGTCGTACTTTTGAAAAACAAGTACAAATTTTAAAATAAACGTCGAAATTTCAACTTTTCCCATGTAAATTTCGGTTTTAAACACACAATTTTGGTCACCATTTTGAGAAAAAACGAAATTTACACGATGAATTAAGAATTTTGATTTGAATTCTCAATATTTCGACTTGAATCTTAATCTTTTAACTTGAGTCTGCTAATTCGAAGTAATAAGTTTAAGATTAAGCTCGAAATGTCCAAAAGACGTTTTTTTGGTAGAAACATTGAAAACGAGAAGTCAGAATGCCACTTTTAGAACTATATAAGAATAAAAGTCGAAATTTCCAATGGAATATTATGAAATTACAAAAAAGGAGTAAATTTTTTTTTTTAATGCATAAAAGAGGATGTCCCATCATTTTTGTCATATGTGATAAACCTATAATTATGGTACACACTTTACAACACGTCTACTTCTTTTGCCAAGTAATATAACTTATTTGGTTGTTCTTTTTCCTGTGGTTTGCACAATATCCGTATTTTCTAGACATTTATTTGTGCATAAAAACATGCCTCACATTTAATTTTATTTGGGCGAATATGGAGACACATTTTTTTGATTTTTAAGTCACAAGACGATTTTTTAATTTGCCAACTTTTTGCAGTTGAAATTATAAAATTAATTAAATAATGACGGTTGGAAACAAAATAAGGTGCCCCAACATGTCGATATATTACATTTTATGGCTAATTTACAAATTCATGAAATATTCTTCCAATGTCTTATTAAAGCAAGTTTATAAAATCATTTTTACTCGAACTTGTGTATAAAAAGCAAAATAGGAATTCAAATATTTAGGTTTATTACACTTTAGGATGAAAAGTACAAATCAACGAAAAAACAAAACAAACTGGCATTATTAATAAAGAGCTTCGTAACAAAATTTTTAATTGGACTTGAAAACTTAATTTAATAAAGGATAAATAAGAAAGATTAAAATATACAAAAGCTAAACTTCACCTAGAAGAGTTACTCCTGTGCTGACTGCGATCTCTAGTCTGCCCTTGCCTCCTATCGACATCCTCAAATAAAACTTCGAAATCATCTATTTGAAGATCAACGGCGACGTGTTGGGGTTCACAATTCGGACAAAACCAAGCTCCGGCCGGAACGTCATCCAGGGGAGGCGTCAAACATTCTAAATGGAACCCCAAATCGCACCCATCGCACAAAAGCATCCTATCCTCACCGTCCATCGACCCACACACCTCGCAGTACGTTGGGTCCTCTATAATAGAGATATCAGCTTGCGGCGTCGGTTTCTCAATCGGTATCTGTCTGATAATCTTCCCATTTATGTTTTTCCGCACCAAAATTAGTCGATATTCGAGGCGGTCTATCGGGCACGTGTTGACGTTTTTCGGACCATTCCTGTATGCATTCCGCGCAGAAAATGTGGTCGCAAGTCTCTGGCGTTCCAACTTCTTGTTGTCTGATTGATACCAGGCAAATTGGGCATTTTTCGGATTGGCCGTCGCTGGAATCGCTGTCGAGACCGGTGTCGCATATTTTGGTGGTGGTTGTGGCGGCGGCCGGGCGTTCATTGCCGGAGTTGTCGCTTTCCCACTGACTGGTTTCACTTTCGTCAAAGCCGCCGTCTGACGTTTCCGATTCGGATTCGTCGCTTTGGACTGCGCCCGTCTTTTTTGTTCTTTTTACTATGATTTCCGAGCCGGAGCTGTCCATGTCTTCCGGATCACTTGCCACTGTCTATAAAGAAATTTCTGTACAGAAATTTGAACAAGGGCATTGTACCCTTTCAACAAAAGAGATTTTAGAAAAAAAAAGACTCGACACGAAATTCCTAACTCAAAATATTGAGAAAAATTTGGCGTCGTAGGCGATATGAAACATAAGTTCGAAATTCTTTCAAATTTTGATTTTTTTCCAACGAGTTTGAAATATTTGATTTTTAGCAAAAACAAGTAAAAAAACTAAACTTTCGAAGAAATAATTCAGTAACGAAAAGTTCCAACTAGAACAGTCAAGATGGAGGAAAAAATCTCAAAAAATTAAATTGTAATGCACACAACATTCATCAGATTCGGGGTTTGGAAACCAAAGACTGGTTTCCATCGCGTAAAATCATAAAAAGCTCGAAATTTTAAGCAAAAATTCGATATATACAAAAAGTTTTCCTTAAATTCATGTCCATACGCCTTCATAGTTATCCGTTATTGGCGCTTCTTAAAATCTTGTTCCTTTTAACAACTCTTCATCGTCTGGAGTATTAGTCACTACAGAAATAAGAAATAATACGTTTACAACCGTTATTATCTTCTACTGAACATATATGTATTTCAAATCGAACAAAAATATTAAACAAGGAAAATTCTACAACCAAAGTTTAAAAAAATATTCAGTGTAATTTAAGGGCTTACCGGCACTTTCCTTCTTTTCCATGTTATCTCTATAGAACTATCACTTTCAGAATCCGAGTCTTGTATGTAATTTTTTCGTGAATGTTTATTTCTGAGGCGCCTAGAAGAAGAAGCTACCGGGCTATCATCTGAGCTAGAACTGCCCGAATCACTGATAACTGGCTGTTTTTTCTTTCGTTTAAACCGTGGTGTATCAGAATCACTATCGTCATAACCCATTTCGAATACAGTTTTTTATCCTGTCAACTTCAAAAGATCTATAAATACATAGTAAAGAAGTAGCTAATTAGTCGTAACTACAGCCACGGTGGAAATTATCTAAAACTGTTTTGACATGTTAAAATATCACTCTGTATATTTCATAAACAGAAGACATGACAGTTGATGAAACACAAAATCGTAGTATTCTCCCTGGCTACGCGGCGGCCATTTTTGCATACGTCGACCAATAGAAGGCGAGAATTCTTCGTAGGCCGTCGTAGGCGACCGATTAGGGATGTCGATTTCTTCCTACAATAATCGAGATTTGCATCGATTCGCATCGTGGACAAAAGAATCGACTTCATGATTAAATTGGGCGATGAAAGATTGATTACCGATTAATCGATTTGTTGCCGAAATTTTTAGACATTTCTAATAAAAGAAAAGTTAATAGTTACGAATAATAAAAGAAAAATATCTAAAAAATCAACAAAGGTTAAAATGTTCTGATAAAGCATTCAAAAAGGGAAATTACGTGATAATTTATAGACAACGCAAAGCTCAAAGCAAATGGCGCCACCATAGTATGTCCCAGTTGTGGTTGACAGTTCGGCTCATTATTACACTTTATTTTTTGTGTTTTTTGTGTTGATTAACTGAGGTTGGTGTTTATGGTTGTTATTTTGTGCTTTTTATGGATTTTCGGTATAATTTTAAAATAAATGGACAAACACGTTCATTTAACAATCGCAGAAATTAAATGTCAGTGACCAAAGACACTGACAACTGACAGAATAATAGTGTAGAGGAACAAACTATGATGGCGCCACTAGTTAAATAATTAGCAGTTCGGGTGCGTTTAGATTAGACACTTTATTCCGTTATTTCTCTTTGACACAAGTGTCAAATATCCCGAGAGAAGTTATACGAGACTTATCTACGCAGTTGGGAGGAGATAACTTCTCTCAGGATAGTTGACACACGTCAGAGAGAAAATATATTTTATGTCACAGAAAAATATACGGAATAAAGTGTCTAGTGTAAACGCACCTTTATCTTTCCTATTCAGTCAGTAACGTACGAAATGAACGAATCGCTACGCGCGGGTTAAACCAGTGTTTATGTTTGGCCGTGCACAACTGACTTTGGTCATGCACAGATGATTTGTAACACCTGCGCATTCCGACTCATCACCGTGTGTGAATGTCAGCGAGAAAGAGAAGTCTTTCCCGCAAGAAACAAGGATCTGGCCATATAGAAGTATTACATATATGACTGAATGCAAGAAAATGTTAATGCTGCCATCTGTTGGCTTATTAACGTAGCTATTGCTAGTAGATGAAAGTGCAGATACCTTCAATACCACCTAAGAATAACATAACGTCATAAATACACCTATATAAAATTGTTTGCCACTAAATTTACAGTAACCTCGCTGTAAGGTAAATCGTCCCGATTTTTAGGATTTTCAGATCGATTCATTGGATCGATCTATTATGTGAGATCGATCTAAAAAATCTACCTGTTGATTTTTCGATTAATCGATCTAGACCGATTGGGCGCTCGCAAGATGGCGATTGTCAACGTAGCGTCGCGCGCCTGCGTATTCCGCCAAACCGAACACTTCCTTTTTATTACGAGTTGTAAGCTGTCAAGCTGCTCTTTACACGTTTTTAGCAAATAAAACGCAAAAATGGGTCGTATGCACGCTCCTGGGTAAGTCAATTGTATTACACATCACACATATTGATTTAGTTTTACGTATTTAATACCATACTTGGTAAAACGAGTCAACCAATTTAGCAAGTAGTTTGAGGTTAAGAGTACCTCATGGTTCCGTTGTAAATACTAACTTTTTCCATCGTTACAGCAAAGGTATCGCTCAGTCGGCTTTACCTTACCGCAGAAGTGTCCCAACTTGGTTGAAGGTAACCCCCGAAGAAGTTAAGGACCAAATTTTCAAATTGGGCAAAAAAGGTTTGACCCCCTCCCAAATAGGTATGCATTCTATATCCATTGTAGACCGCAACCCCTAATTAAACGTCTATTTCAGGTGTTATTCTTAGGGATTCCCATGGCGTTGCCCAAGTTAGATTCGTCACAGGCAACAAGATCCTCCGTATCATGAAAGCTATGGGTCTTGCCCCCGATCTACCAGAAGATTTGTACTATTTGATTAAAAAGGCTGTAGCCATTCGTAAACATTTGGAGAGGAACAGGAAGGACAAAGACAGCAAGTTCCGTCTGATTTTGGTTGAATCCAGAATCCACCGTCTCGCTAGATATTACAAGACCAAGAGCGTACTTGCCCCCAACTGGAAATACGAATCGAGTACTGCATCTGCATTGGTAGCATAAGTTTGAAATGAAGTTGTTTGTAAAATATACCTTAAAGAATTGAAACTTGGTGGTTTTTGTGAGTGAAATTCTTTCCTACATTTCGACTTGTTTAAGATATAACTCTAACCAATTAGTGAGTTCTAAATTTATGTATTTTTATGAAAAATTCGATTTTTTTTTTCAACATTTGAAGTTTCTTTCAATTTTTTTTAGTTTGTATGAATCTCAGAAAGTTGGAATTTAAGAATTAATGTTTATTCATTTTATTAAATATTTAGGTCCACAGTTCAGATTTTTTCTTCAAGAGATCTTCGAAATTTAAAATTTTCTAATAAATGTTCTATAATGAAACAGTGCAATTGTACTTCTGGTTGAAATGTTAAAATATTTTAATTTTTTTTCTCTAACTTAAGAATTTATCCAGTCAACCTTTTTTTTTTGTCTTAAATTGTCGATGTAACCTCAAAATATTCTATTTTCTTCAAGATATTTTCATTAGAAGTGTTACCTTTTTTCAGTTTTAACTGGAAAATTTGCTATAAATTCCCCTTCTTTTTTTTTGAAACTTAATTCTGAAAATGTCATCTTAAACTTACAACTTTAACTTTTTTTTCTTGAAATTTAGGAATTATTCACGAAATATTGTTATTTGGGAGGAATTTTTGCTTTATTTTCGAAAAATGTTGGAAAATTCAACTTTTTGTCGCAAAACTTTTGGTTTATATTTTCAACTTTTCCTTTAAATTGAATTTTCAAGTTAATGCTTCGTCATATTTAAAATTTATTCGTCACCAAATTTAATTTCAAAACTTCTTTATTTTGTTTGATATTTAAATATTTCAACATTTTAAAGAGGGTTTATTGTAAAAATTCGTTTTTTTTTTTTGGAAATTCTTTGGTGTTTGAACTTCAAAATATTTACCTTTTTTCTATCATTTTTCCTTTAAAGTTGAACTTTCATGAAAATTACTTCATATATTTCCAATTTTTTTTCAAGATTTTACCTCTTTTTTCAAAAATTCGGGTTTTTTCAGATTAATGTTTAAATTCCCTTCTTTTTTGTGGATTTCGATCGAAATTATTACTTTTCTGCAAATATTAAGTTTAAATTCCCTCTGAAGATGATAGCTTGGCTGTCGAAAGGCGTTAGAGCAATCTTTGTTGTGTTTTTTAATCTTTCTTGGTTTTAGGGGACTGAGATTTGTATTTCAATTTATAAAAACAATATTTACCTACATAAAATAAGCTGGTTATTTTGTAGATTTTTCTTGTTACCCGTGTGAAGGTCAGCAAGAAAGAAAAGTCCTTCCCACAGGAAACGCGGAGTTGGCTATATAGAAGTATTACTTATATGGGGTCAGCCCTTGGATACCCCTATATTGGATTCTCGTAAAAGACGTCTAGAGAGTAGACACTTCGTTACGTCAAGAGCGAAGGGATTCTACTAACAATAAGAAACTAAATACAGTTTAGTTGAATGCTGAGGCATATTAGCCGTTGAAAAATATCAGAACTAGTCGATTTCATATAATTTTTTGAAAATAAAATAAAAAGCATTAGTTATGAAGAAATACTTTGTCATAATCAGGATTTTATAAATAACATTAAAATTAGTGTCCTTCCTTGTATCCGCCCTTCAAAATATTCAATGTTTAAATTTAGAAATTAAGCTGTAGAAAAAAAGCCCGAAATTTTTAAAAATTTCGAGGTTTTTTAGAAATGTTTCGAAAAGTCTAATTTTGTTTCTAGTTCAAAAAAGCAGAAACTTCGCTTGACATGTCGAGGATAAAGTCGAAATCTTCAAAAAGAGCTGGAGTTTCAAGAATTTGGACTAGAATTCAACACTTTGATTAACTCAAAATTTCGAGATCGTAAAGTTGACAGTTGAGGAAAAAATTAAAATTTTATGTTTGATCTCAAAATGTTTTAACTTATTTTTTTTAATTTCGATTTTAATGTCTAAATGCAATTAATTGTGAAAAACGTATAAGCAGTTTAGAGAGAAGTGGAAATTTTGAAACAAAGGTGAACCAAGTTTAAAGAAGTTTCTAATTTTTTAAAGTGTGCGAAAGAAAAATGTCAACTCTGATGTCAGGTTTAAACTGGATATATGATTTTTTTTAATTAAAATCAAAAACTTAGATCTAGTGAGAACTGCAAGGTTCTAAATGTTGATTTTTTACCAAAATTTTATTTTCTTGTCATTAGGACTAATAAGATCGATAATTTGGAATTAAAACTGAAGAAAAATTTAAGGATTTAAAAAAACTTGTTATTTAAGTTTGGGAGTTTCAATTTTTCTTCAAGGTTAGATTCCTGGTTAAATAAATATTTACAGATTAAGTCAAAAAAAAAGCTACCAAATTTCCACAAAAAAGTTTCTCGAAAATTTGAGTTTAAAGTCGAAATTTCGAGAAGAAACTTTGAATTTCCCCCAGTCTACTTTTATCGTAATTTCTAAATTGCAGCCAAACCAGTTTAAAATCGAAATCTGCATATTAAAATAAAAAATATTTTGGAACTTAAATATTTTTCTAAATTTCATATTAGAGTTAAAATTTTGGAATTGCCCAAAAATTTCGAATTTCAAGATGATTTTTTTTTCACAATTTCAGGTTTGAAGTTAGCAATTCAAAATTAAATCCAAAACTTTGAGAATTTGTTTTTATTTTTAAATAAATTCAGCTTTTTTTTTGAAATTTTATTTTATTATTCAAAATTTCAAATTCTGAAATTTAAACAAAAATAATTCTATAATTTTCGGGTATGAAAGTTATAAGCCTAATCATTGAATTGAAAATACGTTTAAATTTGTAGAAAAACTTGAAGTTTATAAGAATTATAACCTCTTGTAGCAGAAAATTTCTGCGGAAAAGTCAACATTTCTAGAACTATTTGGAACTAAAGAAAAACATTTCCCAAAATTTCTAGTTTAACCTTTAGTTTAAATTCGGAATTTTGATTAAATATCGAACACTTCAATCTTGAGTGTATTATGTTGTCAAGATTTTGTATATTTAATTTAGATCTATCTTAAATACTCAGTGGTGGAGTTGGAGATTAAAATTTCGTTAAGATCAATAATGTTTTATTTTTCCACCATAATTTTATCTTCATGCTTGGAAACGTATACCTAATCGATTGAATATACTAAGAATCCTAAGAACAGATGAGACGTTTCATCTGAAATTGAATCGGTAATCTTTTGCCTTTGATCATTTTTAATAAGACGGTGGTCAAAATTTCAACGAAAAAGGAAAATTCATCAGTAATAGTTTATTTTTTCATTATAATTTCGCCTTCATATGGAATAGTTTTCTAAGCTATACGTAATAGAAAGCTTATACTAAAGACACTAGAAACTAATCAGAAGCTTCATTTTAAAGTAAACCTCAGATCGCCTTCATAATCTTACGTATTCGGGTAAAATCAATCCATCTCAGTACTCAACGATGCTTTTGGTGTTCAAAATTTCAACGAAAAAGGAAAGTTCATCACTAATAGTTTATTTTTCCACTATAATTTTGTCTTCATATGGGACACTTTTCTAAGCTGTAGGTTATCGAAAGGTTGTGCTAGAGACACTGGAAACTAATCATAAGCTTCATTTTAAAGTAAACCTCAAATCGCCTTCATATTCTTACGTATTTGGGTAAAATCAATCCATCTCAGTACTTAACGGTGCTTTTGGTGGTCAAAATTTCAATGGAAAAGGAAAGATCATCAGTAATATTTTCTTTTTCCACTATAATTTTGCCTTCATGTGGGACACTTTTCTAAGTTGTACGTTATCGAATAGTTATGCTAGAGACACTGGAAACTAATCAGAAGCTTCGTTTAAAATTAAATCTTGGATCGCCTTTAAATCTTACGTATTCAGGCACAATTCATCAATCTCAGTACTCAACGATGCTTTTGGTGGTGAAATTTTTAATGAAAAATGCAAGTTCGTCAGTATTATTTTATTTTTCAATTACAATTTTGTCTTCACATGGTACATTTTTCTAAGCTATAACTGATCGATCGGGTTACGCTAGAAACCGAATCAGAAGTTTCATCTGAAACTGAAGAGCGAATCTGGTCATAATCCTACGTATTCGGATAAAGTCTATCCATCTTAATAGTCGTTTGGTGGTCAAAATTTCAATTTTATCCTTCAAGGTGAAGTTTTTTTGTAGAATTCTCTACCTTTTCTGTGTTGGCTAGCGGAATTCACTAGTGTTAGTGGTTTGTGGTGGAATTTTAAAGATCCGGTAGCGACATTTGGCATTGAACCACTGGCAACACTGGTCAACTTTGACATTCAAATGTCAAACATTGAACTTGTCTATGATTTTTGCTATAACCTCAATCTTAAAATCCTACCTCGAAATGTTGTATATTTTGCTGTTAAATGTTAATTAAGTAGTTCCTAAAGCAATGAATTCTACGGTCGACGACTTCTTAAATGAGATCAATGAAATCGCCCCATTGAAACCCCCAGATGAAGAAAACGGTACGTCTGCGATATTATTATCTAGCCAGTAAACATCTTCTGTTTGTAGTTTGGCAAGAATGTTACGATGAAAAAAGCGGTTTTAATTACTACTGGAACACCAAGAGCGACGAGGTTATGTGGGATGTACCCTCCAAGTACAGATCTGCGAATCAGTCAATACCTTTGTCGAGAATTCCAAAGCCAGCACCTAAGATCTACAGAATAGAAGACAGCGTTCACGCGAACAATTCGCTTAAGCAACTGAATGCCAATAGAACAAAGGTAGCCAAGGCACAGCCAGTACAAAAAGTTAACAAATTTAAAAAGCCTTCTAGTGATTCGGATGATGAGTAAGTCGCTTCTAAATTAAACTTCACAGTATTTAAATATTTAAACAGGAAATATTCAATTTTCAGGAAAATAACACTTATAAGCTCATATGGTGGTGATTCTGAATCAGAATCGGACGAAGAAGTACCTCCTCCACCACCTCTTCCACCTAAAAAGGTAAATCGAAGAAATTTATGTCTTACGTTTGTTGATAAATTGTCGATTTTGGTGGCACGATTGATCCTTGGTTGTCTTCAAAAATTGTCCCCTGAAACCAAGAAAAATTAAAAAATACAACAGCTGCTAAGGCGAATTTCGACAGCCAAGCTGGCATTTTCAGAGGGATACTGGCTGTTTATAGTTATAGGAAAATGTGTTTGGGTCGACTGCATACATATAAAATATTGGTTAGGTTTCTGAAGCAGGAATTCAGATTCAGGCACCAAAATGAGCGCATTTCATATGAAACGTACAACATAATCAGGTGCTTGTGCAACTGACCTAGTCAGTTACATGGCGATTGGTTTTAATTTACATGGCAGTTGACTTTAATTTATTGGGTGGTTGGCTTTAATTTACGTGGCGGTTGGCTTTAATTTACATGGCAGTTTATCTTTAATTGTGGTTTCTTTATAGTATTAAGAGTTAACTGGAATTTGGACTTTGAACAAATTTCTTCATTTTTATGGAATTTTGACTTTTAAACTTGATGCAATGTTTTTCTTACAATTTTAACAGTTAAACTCAAGTGTTCAGTGAAATTCTTTAATCCTGAAATCTAAAATTTAAACAGAAACTGTTTTTTGTATTTAAATTTGAAAATTTTGTTTCGTTCGAAATTAAGACCTTTTTGAAATTGCAACAATTTTCTTGAAATTTCGACTTTAATCTTGAACTCGCAATTCTGGGAGAGTATTTTTAAATTCGAAGTTTTTTCTACTTTAATCTTCCAGTTTTAAGTTTAATTTCGAATTTTTGGCTACACAACGTTTCGATTTTACATCAGAAAATTTGCTCGTTAGGTATTTTTTCAACAAGAGGAGGTTATTAACTTGGTAAACCTGCAACACTTATACATTTTTTTTTGTAAATTGTGATCTGGGTTTGTAAAAATATAATTTAAATTTCTTGACTAGTTTGGAAAGGTTTTTATACCTAAAGGTTGATAGTTTTCAAGTAAAAAATAGAATCTTGAGCAGAGATTATGCGTTTGTGTAAAAAAATTGAAATTTCATTAAACGAAAAGGTTGCTGCCATCGATAATGATGAGAACATTTTGTGATTATATCATTAACATGATATAACATGATCTTTAAGTTTTCAATCTGAAACAAAACTAATGAACCGCTGATGATGATTTACTGCTAGAGTTCTCTTCCTAGTTGAACCACTGGAATGAGAATTCGCAGAATCTGAAGCATCTTAATCGACTAACAATTAATCCGTACCTAACCGAAATTTTGTAATAGGTTACCGAACCAAAAACAGTTTCTGAGGATAAAGAAGTCGAAAGCGACGCTGAAGATTACGGGGAAGATATTTTGACTAAAATGAAAAAGGCAGCTCAACAGCTTAAACCTTCAGAAAGCCTTAAAAGCAACGGAATTGCTTTAGTAGCCGGTTATAGCGATTCAGAAGAAGAAGAAGAAGACGATTTGGAAAATCTCCAAGAACAAGTAAAACAAGAACACAAACAGGAAGTCTCCCATAGTACACTTTTCCCCATCGTACAACCCATCGACATAAACGACTTCAAAGTGGATAGTACCAAGGGACGAACGAAGCCTGAATTGGATGAAGAAGATGCCGCATTGAAGGCTTCGCAGAGAAAACGACGAATAGGTGTGACCCTTATCAATAACAAAAAGCCTAAAGTAGACGAAGAAAATTTGGAACGAAAAGGCTTGGGCTTCGAATCTGGTTCCAGTTCGTACAGCAACTTCAAAAGTGGGGGGCTACAGTTCGTTAAAGGCGACACTCTTAATGAAGAAGTCGTCGCGCGAGGGAAAGAACCAGAGGAAGATGCGACTAAAATCGAAGAAATTCACTCTTCATATGACACGCTGAATGAAAAATTAAAATTCTTAAGCGTTGGCAGTCAGAGTCCTTCCCCGGTTCAAGTAATGATTATCCAAATAGAAGTAAGCGTAAGTAGTGTGCTGGCGCTTCATCTAAATGTAATAATTTTTAGACTCTTTTCAATGCGATGAAAGAGGGTGGTTTAAAAGCTGGTTATTTGAAAAAATGGTTGGAAGACACGAGTGGCGATCTCATTAAGTTGGAGAGGGCCGCAGCACCTGAAGGGTGGCTTTTACAGTGGGATAGGTAAGGCAGAATCTAAACGTTTAATTTTATCGTCCTTTAGGCCATCACCCTTAATAAATCCGTCCCTGATTTTATTCAGATGGTGTTCAACGTGTCCGCAGGTAAGAATCTTCAAATTTTTAATTCGGCGACTAAAGTGTGTTTTTAAGATTTGGCGTCACAAATCGTAGCAGTTTTTATAAGAATTAGATTGCACAATTGTAATTACTAGTGCCACGATGACATCTTTCCTTTGCAACTGTTCCCGAGAAATATTGACGTGATTTCCTAATTTATTACAAGTATCGAAGCTCAGAATGAACAGTTTATGTAATGAGTTGTAATGAATAAAGATACTTAAAATTAATAATTAAAGGATTGTTTCGATGTTGTCGTTTATTGTTAACCGAGCTTAGCTTGTGACCTTATTTCTTAACAAAACTCACTTTAGTTTCCTCCAAATCAAACGGTGAATAAATTGAAGTGTTGTCCACAATTTTTATTAAAACAATAACTTTTCAAGGATCTTCATCTTTTGATCATCAATAATGATATTTCCATCTTCCATTTTTTCGCCCAGAATTTTTGTAATTTCTCTAGAAATTTCGAATTTAAACTTTGGAAGAAATTTCGACAAAAGTGTCGAAATTATCGATTTAAAAATGTCAGTAGTCGACTTTTTTTATAAGAAATTCAAAATTCTAGGAAAGTCAACGAAATCAAAGCGAAAATTGTGCGAATTTTTTTTATTTTGAAAATTAGTTTTTGTCATTTTTTACTTTGACTTAAAATTTCGATTATTTCAAAAGGTTATTTCTTGAAAAATTTAGTTTGTTTTATATTTAAAAAAATGAGTACGGGGATTTTAAAAAATAATTAAACATTTTAAAAAATCCTCGAAGTTTTTTGTTACAATTTCCCCAAAAAATCTACACAATTGAAGGTTTTCGTTGACAGATCCAAATTCTGACTTTTTCCCCAACATTTTTGCAAATTTGCAGTTTTTATAGTATGTTTTTTTTTTTTTTTTGATTGATTGATGACAAAAACAATGCCTTATGTGGCTATCACGCCATCTCGTCAAAATGTGGCAACTTTTTTTTTATAATACAAATTTTTAACGCAGAAACCGGTAAAATTTCTTCGCGGACCGGAGATCTAGGAGATCAGTTGCAAAAGTATTTGGGTTAATTTATTTCCTCTTGATCTCCATTAAAGTAGCTTATCATGGACAAATGCAACGATTATGTTCGACTGTTCTGAAATATGACTTCTTTATCTTTTACGTTTCGGAGAAATAAAAACAAAATAACAATTTCTTTTTTATTTATAAATAAAAAAGAAATAAAAACAAAATAACAATTTCTTTTTTATTTATAAATAAACCGAACTCTTGTACTACTCGAGAAAGTATTCTGTTGCTCAAAATCATTCGAATTCTTCTTAATTATTACTTAACTACAAAATTGTAAGTAACCTACGCAAATAGAAGCAATAATTTTATCGAGGAACATTAAGTCACAAATATGAAGGTTTGTAGTTTGTTCAAATTTGACTCTTTGAGTTAATAAGTATAACATTAATATAATTGTTGTTGATAATGACGGATTTTTCTATGTTTAGGCATCATCGACGAGGACAAAATGGGACATCTGGCTTGGAACATATTAACTGTAATTTTATAATGAAAAATCTACTATTTTAGATATAAAATGCTATAAGCGACAGGTAGAGTATGTTTGCCCCATTGTTTAAACCACTGAAAATCATACATTTGGAAGGTGCATACAGCACAACATTGGAAATGATTTCTGTTGGTTACAATCGGTAGAACCTTTGTTGAGGATTTTAACTTAATTAAGCTGCAACTTTCAATTGATTAAAGCCAAAACAAGATTTGTTCTTATGACTTACTTATTTCTATATTTGATTAGAACAGTTATTAACTTTTATTTTTCTATTAATCGGAAGTTATTGCAGCCATTCAGCCTTAGTTGTAGCAGCCTGTACCTGCTATTCTCCCATAGTGCTGAAACGCGCTACACAAAGGGAGCTATTATTATTTTTGCAGTACTGAACAATCTCCTCGAATATTGAGTGATCTCGATAAAGATGTGAAATATTTTTTATTATTTTTTAATAACTTGTTCATTTTAATGAGTTTTTTGTCACCTATGTATTTTAAAAATCTGGTTATTTGAAATATTAGTCATTAAGATGCAAATGTCATTCAGTATTCTTATAGCCTCAGTGATAAGATTGGCAAAAGTTGTTTTTTTTCCGAATAATATAAAAAATAATTGCACCAATTCAAAATTTATCAAATGGGGTCTATTGTAACAGTATCGGATTAAAAATTGTGTACAAAATTTATTAGTGAATAACATTTTAATGTTTAGTAGTAAAAAACGAAAGACGAGCAAATTCCTGAGTTCTCTATCGAAAATTTCAATGTTTTAGGGCCCATAAGAGTTATTACTACCATAATATAACTACCGGTGAGGGCCAGTGGGAATACCCTCAGCCCGATATCATCAGATGCGATGAGGCTATGGACATTTCGACCACACCTCCACCGAGTAATTTCGAAGAGTCTATTAGTCAATCACCACCTGGATCGCCCTACGTGGGGGCAAGAAGTCCCACACCACCACCGCCCCCTATTATAAGCACAAATGGTAAGCTAGGCGCAGTTGCAGGTTCCCCGGATTTTTTGTTAATTAAATCCCTTGTCCAATGGATAATAATTTTTGATACGACTTCCGTTTATTTATTTTATTGAGATTCTGATTTGGCAAAAAAATTTCCAGACTATTTTTAAAACTTAGTTTTTGGAAGACTAATCAAATCACTCAATTTGATTAGTCTTTTTGAAAATTGAAATACAGAACTTGTCCCCTGAAACCAAGAAAGATTAAAAAACACAACAGAGGTTGCTCTAACGCGTTTCGACAGCCAAGCTTAGCGTTAGAGCAACCTCTCTTGTGTTTTTTAATCTTTCTTGGTTTCAGGGGACAAGTTCTGTATTTCAATTTTTGAAGATAACTGAGGACCAGTCCGTTCCACCAAACTAATAGTCTTTTTGAATCTTTATTTTTTTTAAGTTCCATCCATTCGCGAATTTTTTCTCAAAATTTCATCTTAAAACTCGAATTTGTTATAAATTATAAGATTTGAATTAAAAACTTTTAAACTTGAAATGTAAGATTTTTTCGAATGATTTTAGGATTAGTTGTAATTTTAATTAGGAAAAAAAATCGAATTTTTTAAGAGGTCTGTCCCTTTTCGTTCGATATTTTTTTCTTTTTTTTTTCTCGAAATATTCTCCTTATCTTTAAAATTCCTTGTGAAAACTCCGTTTTTTTTAAATTTTTATTCAAAATTGGCGCTTTTTTTCTTAAAATTTCATGCTTAAGCTAGAGCTCCAAAATTAGAGAGCTTTTTTTTCCAAAATTCAGATTGTTTTTTTTGTTTCTCACATTTCGAATCTAAACTTGAAATGTTTCATTCTTTAGCCGAGAAAGTTGACAGAAGTATGACTTTTTGAGTTATAAATATTGAAGAATTCCACAGAATGACTATTTTTAATTCGAATTTTGCAAAAATCGATTAGATTAGTTTTTCCTAAAGATTCATATTAATTTTCTTTGTCGAAATTTCATCTGAAAACTTAAAATTCGCTTTTATTGTTAAAATTTTAGAATGTTTTCAATAAATGTTGCGATCTTGAAGGTAAATTGCGAGTAAAATATTGAAAATTTTCTCTCGTTTCTTAATATTTCGTTTTTTTATCGAAATTTTCACCCAGTATCTCTCTGAAGATGATAGTTTCGCTGTCGAAACGCGTTAGAGCAACCTTTGTTGTGCTTTTTAATCTTTCTTGGTTTCAGGGGACAAGATTTGTATTTAAATTAAATCCCTTGTCTAATAGATAATAACTTTTGATTCGACTTCCGTTTATTTTATTTATTATTTTGATTGAGGTTCTGATTTGTCAAAAAAATTCCAGACTATTTTTAAAACTTAGTTTTCGGATTACTAATCAAATCACTCAATTTGATTAGTCTTTTTGAATCGTTATTTATTTTTAGTTCCATCCGCTCGCGAATTTTTTCTCAAAATTTCATCTTAAAACTCGAATTTGTTGTTATAAATTATAAGATTTTAATTAGAAACTTTTAAACTTGAAATGTAAGATTTTTTCGAATGATTTTAGGATTAGTTGTAATTTTAATTAGGAAAAAAATCGGATTTTTTAAGGGTTCTGTCCTTTTCGTTCGAAATTTTTTTCTTTTTTTTTTTCGAAATATTCTCCTTATCTTTAAAATTCCTTGTGAAAACTCCATTTTCTTAAAACATATTCTAATTTTTATTCAAAATTGGCGCTTTTTTCTTAAAATTTCATGCTTCAGCTAGAGCTCCAAAATTAGAGAGCTTTTTTTCCAAAATTCAGATTGTTTTTTTTGTTTCTCACATTTCGAATCTAAACTTGAAATGTTTCATTCTTTAGCCGAGAAAGTTGACAGAAGTATGACTTCTTGGGTTATAAATATTGAAGAATTCCACAGAATGACTATTTTAAACTCGAATTTTGCAAAAATCGATTAGATTAGTTTTTCCTAAAGATTCATATTAATTTTCTTTGTCGAAATTTCATCTGAAAACTTAAAATTCGCTTTTATTGTCAAAATTTTACAATGTTTTCAATAAATGTTGCGATCTTGAAGGTAAATTGCGAGTAAAATATTGAAAATTCTTGCTTCTTAATATATTTTTTTTTTATCGAAATTTTCACCCAGTATCTTTCTGAAGATGATAGTTTGGCTGTCGAAACGCGTTAGAGCAACCTTAATCTTTCTTGGTTTTAGGGGACAAGTTTTATATTTCAATTTTCACCCCTCTTCCAAAGTTTTAAATTTTTCTCGAAATTTTATGTTGAAACTCAATTTTTTTAAAAAACAAATGAGAAAATGAACCCAATTTAAGAAATTATACCTTTATTTCTCTCAGAATTTTGTGCTTTAGTTCAGTGCTTAAAAAAGTCCTATTTTCAGATGACTTTTTTCAAAATTTTGTGCTTTAGTTTAGCGGACTTTTTTCAAAATTTTGTGCTTTAGTTCAGCATAACGAAGTTCCATTTTCAGATGACTCCTCTCAAAATGTTGTGTTTTTGTCCAGCGCTAACAAAGTTCCGTTTTTTAGATGACTCTATACCTGAGGCGCCTCTTCCGCCGACCATATCGAAATCTTGCGAGCTGCCTCCGCCCCCTGGGGTCGATTCCACTGACACTTTTCTCGCCCAGGTAAGTTAAACTCGGTGATTGTATCTTGTATTATAGCTGATGATTGAAAAATCGTAGAAGAGAAAGGCCAAAGCTGATGATAAGCTTAATACGGTGTTAGATTCCTTTTATTCCGATTTGGCTCAGATGGAGACCGTGGTTGCTGTAGCTCAGCCGAGCAGTGCACCGGTTATAGAAAATTCGGTTGATACGTTTATGGAACAGCCAAAAAAGAAGAAGAAAACGAAGGTAGATATAAAGTGCTGTTTTGCTGGATTTTATCGCTTGTTTTGCTGGATTTTATCGCTTGGTTTGCTGGATTTTATTGCTTGTTTGTTTTAGGTTAAATTGGCACAAGGCTTAGCTATGAAGAAAAAAGGTGTCTCCCAACTTGTAGAAAAGTGGAAAAATGTACAAATGAATCTATAGTTCGTATATGTAATTTATTAATAAAGTTTTATATTAAAATCAAATTCGTAAAACTAATAATCGCAACAAAATAAAGCATGAGAATTTCACGAAGTATCGACTGTCTTTATACAGATGTGTGTTCCATCATTAAAAATTTGAAAAGTGTTATGGAGAAATATTTTTAGTTAGTAATCGTAATAACTTTGCTTTGCGAAGTATTGTTAACCTAAGATAGTTTTAAGTGTTTTTCAGTGTTGAGTCACAAACCGCGATTAACAAACAAAGATCCAACACAATCGCCGCTTGGGGCAATCTATAACAGACTGCCAATCCTTAACAGAAGGTTGTTTAAAATGTGGAATTGTGGAAAGAGTAATTGGCGAAGAAAAACCAATAAAACATAATTTGCATAAGAGAAGAAAAATGCGAAAGAATTCATAAAAGTTATCTGTCTCATCTCCCAACCAGATATCATATCGATTGCATGGGTGAAATAATATTTAAATAAATAAGTTGCTTGCGTAATATTTTATTATTTACATATATTCAATACAAAGAATACAATCATGGCCAGAGTCACCATAAGATAAGATGTTTTCCGCAATTGCTTCATGTCGGTCAAATACTTCCGCAATTGCTTCATATCGGTCAAATACTAAGTCTTCACTTTTCGTCGATCACCATATGGGGTTCTCTTGAGACAACACAATAATAAAAACTCGAGAGTTCGGTAATTGCTTGGAGAAATGTGTCAAAGTTGTTGCTTTGTTAACGTGCTCTTCAGCGTCTTGATTTTATTTTTGTTTCAAAAGCCTGACTGAAACATCAGGCACTTAAGTAGTTAACCAACATGATTCAATCTTGAAAAACTTATATCTTATAATGCAAAGTGTAAGTTACATAGGACACAGATAATCCAATTAGGCGTTAAGCAGTCATGAATTTTGTTTTACATTCCAGTAATCGTGAATTATTATTTTTGATCGATGAAACTCAAAAACTATTAAATTTTAAGTAGCTTTAATTGTAGAACTCAAAACATTTCGTCTTAAAATCGTAATTGTTTTGAATTCAGAATTTGATTTCAGCAGCCCAATATTTTCGCTTTTCCAATTACATTTTTATATATGTTTTGAAAAAAGTGTATGTTTGCTTCTCATGTGGCTTCTCAGCGTGTCCACACGGCTGTAGGTGGCCGGACAATACGGACAAAACGAGCGCTGCGGCGTGTGGGAGTGGTAATGATGCCATCTGTTGGTTACTTCTTTGGAGCAATTTTTGCACCTCCAGAGTAAGAGGCTGGATGGGGACGGTTCGAACATTTCGTTGTATGACAGAGAACTCGTACCATTTTCTGAAAAGAGAAATTAAAAACACTAAACTAAAATCACGATCAGTCGGTCTTCGTTTTCCTCTATTGGTCCAAAGCATAGTAACACTTACAGTGTCGTGCGATTGCCATTCCTTAGCAAAATAGATAGAAAGAAGTCGATTTAGATTTATAACTATTAAACTTTATTAATGATAAAAACGCAACAAAATTTTAAAATTCCACAAAATTGCTGGTATGACCCCCGATGATGTATTAATGCGAAACCTGGTCCGGTGTTAGCAAATATTTATCAAAACATTGTGGAATTTTTAAATTTTGTTGCGTTTTTATCGTTAATAAGGTATAATAGTTATGAATATTAAAGAATTCCACGAAGTAAGGGTTGGAAATGTCAATTATTTGTGGATTTAGAATTGCGGATAAAGTAATAATTAAAACACTGCTTAACGTTGTTTTTCTCAGGATGCTTTTTTGGAAACAAAAAAAAAGTCAACGCAATAGGTCGACGACAGTAGAAGCATTCTTGCAAATGTAGATATTCCCTTTTGGCATGATAGACGTCATAAGTTAGCCTGTTTCCTGAAATTTAGCTTCTAATCTTTAAATTTCCACCTCTTACCAAAGAAGTGTTAACTCGATCTTAAAAAGAGTGCAAATTTCAACTTCAAACTGGAAATTTTGATCAAGATTTCTTGCTCGAAAATTCAAAATTTTCATAAAAAGCCAATTGAGAATTTGTATTAATGAGTTCATTGACGTATTAAGTTGGCGTGTTTTTCTTCTATTTCCCGAAATTTAGCTTCTAATCTCTAAAGTTCCACCTCTTACCAAACAAGTTTTAACTCGATCTTAAAAAGAGTGCAAATTTCAACTTCAAACCGAAAATTTTGATAGTCTTCTATCTCGTAAATTCAAAATTTCCATAAAAAAACCGATTGAGAATGTGTATTAATGAGTTCAGCTGCTCTGTTCGCTTTATTTGTCTCCAAACGATCCCTCATACTAAGCTCTTCTCTTATCTCTCCGTAACCTTTGATCACCTACAGACGAATGATTCAAAGCTGAGGTTGTCTTTCTCGGTGACTTCAACGTACACAACATCCCCTGGTTAAGGTTTTCTTCCCGAACTGACGACGCGGGAAGGGTGTCAGAGGCTTTCGCCATCACTTCTGGACTATCGCAATTAGTTGAGGAACCCACAAAAATTCCTGATGTAGATACCCATCAACCTAATCTATTCGACCTTTTCCTTACAAATTCGTATAAAATTTCTGTGACATCACCGCTTGGAAATTCGGATCACAAGCTTGTAGCAGCCTCTCGCTCGCTTCATATACCACCTCCTTCCCAGACGCGGTCCCGTAGGGTTTGGCACTTTAACTCTGCAAACTGGGAAGAATTAAGAGAGTTCTTTGCACCTTTCCCATGGCAGGAAGTCTGCTTTAACTCAAACAACCCTTCCTTAGTCGCCGAATCCATCACGGAAACTATCCTGATTGGTATGGAAAGCTCAATTCCCCACTCCCAAAAGAAGTCTGCCTCCAGTAAATCCTTGTTTAGTAAAAAATATGCTCGGGCAGTCTCCTGCAAGAATCGCGCATATCGTCGTTAGCGAAATAATCCCTCAGTCGAGACTCGGATCATATTTGTTGCAGATGCACGAAATTCTTGGAAACAGGTTATTGACGAGGCAAAAGATGATTTCGATCGTAAAATGCGCCAAAGGCTTATCAACTGTTCGAACGGTTCCAGGTCCTTTTGGGGATTTGCAAAGTCGTTTGGAAAGAATTTTACACCTTCAAATTTTCCACCTTTACTCGATGAAAATAGCAATATTGCTACTACCTCCAAGGAAAAGGCTGACATGTTAGCCTTAATGTTTGCTGAAAATTCCAATCTTGATTCTCGAAACGCAAAACCTCCTATTCTTCCTAAGGTTGGCACATTGATACGGCTGAAGTTGTTTTCAGACAACGCACAATCAGGAAGATTCTCTTTGAACTGGCGACACCTCGAAAGCTTCTGGCCTTGATGGTATTCCCGCTATTGTTCTTAAGAAGTGCGCCCCAGAGTTGACTCCTGTTCTAAGTGAATTATTCACACTCTCTTACAACAAAGGTGTATTCCCTAACATGTGGAAATCTGCTAGAGTGTAGCCTGTCCCTAAAAAGGGAAAAAAGGAATCTGGCTAACTATCGCCCAATATCTTTGTTACCCGTTATATCTAAAGTGATTGAAAATGTTATCAACATCGAGATTCTCGAATAACTGGAGGAAAATGGAATCATCTCCGACAGGCAATACGGTTTTAGACAACAGCATTCCACTGGCGATCTACTGGCATATGTTACTCATATCTGTAACTCAGTTATGGAAAAACATGGTGAGGCTAGGATATATATAGGTGGCATTGGATATCTCAAAGGCTTTCGACTGAGTCTTGCACCGATCAACATCGAGATTCTCAAATATCTGGAGGAAAATAGAATCATCTCCGACAGGTAATACGGTTTTAGACAACGTTCCACTGGCGATCTACTGGCACATGTTACTCATATCTGTACCTCAGCTATGGAAAAACATGGTGAGGCTAGGATTGTGGCATTGGATAGACTTTCGACAGTCTGGCACCGATCTTTTCTCGCCAAATTAAAATCTTATGGTCTTCCTCCTGGACTCTGTCATTTGATATCCAATTTTCTCGCTGACAGATCTCTTCGGGTCGCCGTGTCGATGGTATCTCATCCGAGAAATTTGCGATTAAGGCAGGGGTGCCTCAGGGGTCTGTTATGTCTCCTACTCTATTTCTGTTACACATTAACGATCTCTTAGCTTCAACTTCCAATCTTATATACAGCTACGCAGATGATAGTAACCTTGTGTCATTTTTTTTCTCCGACAAACCATTATCTATCGCTGCTTCAGATCGACTAAGGGAACAGCAGATACAACGATAAATCGGAATCTCGAGATTATTCTGGAATGGGGTAAGAACAATTTGGTCGACTTTGTGGTGATTCGAGTTCTACTAAACTGTTCTATTTCCTCGTTTGTTTTATTTAATTGAATTCTATTCAATTTTTTTTCTTGAAAATATTAAATCTACAAATACTGTATTATAAAAATTCTTTGTAACATAACATTTTGCGTAAAAAAGAGATTTCTTAGCAGTTTACAAATTAGATAAGGGTTATTTATTAGACTAGGTTTGTTTCAAAAAAATGATTTAAGCACACATAAATACGGATATCTGAGTAAAAGAACATGTTAGTTTTGAAGAACCTCTGAAAGTAGAGTAATAAATTACGGCACTAAAAGAGCTGTTAAGTGTCAATAACGGAGACCGTAGCAAATCTCTCGGCAAGACCATGTGGTGGTAGACTGGAGGGATTTGACTATCAAAAAACGCCCTTATAAACACGGACAATTGTAAGTTATTTAAATTTCAGTTATCGAAGTAAAACTTGCAAGATAAAGGGACGACATTATTCAAAAGAGGTTTGCAGTTTGATTTCCACTTGAAGAATCTTTTTCAAAATTAATTTAAGGGTTAATTTGGATTAGCAATATTTAAATTAGTAGAAATTCTGCATCCTCATGCCCTCTAGCGAGATGCAGAGGATATCTTTCGGTCCCCAGAAATTAAGGGTAGGGGGCGTGAAGATAAAACACCCAAAAACCAACTTTAAGGGAGTAAAATACTGAACTTCGATGAAACTAGTTTAGAAATTATGGTCACTCCCGGACTTATAAAAACGAGTACGAAATACATGAGTTTTGAAAATTGCTTTGGTTTGTGCTAATTGACGTGAATGAACATAAAAAAAAACAATTTCTGTTCAACGTGAAGTTCTTGTGCCATTTGTGTGATGAGTGCTACGAAATAAATAGGCAAGAAAATTTTAAAATTGTCTGATGGTTTTTCGCTCTTATATGATTTAATTAACTTTTCCTAAAATTTGAGAAAATACTTGTTTCTAATTTTGATCAATATGGGGTTGGGGGCGTACACAAAAAAAAAGAGAAAGGAATTTAGAACTTCCACAACAAACGGAATGAAGGAAAAAGTCGTCGTTAGAAAATTATTATAGGGCCAAGAAACCTACCGCTGACTGGTGCAACTACCAGTCTCAGTAAAACAAAAAAAAAACGGAGAGAGAAAAAAACAAACACAAAGAGAATAGAATTTAAAGACGAAAACAAATAAAGTAAATTTGCTTCGAAATTCTTATATTTTCTTAAGGTCGTTCTTCGATTTTCTGCTGTTGGAAGCTGAGTTTCCAGGGGTTCAAAAAATCGATCACACTCATCACCGCAGGTTCGGTAACTGACAGGATTAGGATTTGCTGATGATGTACTGTAAGTTCTCGAAACGTGAAAAAACCAAGGAAAACCGGAGCCGGTGTTGAAAGAAGGTTGTCTGAAGAACTTTCCAGACATAGACAAAGTGTCCCAACACATGTGAACCACTGTGTGTGCTCCGCGGGAACGTACGCCTTAACACTCTAGAAGTAGTAACTTCTTCTTCTGGTGTACTCGCCCGGTCTGCCTTATCCGTGGGTCCCCTCATCGGTTACATTTTCAAAAAAAAGGACCCCCTATATAGGCCACGAAGAATTACAACACCGCGCGTCGCGATCGGGAAGCTTTTGCAAAATTACTAATCTATAGTCGCATGCCTAGATTTACTGTCAACATAAATTTACTAACGTAGGTGGACGAGCAGTATCAGCATCAGCTCTCGTTGGGGAAATGTTTGATGAAAGAAATGAGAACTTCTAGCCAGTTTCTAACTTTAATTTAAATGGTTTTTTTGTGCTAAGTCAAGCTTGGCCACTTTCTAAGCCAGGAAACGTCCCTTTTATTAGACTAGTAGTCGTAGAAGTAGATGTAGTGTTAGAAGGGAAAATTCTGCTCAGAAAGTTTCTACGAAATCTGAACAATATTTTAGTCTATTTTATGACACTGGTTTGAGTTCGATTGATTGAGTTTGGTATGAGAAAAACAAACCAAGGAACAAGTTAACAAAGGAAAGAAAGAAAGAGTGAGAGGACGAGAGATCTGTAAGATTGAATCAACATTTAAAAATTTGATTTATTACGATAAATCACAACTTCATTTCCAAGCTCCATTTTCTCGTAGCATTATCCTTTGGATAGTGTTAGCTCAAAGCTTTAACAGAAAACTGTATGCTATGTGACGAATGCGACAAAAACACACAAGAATGGGGAAATAAATTCAGACACCTGAAAATAGTTTGAGAACCTCTGTGTGCAAACTAACCAGCGAACACTCACCGATAATTGGGTACAAAGTTAGCTGCATTTGGTTTGAAAACCTTTGAGTACAAACTAAATGATTCAGCTGGGGAACACATTGCGATTATTAGGGTTAAGTTAAATTTTGGGAGATTAATAACGGACGTACCATATACGAGCGAAAGAGTTAAACTAAAGAATGTCAGATTATTTGTGCTTAATGAATTCTCTTAATTTTCTAAAGAAATATTTCTTTCAGATCTGTGTCCAGCAAATTTAAACAAGTTGAAATAAACAGGTTCACTTTTATTTTATTGTATTATGTTTAAGAACACTTGAAAATTCACAATCTTGAAATTTTGTTGATTTATTTTTTTGACCTATTGGAATAAAATGTTCAGGTCAATTGTTGTTTGAATTTGATAACACTTCCCTGTCGACTCTACGAACTAGGGTTACAATTTATTAGAATAAAATAATTTTAAACACAACGTAGACAAATTGGATCCGAAAATCGAAAGTAAATTATTCTTCGATAATTTTTAAAGATGAGCAAAATTCGACAATTTTGAAAAACTACATACAATCGCTGGTCATGGTCGCTCATCACAACTTCAACGCTTCAAAAACTCAGGCCGCGGCTTTCTCTAAGAAAACATCGAGGGATAATGCAATAAACATACTAATGGAGGGTAAAATCGTTCAGATGGGATCTAATCTATCTATCCTAGGAGTGAATGCGAGCACTAACTTCTCTTGGGACGATCATGTGCGCGCCATTGCCAAATTCGCCTCTCGGAAGCTAGGCTTTCTTTTTAGAGCTAAAAAGTACTTCACAATCACATCAGCTACCACTATACAAAGCTCAAGTTAGGGCAACACTAGCCAATACTGTTCTCATGTTTGGAGTTCAGCCCGAAAGCACACTTTAGCTCTCTTGGATTCAATTCAAAGAAGAGCGATTGGCCTAATTGATGACGAGAGTCTGACCGATTCGCCTAATTGATGACGAGAGTCTGATCGATTCTCTCGAAACACTAGAGCACGGGCGTATGGTTGGTGACTTGTCTCTTTTCTACAAGTACTGTCATGGAAAATGCTCGCAGGAACTAATAGGATTGATACCCCCAAGGGCAAGATTCTTGAGGCGCACTAGACACTCGGAGACAGCAAATTCCTGTGCGGTTCGTCTTAACATAGTTTGCGGATACTCTTTTTCTGTAGAACTTCCAAGTTATGGAACTTGTTACCGAAATGAATTTTCCCCAAAAATTACAACCTATCCTTGTTTAAGAAGGCGGTTCATCTCATCTATCGTTGTTTCCGCATCCTACTCGCAGTGCTTTGAAAGCGTAATGGGGTTACCCTTTGCGAGTGGATTAAACTTAAAAAAAAACAACAACAACAACAAAATTCGAAGCTTTGTCTAGAAATATTGACCTCGTTTGACGAAGAATTTAATCACTAAATTTCGACTGAGTTGATATTTGTAGTCTAAACTGGGATTATGAAACTTGAAAATTTCTAAACATAGTTCGAAATTTCGAGATTTATGCACACAGAAGTTATACATAGAGTTACTACCCTTTTGGCCATCGTCCGTTCAAAGCTGTGGTATTTATGAGTACTGATAATGAGTAACACTTAGCAGCAATGTCTATCTTACCTGATAAGTAGCACTAAAGGTTCCCTTATCCAAATTTTGCACCAAATAACTGATAATCTAACTTATGTACAATTTATTTAAACATTAAATATATGAAATAAATAAAATTAAATTATTTGGAATACATACCCTGATTATCATAAATTTATACATTTTTCTAAATTTCAAATGTTTCTATATTACATAAAATAGTTATTTTTAAGGACTACCAAAACCTAAATACGTAATATCAAATAAAAACAACGCTTGATATGCAAACAAAAAAAAAACTTAAAAACTACAACTTAAAATATCGTTTTTGGTAAACATGGCACTGCAGTTCAGTATTTTGGGATCAATATTGGTTACACTTACAACCTAATGCTATTCGTCTGGGGAGTCAACTTATTTATTGCGAAAATATATATAATTAGTAAAAAAACAAGAAATGTAAGTTCTAGATTTTGCTACAAACGTCCTTTATAAGCGATAAAATAAGAATCGTTTCCAAAGCTGAACATTACCGTATGAGGCTGTGATTGTAAGAGAAACTTTTTTATCTTAAAAGTACTCATTTTGGATAAAGAGAACTGCGAGCAGTGGATTATCTGTGCGTATAGAAACCTGAACGTCTTAGTAAACGTTTTAAATATGTGAACTCGCCGCCAAAAAAGGAGATAAATCAAGTCAGCAAAATCGTAAACCTACTTGTTTTAATTAATAAAAACAAAAATAACAATTTTAATTGGAAATGCCAACAAAATGCGATCATTAGAAATAAAAATGCTCGAGTTTTGGCGTTTTGACTGTCGGTAAATTCTCTAACTTGTTTTCCGCTTGTGGTCGTTTTTACAGCTTTTACTTTAATTAGTTTTTAACAGAAGAATTTGATTTATCAGTATTCGTGATTGCCACCTAATTCTTGACCTATTTCTTTGCTTAAATCATTCTAATTATTTTTTATTTTGATGCTACTTTGGTTTTGACAGAATTTTTAACTGTTTCATGTGTTACTTTAGATCTGAAGATTTCAAAAAGAAGTGCTTTAACCAATGAATATCAATCCGATAATTCCTTCAAGATTCACTGATTAATCAGATTGCCACCTAATTCTTGATCTATTTCTTTGCTCAAATCGTTCTAATTATTTTTTATTTTGATGCTACTTTGGTTTTGAAAGAATTTTTAGTTGTTTCATGTGTTACTTTAGATCTGAAGATTTCAAAAAAAAGTGCTTTAACCAATGAATATCAATCCGACAATTCCTTCAAGATTCATTGATTAATCAGTTTTTGATAGAATAAATTGATTTTATCAGTATTCGTGATTGCCACCTAATTCTTGACCTATTTCTTTGCTCAAATCGTTCTAATTATTTTTTATTTTGATGCTACTTTGGTTTTGAAAGAATTTTTAACTGTTTCATGTGTTACTTTAGATCTGAAGATTTCAAAAAGAAGTGCTTTAACCAATGAATATCAATCCGACAATTCATTCAGGATTTATTGATTAATCAGTTTTTGATAGAATAAATTGATTTTATCAGTATTCATGTTTACCATCCAATTCTTGACCTATTTCTTTGCTAAAATCGTTCTAATTATTTTTTATTTTGATGCTACTTTGGTTTTGAAAGAATTTTTAGTTGTTTCATGTGTTACTTTAGATCTGAAGATTTCAAAAGGAAGTGCTTTAACCAATGAATATCAATCCGACAATTCATTCAGGATTCATTTATTACTCAGTTTTTGATAGAATAAATTGATTTTATCAGTATTCATGTTTACCACCTAATTTTTGACCTATTTCTTTGCTCAAATCATTCTAATTATTTTTTATTTTGATCATACTTTAGTTTGGTTTTGAAAGAATTTTTAGTTGTTTCATGTGTTATGTTAGATTTGAAGATTTCAAAAAGAAGTGCTTTAACCAATGAATATCAATCCGAAATTCATTCAGGATTCATTGAGGATTTCACAGACATCTACCAGACTTTTATTCATTGAGGATCGATCGAGGTTTTAACTGATCTATCGATCGTCAATCAATCATCGCCTATGAGTCAATCCTCTATCGAGAATTGTTTTGCCCAATCAATATCGTTTCTCAATTGAGGATTTCTTCACTACAATACACAATTCACTGAGGATGATGTATGATCAAGTATTAATTCCAAATTCATCGACAATCTCAAATCATGTTCTCAGGAAAAAAAGGCGAAATTTAAGAATAAAATGTCGACATTTTCTGAAAATGTATTTTTTCAGACTAAATATCGCCACTTTATTCATAATCCTCAATAACTGATCTATCAATTCTCCATTCGCTGAGAAATTAATCGATCTGTTCTTCTATTCATTGAGGATTTAAGCAATCAGTTAATCCCCCAACTGTTATTTGTTTTCTTCAGTGGCGGCTGGCGTATAGGCACTGTGGAAAGGTAGCACCCCCAATTTCGCTAACGAGTTTTTTCTCAAAATTTTCTAAACACTTTTCATTACACAATTTTTTGTAGACATTTTCTTTGATTTCGTTTTATAGAAATTTTAGGTTTCTTTCACGAAGTTGTGATATTTAAAAATCTATTTTATTCTTAATATTGATCAAAATTACATTTTCAAAAATTGATTTTTGTAAAAGTTTTAAGGAAGAAATCAATATTTCGAGCAGGAATTAAAATGTTACGAAACAAAAACAAATTTCTTTGAAAGTGTCAACATTTTGAGAAAATAATTACAATTTCGAGAAAAAAATTTAAATCCAACTCATCTCGCATTTTATTATTTCTCTAAAAAATAAGTTAATACGGTATCTTCGAATTTTTACCCCAAATCCCATTTTGTATAAACATTTTGAGTTTATTTCAAATATTTTATTTTTTTTTAGGAAATTTTGATTTTTTCTGCAAACGTTTCCATTTTTCCTAAATATTTTATATAAAGAAATTTTCTCAAAATTTTCATTTTTCCTGAAAGTGTTGTACTTAAAATTTCTTCTAGAAATTCCAACTTCTCCAGATTTTTCTTTGTGTTCCTCTAATTTGCTCTGAAAATGTCAAGTTTTGACAATTTAAAGTTCATTTTATTTGGTAGTTTTGACAAAAAATGAAAGCTGAAAGCTCTATAAAAATGTTAACATTTTGGGAAAAACAAAAAATTTCGATTTTTTTTTGAAAAAATTTCGATTTCTTTTGAAAAAATTTCGATTTTTTTGGAAAAAATTTCGATTTTTTTTTGAAAAAATTTCGATTTTTTGGTAAAGATATTTCAAATTTCGATTTTTTCTCTAAGAAATGTTGCTTTTTTTCCTATGCTACTTGTGTTTTTCTCTAAACATTTTATACAAAGAATTTTTTTTTGAAATTTCGATTTTTAAGAAAACTTTGGGAAAAATATTGAAATTTTAAATAAAAATGAACCTTGCAAATTTTAACCTTTTTTTACAATTTAATATTTTTCTAAAAAATTACTACTGTAGCACCAAAGAAAATTCTAATCGGAATTTCCAATTTTTCTACAAATATTAAATTTATTCTCGAAATTCTCAAGTTCGAATTTGAAATTCAAATTTAGACAAAAAAAAAAGGTCAAAATTGAAAGATTAAACTCAAAATTTCAAAAAAAAAATTATCTTTGCAAATTTCAACCAAATTTCAAGAAAAAGCGAACCTTGCAAATTTCAATCTTTTTTACAATTTGATATTTCTCTAAAAAATTACTACTACTGTAGGACCAAAGAAAATTCTAATCGGAATTTCCAATTTTTCTAGAAATGTTAAATTTATTCTTGACATTCTCAAGTTCGAATTTAAAATTCAAATTTCGATAAAATTAAAGATCGAAATTGAAAGATTAAACTAAAAATTTCAAGAAAAAATGAACCTTGCAAATTTCAACCTTTTTTACAATTTGATATTTCTCTAAAAAATTACTACTACTGTAGGACCAAAGAAAATTCTAATTGGAATTTCCAATTTTTCTAGAAATGTTAAATTTATTCTTGACATTCTCAAGTTCGAATTTAAAATTCAAATTTCGATAAAATTAAAGATCGAAATTGAAAGATTAAACTCAAAATTTCAAGAAAAAATGAACCTTGCAAATTTCAACCTTTTTTACAATTTGATATTTCTCTAAAAAATTACTACTACTGTAGGACCAAAGAAAATTCTAATCGGAATTTCCAATTTTTCTAAGAATGTTAAATTTATTCTCGAAATTATCAAGTTCGAATTTAAAATTCAAATTTAGACAAAAAAAAAGGTCAAAATTGAAAGATTAAATTCAAAATTTCAAAAAAAAATTATCTTTGCAAATTTCAACCAAATTTCAAGAAAAAATGAACCTTGCAAATTTCAACCTTTTTTACAATTTGATATTTCTTTAAAAAATTACTATACTGTAGGACCAAAGAAAATTCTAATCGGAATTTCCAATTTTTCTAAAAATGTTAAATTTATTCTTGAAATTGTCAAATTCGAATTTAAAATTCAAATTTCGATAAAATTAAAGATCGAAATTGAAAGATTAAACTCAAAATTTCAAGAGAAAGCAGAGCATATTTCTAGAAACAGTTGAAACTTCTTATTAGTAAATAAAATTTAAAAAAAAATAACATTTTCGGAATTAAAGAAAAAACATTTTTTTTGAAATAAATTAACTGTCAAAAATATTCTTATAATTTCGACAAACAAAATCGTTGGAAGTTTCAATTAGACATGTCATCATTTAAAGTTTACTCTAAAAATTTCGATCCCAATTTCAAGATTTCAGCTTTAAATTGGAATATAATGTATTTTTCCCTGAAATTTGTACATGAAATTTAAAAATTTCATATATCATGTCATATCTTAGAATTTTAGGAAATTGGCAGTGTATAAAATCAGAAGAATTCAAATTTGGGATTTGGAAAAAATTGAAATACTAGAAAAGGTAGAATTTGAAAGAAAAAATTGGCCAAACATCGAAAATTTGACTAATAACTTCAAAAAATAGAGATATCAAATTAGGAAAGGAAAATCAAAGTTTAAGGAAAGAAGTAAATTTGGAGTTTTCTAAAAAAAGTTGAAATTTGCAATGAAAGTCAAATTGATAAATAAAATTGTAATGTAAGCCGAATTTCCCTAGCTTGAATGAAAAACAAACTACTGCTTTATTCTAAAGTTACAAAGGAGGATATTTTTTTTACTTTAAACTAAGAAAAGAAATATTTTGGGTAATTTCTAAATGAAAGTGGAAATTTCAAAAAAAAGTCGAAAATCTTGAAAAAAAGATTCATTTGAAACTGCGAGATTTTAGCTAAAATTTAATTAAAATTGGAAATTTTAAGTTGGATTGAAATTTTGAGAATAGAGTTAATATTTTCTAGAAAATGTGGAAATTGTTAGTTTATAATCTAATTTTTAAACAGAAATGAGAAACTGAAAGTAAACTCCCAATTTTGCAAAGTTGCACGGATTTGTGTAAAATTTTGAAAAAGCGATTAATATTTCTAAGAAAAAAATTCGAAATTTAAGGGTAAAATAAAAACTGTTTTAACTACATAAACGAACCGAAATAACCCAATATATTTTTCCGGTTTCCCTCCGGTTTTTGTTTCGACGAAAATAGCGGTTTTTTTTCGGTTTCCGGTTTAGTTCCGGTTCGAAGCCCTGGTTAAAATGTTTTCCCCAAAATGAAAATTCGGATTATTTTTCAGAAACATGTTGAAATTTCAACTTTAACTCAAAATTTTGACACTTTTCCTCTGTGTCGATTTTAAAATTGACCATCTGGATGGTTAAAAAAAAAAGAGGATGCATCCTCGAGAAAACAGTGGCTTTTAAACTTGATATTTCGAGTTGAATCTTGAGATTTCGAATTTCGTATCGAGATTTCAACGTGGATTTAAAAATTTCGACTTTAATTTAAACTTTCGTCTTCAAATTCAAAACTTTGGATTGGGTCGACTTTAAAATTGACTTTTTTGAACCATCCGGAGGGTTTAAAGTCGAATTTTCGAGATTAAAGTAATTATTTTGATAAGGTCGACATTTAGAGCAGGGAACAGTTTTGGACGAAGAGAAAAGATGATAAAATTAGTGAAAAATTAGTATTTCCCAATTCAGTAGAAAAAATGAAAATTATACACCCAAGAGTTAAAAAGTTCTGGAATATACGAAATTTGACGATTAAAATTAAAAATTTGAGAGACTTTTCTTTCATAATTTTGGTTTTTTTAGCGAAGTTTTGACTTTGATTCGCTTTTTCTAACAGAACTGATTTTTGCTGTTTTGACCTTGTTTTCTTGAACTTTGGATTAAAAAGATCAATTTAAAAAAAAATGAAAATGAAAAAGACCAAAAAATATAAAATGAAAAGTTTTAAATTGAGATTTTGATGAAATAGTCAGAATTTCGACAAAAGAACTTCAAAATTTAACAGAAGAATTTTTAAAATTGACTTTTTTGAACCATCCGGATGGTTTAAAGTCGAATTTTCGAGATTAAAGTAAACATTTTGATAAGGTCGACATTTAGAGCAGGGAAAAGTTTTGGACGAAGAGAAAAGATGATAAAATTAGTGAAAAATTAGTATTTCCCAATTCAGTAGAAAAAATGAAAATTATACACCCAAGAGTTAAAAAGTTCTGGGAATATACGAAATTTGACGATTAAAATTAAAAATTTGAGAGACTTTTCTTTCATAATTTTGGTTTTTTTAGCGAAGTTTTGACTTTGATTCGCTTTTTCTAACAGAACTGATTTTTGCTGTTTTGACCTTGTTTTCTTGAACTTTGGATTAAAAAGATCAATTTAAAAAAAAATGAAAATGAAAAAGACCAAAAAATATAAAATGAAAAGTTTTAAATTGAGATTTTGATGAAACAGTCAGAATTTCGACAAAAGAACTTCAAAATTTAACAGAAGAATTTTTAAAGTTGACTTTTTTGAACCATCCGGATGGTTTAAAGTCGAATTTTCGAGATTAAAGTAAACATTTTGATAAGGTCGACATTTAGAGCAAGGAAAAGTTTTGGACGAAGAGAAAAGATGATAAAATTAGTGAAAAATTAGTATTTCCCAATTCGGTAGAAAAAATGAAAATTATACACCCAAGAGTTAAAAAGTTCTGGGAATATACGAAATTTGACGATTAAAATTAAAAATTTGAGAGACTTTTCTTTCATAATTTTGGTTTTTTTAGCGAAGTTTTGACTTTGATTCGCTTTTTCTAACAGAACTGATTTTTGCTGTTTTGACCTTGTTTTCTTGAACTTTGGATTAAAAAGATCAATTTAAAAAAAAATGAAAATGAAAAAGACCAAAAAATATAAAATGAAAAGTTTTAAATTGAGATTTTGATGAAACAGTCAGAATTTCGACAAAAGAACTTCAAAATTTAACAGAAGAATTTTTAAAATTGACTTTTTTGAACCATCCGGATGGTTTAAAGTCGAATTTTCGAGATTAAAGTAAACATTTTGATAAGGTCGACATTTAGAGCAAGGAAAAGTTTTGGACGAAGAGAAAAGATGATAAAATTAGTGAAAAATTAGTATTTCCCAATTCAGTAGAAAAAATGAAAATTATACACCCAAGAGTTAAAAAGTTCTGGGAATATACGACATTTGACGATTAAAATCAAAAATTTGAGACTTTTCTTTCATAATTTAGTTTTTCTAGCGAAGTTTTGACTTTGATTCGCTTTTTCTAACAGAACTGATTTTTGTTGTTTTTACCTTGTTTTCTTGAACTTTGGATTAAAAAGATCAATTAAAAAAAATAAATGAAAATGAAAAAGACCAAAAAATATGAAATGAAAAGTTTTAAATTGAGATTTTGATGAAACAGTCAGAATTTCGACAAAAGAACTTCAAAATTTAACAGAAGAATTTTTAAAATTTATACCTTAATTTAGAAATATTGACCTTAAAACCAAATATTCGATTTTTTTTCTGAAAATGTTGCTAAAAATTTTAAAATTTCTAAAAAAAGTAAAATTTTTCAGAAAGTTGTGGCGAGTATATTTACTTTCTTTCAATATTTTAACTTTTTTCTTTTGAAGTTTCAAATTTAAACTTGTATGTACTTTATATTGTTATTTTTTTCTCTGAAATTTCTACTTTAAACAAAATTCAGTCTTTCTTTAGCAAGTATAACCATTTTTATTGATATGTCGACTCTTATTCTTTAGTTGTAGACATTTTGCTCGAAATTTTGAGTTAACATTCGGACTCTAAGTTTAAGTTTGGAATTTTCGACTTTTACCTCGAAAACTTGAAATTTTAAGGACTTGAAACTGTGTGATTAATTTGAAAAATTAGTATTTCCCAATTCAGTAGAAAAAATGACAACAAACACTAACAGAAATGGGAAATAATACGAAATTACTTTCATCTCAATTCAATGGGAAAGGGTAACAAATTTGGTACAGAAAAGTAGATGTTAAAAGACAAATATTGTGACAATTACGAAGTTACTTTAATGCAAATTCAGAAAAATGTGGGAAAAGTACATTTTTTCTGCCAGGAAAAATCACTGTCGACTTTGAAAATTGCCTCAAAGGGACATGATCACAAAAAAAAACAAAAATCCTGAATGTCGTAAAGACTAGAAAAGTTGCTCAGATGAAGCTGTACGATACTTTAAATTGTAGATGCAGCGAACATCCAGAGAGAATGAATAACAAAAGATTAATTAAATTAATTAATTAAAAAAGTAGGAATTTACCAACAGTATGGTCGCCAACGCTTATTCTAACATAATTAAATAACTAAACAAACTTATCGAAGGTCGAGTAAAAACTAAAATTAATTTTCACTAGAATAGAACAATATTGCAAAAAAGTACGTCATTAATGTCATTAGAATCATATAAATTTTTGGATATTGCAGTCATTCGATTCAGAATTTCCCTAAATAATATCGAATGAATTTCCCTAGAAAAAAAGTGCGTTAAATATATATTGCGGTACACTCTAAGGATAAAATTGATGACTAGTAACAGTTCAATATAGTTTCTCATTTTGGCAAATTGATTCTTTGGGTGTGACTAGTTACATTCATTTAGGTACGTTGTAAATTGCATTTTGTCTTCTGTTAAAAATAATCTATATACCTTAACTAATTTAATATCAATTAACATATGCCCATCCTTTGATCACTACTCTAATTAAATTTAAAAAAAAAATTATGAACTTCGCTTTAGTACTGTACAAGATAATAAATACGAAATATTTGTATTTCAAAGTGAAATAGATTTAGAAATTTTACAATATTTTTAAAAATAAATATGTACATTTATATACACATAATAGAGGCCTATGTACTTTGGCAATTAGGCTATCAATTTGTTCAAGACGTACTAGTCTAAATTTCACTAATTTAACGGTTGCGAAATCAATCAAAAGAGGAAGCGCAGCGGAAACCTAAGCGACCAATTCCGTTTGCGCTCCCCCGCGGTCCCTAGTTTTTCGAGTATTTTCGAAAAATTGAAAGGCATGGTCCACTTGTAGAATCAACGGACTCCATCCGGCTAAGCAACAGTCGGGTGTTTCGTCCTCATGTGCAACAGAAGCGTGTCGCTTCTCGTGTATACAGCTGGACAGTGCGAACAGGAGTATTGGCCGGGGAAGTGAACGTAGTAGTGATTCCTGGTGTTGCTTACGATTTTGCCGCATAGTACGCAGCGTCTCCGTTCGTCCATGGAGCCGACTCTTTCGAAGAGTTGCGACACTTTGTAACATTTGATATCTGCAACAAAAAACGGTGGGGTGAGTGTGGGTTCAGCGGTTCTATTTGTAGGTATTACCGGTGGTGATTACCACTATTTGTCACTATCGTTGGCACTTGATTTTAAGATTTTTTTTTTTCTGACTTTGAGTCTTATTTGATTTTTAATTTAATATTATCGAAACAGTGTGCAATTATCATATTTTATTTTCTTGTGTTTGTTGTTATGAATTAGGAATCTTATTGTTGTTTTATTCAAGCACCATACACTTTGAGTCAGGCCCGTAACCAGGGTTTTTTTCGGGGAGGGGGGGGGAGGCATAACGAATAAGCTGTGTCTCTTAGGCAACACAAATTCAGACGAGAGGTGGAACTGGAATCAGACCTCGGAATTCTCTGACTCCAGCCCAAAGGGCCCGTCTTATGGAAGATATCAGGACCAGGATGTGACACATGAACGAGAACAGTGCCACATCTAAGAGCAGGGCTGCCGATATGGCCGCTATTCGAGAAAATTTGGGAAAATTGTCGCAGTCCCCGGTAATGCATTTTCAATTAATCCTTTTGTCATATATCGGACGCGTCCAATATTATAGCATTTATCTGGTACAAAGTTGCACTTTTAGCATTTATCTTGTTAAGTCTTGGTGGAACGGACTGGTCCTTGGTTATTTTCAAAAATTGAAATACAGAACTTGTCCCCTGAACACAAGAAAGATTAAAAAACACAACAAAGGTTGCTCTTGTTGCTCTTAGAGAAACCTTTTTTGTGTTTTTTAATCTCTCTTGGTTTCAGGAGACAATTTTTGTATTTTAATTATAAATTACTAAGTTTACTGATAAAGATCAAGCTCAAGAAAACAGAACGAAATCTATTAAAAACTTTAAAAACTTCCAAAAAAAGTAGGTATTACAAGCCCCAATTCGCAACACTTTTCGTCCAACTTTAAAATTTTTAAATGAATTTTTTGATAGTTAAAATGTTTAGCTGAGTTTTCTAAAATTTTCCTA
This sequence comes from Dastarcus helophoroides, assembly GCA_028583605.1. NCBI lineage: Eukaryota > Metazoa > Arthropoda > Insecta > Coleoptera > Bothrideridae > Dastarcus > Dastarcus helophoroides. The sequence continues at coordinate 15,388,430 of CM053329.1, forward strand.
AGACTTTACAAGTCTAAGTGGAATTTGTTAAGGACGTTAGAGTCTCTATAACTAAAGGAGGATTTGAACATTTTGGGTTATTTGAAACCAAGACAGATTAAAAAACACAACAAAGGTTGTCCTAACGCGTTTCGACAGCCAAGCTATCACCTTCAAAGAGATACTCAGATAATTCAGAGAGAGTATCTATCTAAAAATAATAGCTACCTCAAAAATGGGGACAAGCCAAGAGTTGTCATATATGTCCCGAAACTACTGCAAGCGAATATCCTACCCCAATTCTGATCTGGAGATCAAACAGCTCTCCGAGTGGAATTTGCGCGTCGAGAAGGAAAAATATCACTTGTAATAGCATCGACCTACCTACCAATAGATTCGAAAAGACCACCACCCTCTGAGGAAATGGCAGGACTGATCGACTTTTGTGAGGCAGGTAATGTAGATCTTATAATTGGATGTGACACAAACGCCCACCATACAGCTTGGGGGAAGCGAAACAAACAACCCTCGAGGTACATCTTTACTACAATACTTAAGTAGTACCAAATTAGACATACTCAATAGAGGCAGTGAAGCTACCTTTGCTACCTCCAGAGGCCAGAGTGTTATCGACATCACCCTGGCGTCTATGAGTATTACCAAAATTATAAATGGCTGGCATGTATCTAAGGATGCAACAATGTCTGACCATCAATATATAAAATTCAATATTTTATGTTGTAGGTTGGAACCGAAACCGTACAGAAATCCCAGAAGCACCAACAGGGAGGACTATAATACCCATCTGGAAAGGCTCCTAGGGACTGTAGAAACCCCACAGAGAATCGGGACAGTTGAACTGATCGAAAAATACGTCACTTTAGTGCGAAAAAATATCATTACAGCATATGAGAAGGCTTGCCCAATGAGAACTGAGCTTCGAGAAACCCGGGCAACCCCTTGGTGGAACGGGCAACTCGAAAAACTTAGATCTCAGGCAAACAAGCTCTTCAATAAAGCGAAGAAGACAAAACTGGTATGTGACTGGGAGGCTTACCACAACCACCGGAAACAATACAAGAAACTTATTCGCAAAAGACAAAGGGAAAAGTGGAGAGAATTCTGTAGTGACGTAGAGTCTACTACATCAGTTTCCCGACTGAAAAAGATACTCTCGAAAGATCCAAACCAACAGGTAAGCATGATAAAGCGGGCCGACGGTACATATACCAGTACACCCGCACAAACAGCTTCAGAGCTCCTAAACACGCACTTTCCAGGATGCTGTGTTATACCAGGCCATAAGTGGCAAGGGCACTCAGCCTCTCACCCTAAAAATAGGGATTGGGAGCTGGCTGTTCAGATGGTAATTGACACAAAAGTAAACTGGGCCGTACAATCGTTTGCTCCCTTCAAATCGCCCGGGTTGGACGGTATCTACCCTGCCCTGCTTCAGTGGGGAATGGTGTGGATACAAAAATACCTGGTGGAAATTTTCAGGGCGTGTATTGCCTTTAAATACATATCCCGAGAATGGAGGGAAGTCAAAGTAATTTTTATTCCAAAACCAGTTAAACCTCAAGGTGAGGCTAAATCATGTCGCCCAATCAGCCTAACGTCTTTCCTACTAAAGACGTTGGAGAGGTTGTGCGACAGACATATAAGGGATAGCCTCGATATACACTACCCCTTACATTCAAATCAACATGCTTTTACTTCCGGAAGATCTACCGAAACTGCGCTACACTCAGTAGTTAGCAGGATCGAGAGATCGCTAGAAGTAAAAAAACACACCCTAGGTGTATTTCTGGACATAGAAGGTGCCTTTGATAGACCTAATTTCAATAGCATTTCTTCGGCGCTTGAGCGTAGTGGTATTGAACCCGCCTTGCGGGAACTCATACGACATATACTTGAGCGGCGAGCAATACAAGTTACAGTAGGAGACTATACGGTAAGAGGAATCGTAAGTAAGGGATGTCCGCAAGGGGTGTATTATCCCCCCTTATATGGTCAATCATAGCGGATGACCTTATCCGAAAACTCAATGATCGGGGTCTCTATACAATTGGCTACGCAGATGATATAACCGTTCTGCTTTCAGGTAAACACGAGGGAGTACTCTTCGAGTTAATGCAAGACGCCTTATATAGTCGAGAAATGGTGCAAAGAACATTCCCTAGCAGCAAATCCCGCAAAGACGGAAATGGTCCTTTTCACAAATAAAAGGAAATTAGCGCGACTAAAATTTCCCAAACTCATGGGAACCCAACTCGGGTTGTCAAATCGAGTGAAATACCTTGGTATTGAACTTGACAGCAAACTGAGCTGGAAGTACCACATTGAAAATAAATTAAACAAAGCTTACAAGATCTTCTGGCAATGCCGTGGGGCCATCGGGAGGTTTTGGGGGTTATCCCCTAAGATGACCTTTTGGCTATACACGGCAGTCATCAGACCAATTGTAAGCTACGGAGTTATAGTTTGGTGGCCAAAGACAAAGTGCACCACTATAAAACAAAAGCTAAATCACATCCAGAGACTAGCGTGTCTGGCAGTGATAGGAGCAATGAAATCCACTCCAACAGCAGCAATGGAGGCGATCTTGTGCCTGCCACCTCTCGACATATTTCTTGAGGGGCGGCACAGGCTTCTGCTCTCCGTTTGCGAGCAGGAGGAATGTGGAATACGGTAGGTAAAATGGTGGGTCACCGGCGCATAATGGAGGAGGCACTCCAAAAGGTACCTATTCTGGATGCGCCGATGGACCATCTACTGGTGAAATATAACTTCACAAAATCCTACCGTATAAAAATGGAGGAAGTACAAGCAAGGATACCAGACGTAAGTATATACACGGATGGATCGAAAACAAATACGGGCACTGGAACAGGAATCTTCTCGGAAGACCTGAACCTAAGTGTAAGTATTAAGCTAGATAAATACTCAACAATCTTTCAAGCGGAGATGTTGGGAATTTTATATAGCGCCGAACAAATGACGCAACTGAACATTACAGGAAAATATATCCAAATAAAGACGGACAGCCAGGCAGCCCTTAAAGCCCCGAGGAATGTGAAAACAAACTCAGTGCTGGTATGGAATTGCCACCTAGCTCTAGAACGTCTATCACAAGAGAATGCAATTGATCTAATATGGATCAAAGGACATTCTGGGAAAGAGGGAAACGAACGCGCTGACAAACTGACGAGGAAGGGTTCGGAGGGACAATTCGTTGGACCAGAACCAAACCTTGGCAAGATCAACCGTAAGATCCCTACTTAACGAAGAAACTTATCGTAAACACAAAGCCTTATGGGCATCAATAACAACATGCCGACAAACTCACGCATTCATTAGAATGCCGTGCAGGGAAAGGGCAAAACTATGCCTACAACTTTCAAGGAATAATCTCAGGAAACTTGTAGGGATATGGACAGGTCACTGTCGATTAAACAAACACCTCCACAGAATGGGAATCATAAACGACCCGAGCTGCAGAGGGTGCTTAGAAGAAGATGAGAGTGTCGAGCACGTGATGTGTCACTGCCCGGCACTAGCATCAATCAGAGGATCCACGCTGGGGGATTTCTGGCCTAGTGTGGCCAGTTTGAGAGAGGCGCATCCAAGGGACGTTCTTCAATTTCTCAACAAGGTTGGGTGGCTGAATGAATGACCAAGGACACCTCAATCACGGGGATAGCACAATGGGCCCGGAAAGGGTGGCCTAAGTGCTGGCCTAAATATTTAGGCAACCCACAACGAATCCAGAATAGCTTGGATGTCTAAATGCGTTAGAGCAACCTTTGTTCTGTTTTTTAATCTTTCTTGGTTTCAGGGGACAGGATTTGTATTTCAATTTTTGTTAGGTCTTATCTATTAAAGATATTTTATTTTAAAGCAGTAGCCTGTCCTCCAATTAAGCAAGACATAACTTTTCCAATAAAATGAAGAAACAATTAAAAACTTAGATTTCTCTGACGACTTTTTTATCAAATTTCTTAGTTAATCTGAAAACTTTTATCCTAAAATTTCGATGTCAATCAAAATTTCAACCATAAAAGAAGTCGAAATTTTTTTATAAAATTTTCCAGTTTTTCTCATAGTTTTAACCAAGGCTTCGAACCCGAACTAAACCGAAAATCGAAAAAAAAAACCGTTATTTTTGTCGAAACGAAAACCGGAACAGAACCGTAAAATAATAACGGTTTATTTCGGTTCGTTGAATTTCTGTACACTTAAAATAATTTTTATTTTATCCTAAAGTGCGGATTTTTTAAATAAATTTCGATTTTTTTTTTAAATTTTACAAAAGTTCATCTCAAAATTACCAGTTTACGTTCAATCTTTTTTTTTTCTGAAGGTTAGATTAGCAACTCATAATTGCCTCATTTTCTAAGAAAATGTTTACTTTATTCTCGAAATTTTAAGCCAAATTGAAATTTTAAGTTTTATAAGTTGAATACTACTATTTATCAAAATTTCCAGTTCTTTTTTAAAAATTGGAAATTTTCCCGAAATTACTAGAAGTATTCTTTTGTTTTCCCTAAAATTTCGAGTTTAAAATAAAAATTTGATGCTCTGGTGTAAATTTGGACTAAAGCAGCGGCATCTTTTTTCTAATTTAAACTTCCAATTTTTTATCCGGTTTTGTTTATGCTTTTTTTACTAAAATTTAAATTCAAGTCTCGAAGTTGAGGTTTTTTCAGATTGTTTCGAATTTAAAAGTGAAAATTAAGTGTTTTTTAAAATATTAATTGTTTTCAAAATACTTCTAATTTAAAATAAAAAGTTCGTCCTGTTACTCCTTAAGCTTTTGTGTCATAAATCGATTTTTATATGTTTATCTCAAAATTTTAAGTTTCTTCACAAACTTTTCCTAAAATTTCACCTTTAAGAATAAAACTTCGCGTTTTTTATTTAATGAATATTTGTCGTTGATTCTGAAATTTCATTTTTTTCATAGAAAATTTAATTTTGAATTGAAATCACATGTTTTTATCATTATTTTTTTTTTACTTTTACGATTAAAATTTACATTTACTTTAAAAATGTGGACTATTTGCTGAAAATGTTAGCACAAAATATATTTCAATGGAAAAGTTCTCGTTTGAATTTGAACATTTATTTTCTTTTTTATTTTCAATTGTAATTCAAAATCTTGAAAAGATGTCAACATTTCAAGAAAAAAATTCAACATTTTTTAGAAAAGCTAAATTTTAGAGAAAAACGACTATTTTTAATAATTTCTTCTTTAATTTTATAACTTTAAGTCCTAGAAATATTGATCTTTTGATCGAAAAGTCGAATATTCGGATTTTCAACAAAATTCCAAGTTTAACCTCTTAATTTTCATTTTTTTTTACGTTCGAGTAAAATGCCTACATATAAAGAATACATTTAACATATTGGGGAAAAGCGTTAGGGAGGTTATTACAATACTTGCTAGCAGGCTCGTAACCAGGGTTTTTTTTTGAGGGGGGGGCTGCGATCCTTCTGCTAAAACTACCTAGTCTTTGTTTGCGTTTAGGTTAGAGCCCAGAAGCCACGGTCCAATACTACTTTACTATTAATATTATAATTGTTTAACTCTTCTAACATTCTAACAAAGTAATTTAACAAGAACGTTGCCTATTTATCTTAATTCAATTTCCAAATAAAAGCAGATGTGTGGGTAAGATGATAAAATTACTCGAAAGATATTCCTTTTCTAAAATTTATCTTTGACTTCTATAACCTGCAGTTTTGTATGAAAAATGCCTATAGAAAGTGCTCTATTTAAAGACATAGTTTGAAGTCAGCTGGAGAAAAACCTTTTTTTTTAATTTTTTTCAAATTTCGATCAAATTCATAATTTTAACTTTTATCTCAAATTTAAAGTTTGCACCCGAACATTTAGAATTTGGATATTCTTTCTAAATTCTGGAAGATTAGATGTTTTTTTTTTAAGTTCAAGTTTCGCGTCCAATTGTTTTTCTAAGTGGCAACAACTTCAATTCCCACGTTTTTTGGTTGGGGCAATTTTGATCGCTATCTGAATTTGTAATGTCGAAATGCATTTGATTCTTCCGAATTTCGAAAAAAAGTTTTTGCTACAAAGCTCTTTATCGTTTTTTTTGTAAGTTTTACCTTTAATCTTAAAATTTCGACGTTTTTTGGAAATTTTCAAATTGAATTAGATTTTTTGCTAAATGCGAAGTATGTTAATACTTTTACTTTATTTTCTCAAAATTCAAAGTTTAAAATCTTGGTATTTACTTCAAATCCACAAATATTTTTTTAAACTTCGATTCTTTCAGAAACCTAAAAATTTTTGTGAAAAACGTCAGATATCGAAATTCTGAACTTAATCTTGTGTTTTTTGAATTTGGAATTTTAATTCGAAATGTCTAGAAAAGTCTACATTTAGAGTGGACAAACTCGTTCTAAAAAAGTTTAATTACGACCCTGTTTATACTCAGGGGCGGCCTTAGCCATTGCGAGGCTCCGGGCGGGTAGTTTTTTAAGAGACCCTCGTCTTTGTGGAATTAATTTTAACATAGACGTAGTCAGAATAGAGCGTGGTAGGGCGCTTGCCCCCCCCCCCCCAGCTCGTGTAGTTAACGAAAATTTATATTGAACTGAGGAGACTTTCTCTAAAAAATTTCCATTCGACAAAAGTCGTCCTTCTTTAAGCTATTGATATTTTCTCGAAATTTCGACTTATTTCACGAAATTCGTCTTTTTTCATAAATTTCTTTGGAAATTAAATTAAATTAAATTAAATTAAAATTCGATTTATTTCATCAGAATCCATCTGAACTAAAAATTACGAATTTTTATCCCAAAATTCATCGTTTTATTTTTCGAAATTCTATCATTTCTCAAATTTAGCTTTTTCCGGAAACTTCGACTTCTAACTTTGATTTTCTGAAAATTTTGACTTTTTTTTATCAAGATTTACCCTTTTGCTTAAAACTTGATCGATTTTTTGATAACAATATTTATCTGGAAATTTTTATAATGACTTTTTTGTAAAACTGTTATTAAAAGTGACATTTTTAGTTCATTAATAATTAAACTAAAAATTGACTTTTATAATGACACGTGTCAAAAATACTTTTAACACTAGTGCGAAAAAGTTTTTTCGCACTAGTGTTAAAAGTAAATATAGCAGCGTTTCCCAAACTTTTTTTGCCCTGACCCGATTGTTTTTAATATTTCCCCTTCGCGATCCACTAAAAGATGTTTTAATTAATATTTTAATGTATAAAGAACTAATCATTTGTGAGTATGAAGACAATTCTGCAACCTGGTATTTTATTTTTGTGGCCCGGTGCCGGGTTGTGACCCACTATTTAGGAAACACTGATATGTAGCAATATGCAATATTAAATAGAAAGCTGTACTGGTAAAATTAGAAAGATTTTTTTCTGGTTGAACGGACTGGTCCTTGATTATTGTGTAATATTGTTTCCAAACATTAAAACATATTTAAAATGATCATAAATTATTTATTTATAATATTAATATTACTATTACAATTTGAACGGTTACTTATTTTAGTTTTTCTGAGAAGTAATTGCAGAGATATTTATGCTAATAATCCATGCAAAAACTACGACGGATGTTGCTTTTAGTCTTCACAATATGAAACAAAGATTTTTCCGATTTTTCAATATCATCCAGTGTTAATTTACAAAATTTTTCAGGGCGACATACTCCAAATAATCCAAAAATTAACGCAACTTTTTACTACATATTTGGTGTCTGGAGCTTCATTCAAAAAAATCTTGTACGCTTATTTTAATACTTGCTTATATCCTAACTGTACTTGATTTGAAAACTAGCTTTTATCATAGAGAGATTCCATAACTTAGAATTTCCTTCGACGTAAACCAAAAATATATTTTTAGTGAAATTATCCACTACATTCTTTATTTCATACCATCATATTTTTGTCCCGATTTCTGGAGCAATAAATCTCAGTTGATGTATGTGCTGTTTCTTCAACATTTGGTGGAATAATAAAATTGCTTTAATTTCCAATCTTTTCTTCAAAATTCATGTTTATTAGCCATAAAATTTACAATATTTTAGAACAGGTTCAATTGTGATTACTAATAAATATTAAACAACTTACAATTGTTTTATTTAGTTAGTTACACTCTATCCAGTACCTGACTTGATTGTCAGATGTAATTGTCAAATATGTAACTCAATACGCAAACAATAAATCGAAAATTTAACCCTAGACACAGCATTTTATTTTTTAATTTAACAGTTTTACAAAAAATATTGTATGATACACTTGTTAAAAGTGATTTTATTTTGTTCGTGGGGTTGCTCCACTCGCTACGCTCGTTCCGCAATACTCCCCCACTCACAAAGTAAATTGTCACTTTTAACACTTCTATCCATAAATAACTATTTTAGAAATTTTGTAAAAAGACAAAAATTCCGAGAAATTTTCCTCTGGAATGGGGGAAATACAACTTGTTTCTCAAAATTTCGACTATTATTTCAATATTGGACATTTTCTGACTCAGGGTAGGGCAGAACAGGGCGCATGTCTGCCTCTGATTCAAGCGCTCAAGAGAAAAATCTAGAAATTACATTTTTCTCAAAATCTCTCCTTTTTCCAAAATTTCGACAAAATTTGACTCTCTCTGAAGAATTTCGAGTGTTTACTAAATTTTGACTTTTTTCTGAAAATTTCGATCTTTTTTTTGTTTTTCAAGGGAAAAAAATTGAAATTTCCAAAAAAAACGAATTTAAAAAAATCGAAACTTTGATATTTTTCTCAAAATCCTTCGCAAATTTAAAATTATCCTGAAATCCCATCCTGTATGTTCCCGGAAAACTGAATATTTTTCCTGGAAATTCGTATCTTTCTTAAAATGTTGACTTTTTTTTCAAGACTCGTTTTTTCCACAAACGGACGGCTATTCTCAAAGTTGCACTTTTTCTTTAAGTTTGATTTTTTTTATGGAAAATTTCGATCTTTGATGCTTCATTTGGTAGTTTTTCTAGAAATGTCGACTGCTTTTCAGAGATTTCGTTTTTTTTTTTAATTCCTTTATTTTTATTAACATCGTGTTTTTCTGAAGATTTTGATCATTTGGAATTTGATTTTTCAGAACTTTTAACAGGTTTCTTAAAATTTGCCCTTTTCCCGATATTTTTATATCAAAATTCGATATTCAACTTTGCTAGAAATTTTGAATTTCTCTTAAATTTATTTAGTTTAATTTCGTCTTTTCAGAAATTTCGACTTTATTCTCAAAATTCCACTTTTTGGGCTCTTCTTTCGGAAATCATTTTTTCTATCAAAATTAGGCCACTTTTCTGAATATTTGTTTTTTCTTTAAATTTTGACTTTTTTAAATTTGACTAGAAATTTCATTTTTATATTTCGCCTTATTTTCGAAATATTGACCTTAATTTCAAAATGCCATGTTTTAGTTTCTGGAACTTTCTGGACTTTTTCCTCGAAATTGGTTTTTCCTTTAAATTTCAGTTTTCTCAAAATACGTCTGTCTTCTCTAAATTAGGTCGGTATATTATCAAAAATTAAAAATGTTGTTAAAAATATTTTTGGGTAATTTCGAGAAAAAGATTTCTTGTATATTCAATTTCTTTATTGAAATTTAAATGTTATGTCAAAATTAGAATAAAAAAGTAAACATTTCGAGAAAAGCGTTTTTGGAAATTGCAAATTTTTTCACAACATTTGGTCCTTGAAAATATTTTGGCATATTTAGAAATTTCGAGTTCTTCTGAAAGGTTGGGTTTTTATTCAATTTCGGTTTTCTAAAAAATCCTTTCCCAAAATAGGGTTCTTTAATAAAAATTGGTCGCTTTGGAAATTACGACTTTATTTTACATTTTTCTCTCAAAATTGAACTTTCATTTTTTTAATATTCGTTTTTTTTTTCTGATTTTTTTTCAAATTTAAGTTTCCGAAAATTTCATGTTTCTCAAAAGTTGTCTTATTCTGGAAATTTTGACTCGTACTAGAAATAGGGATGTTTGATGCTTCCGAAAATTTCCGTTTACAGTAAAAAATTTTTCTCAAAGTTCCAACTTTTTTTGAAAATTACATCTTTTTTTCACAAAATTCCACCTTTAAAAATATATATAAATTTTCGAATTTTCAACAATTTTTGAGGTTTTTCGAAAGGTTAGAATTTTATTTTAAACACGAATTTCTAAACATTCCAACTTTTCCCCAAAATTCGTTTTTCCTCGTCTCTTTCAGAATTAAAATTTCTCTTGAAAATGTTCACTTTTCTTTAAGAGATTTCAATCTTTTTCTCGACATTTCGACGGTATTTTTTAAAATCGTTATTTTTTGAAATCTTCGAAATTTGAATAGTTTTTAAAATTTTCCGAAAGGATGGGTTTTTATTTTAGATTTAATTTTCTGACTATTTTCGCAAAGTTCAACTCTATTTCCAAATTTATAAGTTAATCTGAAAATTCGATTACGGAGTTCATGTAGTTAAATGAAAATATACATATACTCGGAACGTTTTCTGGTGTTCTTTTTTTATCAATTTTTCAAAATGATTCTTGCCCCTCCCTGAACTAAATCCTGCCTACGCTTATGAATTTCAATGATGATGCTTGACTAGAAATACAAAGTCATAAATAAATATATTTGGACTTTTAAAATTGTTTATTGGAAACTAAGAAGAATTAATAAACACAAAGATTTTTTTTGGTGGAACGTACCGATCCTTGGGTATCTTCAAAAAAATCCTTCTTGGCTTCAGGGGACAAGTTTTGTCCTTCAATTTTTAAACACAAAGATAACAAACATAATAAATAATGTGCATTAATGTCTTAAAAGGATCAGGGGTTTAGAAATGATGACGACTGCTCTAATATAAGAGCATAATCCGACGACAGTTGACAGCTGAAATCAAACACGGGAATTCCCCGAATCGTAAACACGAAGAAAATGGAGTACTATCAGATTTTGTTTAGTCCTTGCAGTTGGCAGCACTTGTGGCGTTGGTACGAAATTTCGTCAATGTGAAAGAGAAGGAAAGGAACATTCATTGGAGCGAATGAGACAGATATCAGCGCGATAACTATCACGCAAGGGAGCAGCGAGTGCGGTTAAGGCTCAAAATTCAAATGAACATTAGAATTCGTGCTATTGCGCGAGTGCGCGAGGCCCCCTATAAAAGCGAGGCCCCGGGCGGTTGCCCTGCTTGCCACCCCCAAAGGCCGCCCCTGGATCAGTGTTTAATTTTTTTAGATTGTCTTTTCGAACTTTCAACTCGCATGAAATTTAGATTTTTTCTAAAACTTCCAAGAATTTCTCTCTTAATTTGGAATTGTTTCTGGAAATTTAAAATGAACTCTAGTTTCGACTTTATGCTCGAACGTAAAAACGTCAAAATTTATAGTCAACATTTTGATAAAAACTCGGAAAGTTCGACTTTTTCTTTTATAGTTGCGAATGTCTTCAAAAACATTGAAAAAAATTCCCAAAAAAGGGAGATGTTTTTATATTTGTTTTTTCTTTGTTTAAAATTGGAGGACTTTTTCCAGAAATTTCGAATTGAAAATTATATTTAAACAACTCTCAAGTTGAAGTTGGAACTTTAAGTAGTCACTGTAGAGCATGATATAATATAAGACTGGTAATGTAACCCGCTCTAAATTGTGCGTCGAAGTTAGTGATTTGTCGTTTACGGCAAAGTGCGTTTTCGAAGTGCAGTGTTAACATCGTGTGCGTCCAGGTCTTCGGATCGTTGGTGCCGCGATAACCAACGAGATCGACTTCTAGTCGAAATTATTCGATTTTTATTTGTGTTTTAACTCGCATATATTGTATTTATACATTGTATGCGAAGTTTGTTTTAGGTACAGCAAGAGCTCTGCAATTGTATTGCAGAGCAAAATTATTACCATGGCGGCGACTTTGGAAAGTATTGCCGCCCAACTGAATAAATTCATGGGGATGTTCCATGAATTAAAAGAAGAACTAAAGGTCGAACGTCGTAGAATCGACCAAATCTACGAAGAAAGGGATCAGTCATCGCCTATTACTGATTTCATGAGTGAAATTAGTGTAATAAGTGAGGCTCCGAGCGAGGAATCCAATGGTAAGCGCGCCCGATCTACTTCCGAGGAGGAGGAAGTTAACGACTTTCAGGAAGTCAAGAAGAAGAAAGTCAGAAGGAAGAAGGCAGCAAAGCAGCCTTCGACCCAAGGAGAAACGTCAGGAGACGAGACTCCAACACCTTCTACTGCAAGTACGGAGGAAAAGAGGAAAAGGGGAACGACAACTCCAAAGAAGGAGTCAAAAGCAGCCCCAGCAAAGATTCCAAGAAATGAGACTGAGAAAAATACCGCCACCGACACCAAAGTTCCACCTGTTATCATCAGGGATGCAGGTAAGTGGAAACATATAAATGCTATTATGTGTTCCAGAAAGATTGGTTATACAAAGGCCAAATGCGTCTTCGAAGGAGTGCGAGTGCAACCTGCTACAGTGACCGACTTCAGAGACCTGACAAGGTTGCTAGAGAAGGAGAAAGTACAATATCACTCATTTGCTCTTCCGGAGGAAAGGAGCGTCAAGGCAGTGGTACGAGGAATTCCAAGGGACATTTCCGAGGAAGATTTCAAGGCCGCTCTTGAAGAAGATGGGTTCAGACCCATCAATGTCAAAAGGATGAGGAATTCATTCACAAAGAAGCTTCACAACATGATGTTTGTGGAGCTTCAGCACGGTGAAGAGGAGATCTTCAAATTTGAGAAGTTGATGGGTCTGGACACTCAAGTGGAAGTTCCAAGACCGAGCAAACAGGTAAGGCAATGCCACAGGTGCCAGAGGTTTAACCATGGGCAGAGGAATTGCCATGCTGAGGCAGTTTGCGTTAAGTGTGCTGGAAAGCACCTTAGCAAAGACTGCAAGCGTCCCAAGGACAAGCCCAAGAAATGTGCCAACTGCGAGGGAGAACACGTAGCCTGCTACAGAGGTTGCCCCGCTTTCCTACCACCGAGAAAGCAACAGTCGACACCAAAGAAAGCTCAGGAACAACCCAAGAGTAAAACGTCAAATTCTAAGGAAAAGCCTACGACAGCCAAGACGACAACTGCAACTACGAAGGTTTCGCCAAAACCAGAAGCTCCCAGTGCTAGGGTAAGTGGAAACACAAAATCCTACGCTTCAGTTGTTGCAGGAAACTCCAAAAAGGCCAAAACACAGAAAAATTTTTCGGAGGAAACTAATCAAGTTGTACTGGACTTGGTGAGAGTAGTCTCCGAAGCTGGAAACAGCCAAAAAGCCATTGTCTCCATAATGATGATGCTTCCAAAGATTCTCAGTCTAAAACGTTAATGGAGAGACGCCAAGAAAGGAAAGTAAACGAAGGAAACCCTGCTCGTCGACAGCATCTCAAGGCAGTTTTCTGGAACTGCAACGGACTCCAAGGCAACAGGAACGAACTCGAAGTTTTCGCAAAGGAAAACGACTTGGACGTACTGATGCTGAGCGAAACCAGGATGACGTTCAGATCTAAGGATCCAAAAATCCGAGGATATGTTCTTCACCGCAGAGACAGACCAACTGGCCCAGGAGGAGGCACAGCTATTTACGTAAGTAGAAAGCTAACGCATTTTGCTGCAGGCACCCCGGAGTTGGAAAAGCTGGAAGGAATTGGAGTAACAATTCAAATGGCGCAGGGACCTCTGACGCTGGTGTCTTGTTACTCCATAACCAACGCCCTCACAGAGACAGATTTGGCACGCATCTTCGAAATAAACAATAACAATGTTATTGTAGCCGGAGACCTTATTGCCAAAAACGTTGATTGGGGCAGCAGAGTCAACAACAAAAACGGGAGGACACTTCAAAGGTTCACAGCACAGAACGGAATCGATGTAATGGCTCCAGAAGAACCAACCCATCATCATCACGCCACAGGAATACCAGATGTCCTGGACGTTGCACTGATGAAGGATGTTCGATACACTGTCGAGTTAACATCAGTTAGTGAGCTCAGCTCAGACCACAACCCAGTGATGATGACCATCGGAGATGATCGTGGACCCAAGCCTCCAGAAACCTGCAAGAAAACAAACTGGACACAGTTCAGGGAGTATCTGGCAGCAAACCTGGAAGAGCCTGGAGAGATCAATACAAACGATGACATCAACACAGCGGTGGAAAGACTGGAAATCACCATAACAGATTCAATTCTGGCTGCGACCAAAACTTTCCGGCGTATAGAAGGAAGGGAACCACTGCCAAATCACTTGGTGGAGCTGATTAGAAGGAAAAATCGTGCCAGGAAGAGAACAAGACGGACCAATCTGCAAGCAGATAAGGCGGAAGTCAACAGGCTAATCCACGAGCTCAGGTATGAACTCAGAGAGCACAAAAATTCTAAGTTTCAGGAACACCTAAGAAGTTGCAACCTTGAAACTCCATCAGATCTCTGGCGCACAGCCAAAGCTCTAAGAGGAGTTAGGAAACCTTTCCCTCCGATACACGGACCTCAAGGAACGGCTTACTCAGATCAGGAAAAGGCCGCAGCTTTTGCTGAGACCTTTGAACGACACTGTCAGGCCACACTTGAAGAAGTGGACTTAGATTTCGTAGATGAGGTTGAAGAAGAGGTTCAAATTCTTCAGGAGGAAGTGCCAGAAGAAGACGACATCATCCAGCCAACTACTGAGGAGGAAATCCAAAGCTTTCTGCGCAAGCTAAATGTCAAAAAGTCCCCAGGTCCAGACGGAATTCCAAACCAAGCTTTGAAGTCTCTTCCGGACCAAGCTGTCAAATACTTTGGAGCAATAGTCAATTCCATGTTTAAAATCCGGTATTTTCCTACCAGATGGAAGACTGCAAACGTTATCTTCATTCCTAAGCCAGGTAAGGATGGGAAATTCTCCCAAAATTACAGGCCAATCAGCCTCTTATCCAACCTGGGTAAGGTGGCGGAAAGGATTTTGAGAAAACGTCTGCAGAATATCATCAGCGATCGCGACATCATTCCTAAGGAACAATTTGGATTCCAACCTATGCACTCTACCTCAGACCAACTGCTGAGAGTGGTTGAAACAATCACCCAACGCATGAACTGGAACCAGGTAGTTGGAGCTATTTTCTTCGATATCTCCAAGGCATTTGACACAGTTTGGCATCAAGGATTAGTCTTTAAGATGCACCAGTTTGGAATACCTCTAACAATGGTTCAAATGGTAAGCTCGTTCCTGGACCAGCGCTCTTTTAGAGCAAAGGTGGGACAGGAACTATCAAACCAGTTTAGGTTACAGTATGGAGTGCCTCAAGGTTCTGCCTTGTCACCTCTGCTGTATTCTCTGTTCACAGCAGACATTCCGAGAACCAATCCAACAACCGACAACACCTTATTGGCAACTTACGCAGATGACACAGCTTTAGTGGCGTACTCTTTCAGCCCAGAAGTGGTCACCAGACGACTTCAGGAGGCAACGGACAGTCTACTAGATTACTTTGGCCAATGGAGAATCCAAGTCAACGCAGACAAGACCCAAGCAGTCTTTTTCACTCGAAAAAGACTCCAACCATATGGACATGTAAATGTTCATGGGCAAAACGTCGACTGGAGACTTCAAGCAAAGTATCTAGGTGTCATTTTAGACAAAAGACTAACATTCCAGGCACACATCGATTATGCAGTGTCCAAAGCTAAAATGCTGAAGGGACTGCTGCAAGCAATGATTGGTAGAAATAGTAACCTGTCCATTGGACTTAAAGTGTTACTATACAAATCAATCATAAGACCAGCGATGACCTACGCATCTGTAGCTTGGTCACAGGCGACGGATAATCAGATGAAGAAACTCCAGGTGTTCCAGAACGTCTTTCTAAGACAAGCCATGGACGCTCCATGGTTTGTGAGAAACAATCAGCTCCACAGAGAAGCTGAACTACCTTCGGTAAGAGAATTTCTTAGGGAAATTAATTCCAGGGCGATGGTGAGAGCGGAAACGCATCCCAACGAACTAGTTCGACAGGCAGTGGATTACGATCCAGACATCCCAACCAGGATTAGGAGACCAAGGATGGTCCTCTAGGCTGAGACTTTAATCGTGAAAATTTTTCTGTTTTGTTTGTTCTTATGTTTCAGGCAAAACAGCTTACAATAGTGCTTCAGCACTATTGTACTGTTCCGACGGAGGGATTGGGGGCCAAGGGCCCGGCCCGAAGAAGTAGGGGTTTTTAGTCGGTACCCGTAGTTTGAGCGGAAGTCCGACACTATCTGGGTTATCTTCCCAGGTGTGCGTAAAGCATTTTCCCCTACTTTAACAAAAAAAAAAAAAAGTAACCCGCTATATCTCAGTGTTGCGATAAGTGGCACTAAAACCGGAGACGATTGAAAAGAGAACACGATATGAAGGATAGACAGTAAAGGGCTGCCTTGAGTAGATTAAGCAATGCTTTCTTATGCAAATACTTTATGCAATTATTTTACAATTTTTCGGTTAATATTTAAATTTTAATTACAAAAAGGGCAAGACTTATTTTGTGCACATGTCAAACAGTGGTTAAAAAAGCTGTCATGAAAAAGTTTCGTTCGGTAACATCAAATTTATAGGGGTTAGATTCGGGAAATTTCGAGAAATCATAATTTTACTGATTTTTAACATTCATTTTTTAATGTTATTTTTAAAGAAATCCAAGTACGAAAATGAAATCGTTACCAAAAATGAACGTAGATATACTGGCAAAAATTTCATTTTAATTACTAACGCATGTTTAAAAACAGTATTAAATTATTTAATATGAGAATCGATAAAATAATGAAATTATTATATTTTCTCGAACTTTTTCACTTCTAAACCCTGTAACATTTGAGGTCGCCAAAAGCAGAAAGATATGCAATTGTAAAAAAGCAAACAAAAAATACGGATGTCATTTAAAATTTCAAAGTTCGTTACCGTAGCAATGAAACAAAAGCAGGGAAAAAGAAATTAAGGTCACCAAAATGTGGCAAATATTAACCAAAAAAAGTTTATTTAAAATATTTTGTTTTAAGTTTTTGGTTTTTTTAAGTTACAGCCAATATTCCAGACATACGTCGGACGCTGCCGTATACTTTGCATAGTTATGCCAGTTCTTAAACATCTTACTGTCTATCTCTCTCTCTAAGCCGCCAGTCTCCCGATTACGTGCCACATTTCGCCTCGCGTCGGATTACCTTACTTATACATTATCATGGTACAGGCTAATCTCGGAATCTGTGAAGTTGATTTTAATGAAACTTTTACGGAAAATTCCGAAATGTTTATTTTTCTCTAACTTTTTGTAAACTCAAAATTTCGAGAAATTTGATTATACGTTAAAATTCTGACTTAAATTTTGCCATTTTCTTATCGAAACATTTTATTCTACACTCGAAATATTTTCTTTTTAATTTTGACTCGAAGGCCGAAAATTTAATAATTTTGTAACAGTAGATTCATTTGAAACTTCGCTTTTTTCTCAACAAAAAAATTCTTTCAATTTTCACTTTTTTTCATAAAAATTTGGTTTGAAATTCCAAATTTTGACTTTGTTCATTTCTTTCGAAATTTTGACCTGAAATGTTAATTTTGATGGAGGCGACTGAAGAATTAGGAACGCCTTTGATTGAAAGTCGAAATGCCACAAAAAAATTGACCTTATATGCGATATTTTTCTCGAAATTTCAGGAAAAACCTACGAAATGTCTAAGAAAAATGTGTTAGGGCAATTTTCACCGAGTTTTAAGTCGAAAAGTCGAGAAAAGTGTTCTACTTTTTTGTGCTACATTTTTCTCGCAGTTTTAGGGAAAAACTACGAAACGTCTAAGAAAAATGTTTGACGGAAGTTTTGACAGAGTTTAAAGTTAAAATTTCGAAGTGGACGTCGATATTCGAACACTAAATTGAATATAGGATATACTTCTTCCGGGATTACTTATACAGGGTGAGTCACTAAGCGGGAATCGGTCTTTGGTAGGCGTATCGTTCAAAATATCGAAAAATGTTTCGAATAAAAGTTGTTCGAAATAAAGTTCTCCACAACCTAAAATTATTGCCAAATATGGCGGCCTTCCGGTTGCACCGAAAATGAACACAACTTTCTTATTTTAAATAAAACACCCTATGTATTGTTACGTGCGTTGTCGGTTCGAATTGATACACGTGATAGATTATACCCACTTTATTACTGAATTAACTCGGCACACTTCAACTGAACAGTAACTCACTAATTATTTACTAATTGCTAACCAACTTATTGCACTTGCTTCTGACTGACTCGAGGGAAAGCTGACCGCCTTTTTATAGTTTTGACCGCCGGCTTCCAGAAATTTCGGCAGATAAGGCTTATCGAATGCCGAAACTTCTGGAACGCTTATCTGGCGTTTGTTTCGTTATCGCGGCCGCTTTCCCCTTATCAGAACCTTCTAGAAACTTTTTTTTTATTTACTAAATTCTACAATTCTATTCTAAATCCTCTTTCACCTATTTACATTGCGTTACAGTATTTTTACATTTTTTGATTCCTTGTTAAAAATGAATATGAATTTATTAAGACGACATAGGCCCTTAGTTGAACCGTTTTCGCGTAATTTAATTTTTTTGGTTAAATTTGACGAGTTCGGAGCTTGACGCCATTAACGATATTTTCCACACGCAATGACTCAAAGTTGTGTGGCATACGGTTTTGGATTCAGGAAGAAATGGAGTATTTGTTTACGTCTCTGCTGTTAGCAAGATTTCTTAAATTTCTTCACATGCGTCGACTCAATTCTTCAGTTTTTCAAACATGCATAACTTAATTTTTTCAAATGGAACCACCTATCTTGGATTATCTTATCGGATGCGAAATTAAATTACCTTTTTTTTGGTACCAGGTATTGCCACCTCCGTCCAATAATTTTTAAGAAATTAAGAATTTTGTAAAAATTTTAATTAATATCGTATTATCGCGTTAGCCCTGGATGTCGCGGTTTTGTTTCGTTTCGTTTGTCCGGCAACAATTGACAGTTTATCTCATTATTGTCGCGAGGTCTTGGTATTAGTACTGAAAGACAATGTTTTCTCAAGAAGAATTGGTCGATATGGTTTACGCCTTGGGCAGTGCTGACAGAAATCCATTTCTTGCCTCAAGAATTTATGCCCAACGCTTTGCCGATCGGTGACATCCAAATTCAGCGGCATTCGCTAAATTGAGAGAGAGGTTTGAGCGAACTGGTAGCACGAAATACGAGAAAAAGGAGCGTAGAAAACCAACGACGCATGAAGAAAACCAAGTTTTAGTAGCGGCTGCTGTTGTCCAAGATCCGCATTTAAGTACCAGAATAATAAGCACGTGACCTTCGAGGAGATAGTCCGGGGAACGGTTTCTTTCGAGGAAAAGACGTGCATCACAACATATAGTAATCAGATTAGGAATCAGCGCTGAAATAAAGAAATAAACATGGACAAGAATTATATGAGAGACGCCGACATGGAGGAGTCCTCCACAGACGAAGGAGGCAAGAGAAAAAGGGTACAAGAAGAAACCTTAACGAGAACAAAAAAAATGTCGAGAACGCCAATAAAAACAAAAACAATTGATAACGAGGATAAGCTTGATCTTATACTAAGTATGATGCAGGCTATAAAAGAAGAAATGCAAGAAATAAAAAATGAACAGAAAAAATACAATAACGACATTAGAAAAATCCAAATCGAAAACACCAAACTAAGAGAAGAAACGAGAGAATTATAAAAGAAACGAG